>LR749902.1:288339-359458 GCA_902729485.2 Mus minutoides
GTTAAAGAGATCATGTGTGAAGCTGAATCCAAAGGATGGACCCAATGACTGCGGCTGCCAGGGATCCATCCCACAATCAGCCACCAAACATAGACACTATAGCATATGCCAGCAAGATGGTGCTGAAAGGGCCCAGATATAGCTGTCTCGGGGGAAAATATACCAATGCCTGGCAAACATGGAGGTGGAAGCTCACAGTGAGCTATTAGATGGAACACAGGATTCCCAAGGAAGAAGGAGCTAGAGAAAGTACCCAAGGAGCTGAAGGGGTCTTCAACTGTCTTGGTGGAAGAATAACCATGAACTAACTAGTACCCCCTGAGCTCATGTCTCTAGCTGCATATAGAAGAAGATGGCCTAGTTGGCCATCAGTGGGAAGAGAGGCCCCTTGGTCATGCAGAGTTTATATGCCCCAATACAGGGGAATTCCAGGGCCAAGAAGTGGGAGCAGATGTTTAGGGGAGCAGGGCCGGGATGGGGGAGGGTATAGGGAACTTTCTGGATAACACTTGTAATGTAAATGAAGAAAATATCTAATAAAAGTTGAAAAGAAAAAGAAAAAAGAAAGGGAGAAAAGGTGTAAGAGGGAAGGAGGGAGAAAGACAGGAAGACAGTAGTGGAGAGAGGGAAAGACAGTGATACAAAAACATGGCTTGCAAAGCCCTGAAAAAACAGAACCAATGGACACAGGATTTATAGAGACGTGGTTTGGAATAGTAGCAGTGGGCAAACAAGATGGCTCAGTGAGTTAAGATACCTACCACCAAGCCTGATGACCTGTCCCTGGGACTCACTTGGTAGTGAGTGAACACCCCCAAACTGTTCTCTGACCTCCAAATACTTGTGGTATGTAACTCCCAGCAAATGAATGTAATAAAAATTATTTTTAAACCTTAAAAAAAATTGAAAAACAGCAGATGGAGGCAGATGCAGAGACCCACAGCCAAACATCAGTCTGAGCCCAGGAGTCTTGTGGAAGAGTGGAGGACTGAAATGAACAAGCTGGAGGGGTCAAGGACAGCACAAAAAGATCCACAAGGTCAACTAACCTGGAACCATGGGGGCTCACACAGCCTGGGCCACCAACCAGTAAGCATGCAGGAGCTGGACCTAGATACCTCAAACATCTGTAGCAAATATGCAGCATAGTGTTCATGTGGGTCCCCAACAAGTGGAATGGGGGCTGTCTCTGTCTCTGTTTCCTGCCACTGGATCCCTTTCACCCCTACCAAGACTGCCTTGTTGTACATCAGTTGGAGAGGATATGAATAGATCTGTTGGCTCTAGATGTCCCAGGGTAGATGAGATGGTGTTCTGCTGTGGCTGTAGGGGTGGGGGTGGGGTTCCCCTTCACTAGGAAGAATGGGTGAGGTAAAGGGGCTGGGGGGTGGGTAGGGATTTCTAGGGGTGAGACTAGGAAGAGAGGAGGGAGGGAGGCTGTGGTTGGGATGTAAAGTGAATAAAACATTAAAATTATTAAAATAAGAATGGACTCGTATGAAAAAGAATATCTGCACAGCAATTCTTTAGGCTTGTTAAAGAGTTTTACAATGTATAAATACTGCTATTCATAGATGCTATTTTATATTCAGAACCTAGCCATGTATGGTACATGCAAGGTAGATTTTTATTTTAATTTTGTGGAAAAGAAACCAAGATTCGTGTAATTAGAATAGGTTTAGTTATCAAAAAAGAAGCCTTATTATCAATATCAGGAGATTCTGTACACTTCATAAGTACCCAAGGGAAGTATATATAGCTTCTAAAAGTCTTAGCAATGTCTATTACCTGTTTTTGAAAAAAAAAAAAAAGATGAATACTTATAGGATAACCTGGCAAGTCACCTGCTCCAGAGGAATGACAACAGATAAGCACAGAACACTGAAGTGTTTGAAGTGTTGGTATATGCTCCATTTTGCATTTACTACCCCAATATATGAATCTATGAGCAGAGAGAAGGCAACCATGTGCTTTCCTTTGAAAGATGTGAGCTTCTTCTAAACCTTGACAAATAGCAGGGAGGTCCCAGGACATTTTCCAAAGAACACTCAGTGACTGTAATGTACCACTGGAGTGCCACCATGGTGTCCTCCGTTCCCGTCCCTGTCCCTCTAACTATGGAGATAGCTCTGGAGTTCCACCATGGCGCCCCCCTCCCTCACACTACGGAGATAGGTTATTCTTCTGTCATCTGTTGTCTTTGACTCATCAGAATATGTTCTCATGGCTCATTTGCTCCTTCGCCTTTTGTTCTGGCTAAGTCTACTGATTCCATTTTCATTTCTTCAAATAAACTTCGTTTCATAAGTCCACCTGGTAGAATAAGTATTTAGATGATAAACTTCTAGCAAAAATTTACTGTTCTTCTTTGGTTTTTCATTCACTGTATTTCTGTTATGATCTTTTTAAAGTCAGGTACTTAATGTACAAAAATAGAATAAAATGTAAATATGGGATTTTTCCATTTTTATGTAAATTCTATATGTCAAAAAATTAAAAAATATTATGCAAAATTAGTAATTATTTAACAGTATAATTAAAAATACTACTGTACCAATAATAACAATCATCATCATTAATGAAAAGAAGGCCATAAAACTGAACAGTTAAGGAACACAGCAGTGTTAGAGGCAGGAGAGGGAGAGGAGAGCTTATGTCAATATAGCACAAATATATAAAATTAAAAAAAATTAATTTAATAAAAAATGACACTTTTGAAAGAGTTCTTTAACTGCTAAAATCTCAAGTTTTAATTTAATTGTTTATATATTATATTGACTGAATGACCTACAAAGTTGCCTTTATATATTAACATTAAAACAGGTTAAAATGCTTTCAATTGTTGCATCTTTACCAATCTATTAACCTTACTGTAAGGAAAATTTGAATTTGAAGTAGTTATTTGAGTTTTCTTGTTGGATCTCTGATCTTCTACATAAATGCTGTGCTTAAGTTTATTTATGAATAGCTGTGCAGCAATATGATTGAACCAAAAGGGGTGGACCTCACTGTACTAGATTAAGGGTATAACCCAGCAAGGTCCATCTATCAAGTCCTTCTTGTTTTCTTTGAGCTCTTTCCATTAACACTGGTGTGAGGCAGAGCCCTTTTCTGAGCATGGGTCTCATGGCTTATAATCAAAGCAGGTAACGAACTTTCTCTGTGACCACCTTTTATAAATACACAAGGAAAACATGAGAATGCTGTTTTCAGTATGGTTGGCTCTGAGCAAAGGAGCTCTGATTCCAAGGTTCATCCTGGGAAAGAGGAATGAATGTTTCTGTTGCTCACCTTGGGGAAGAATGAAGAAGAAGAGCCAGAAGGGCAGGAGAGCAGAAATCCTTGGGTCCTCAGGATCTTTGTGATGTCTTCCCTTTTGAGGATGGTTTGCTGAGTCCCAAAAGGACTTTCAAAATGTGAAGAGCTTTTATGTAGAATTTCAACAAGCTGTTTACTTCTTTAGGTATTTCTATGCATAACCTTTTGGGGGAACTATTGTAATCAGTTGTAATTCATGAGCAAGGTGATCTTTGTAAACTTACCTGGCAGACGATTTTACATTTTAAAAGGGTGTTTATTTCACCAATATATTTAGTTTAGAATATAATCTTGACAACTAAGCTTTAAAATATGCCTTCCTTCAAATGCATAATTTATAGGTTTATGTTTTGAAGGCGCAATTAGGGCAGAAAGAAATGCTTTCTGGAGCCTTTCAAGTTAGTGAATTTTGTTTCAACTGAGTTATGAAATGAATTGCAGAGCAACTGAAGTTACTCTTTGTATAAATCCTGTGAAACAAAAGTTATTAAAGTTGGATCTCAATTTCAGACAGGAATGTAGAAGGCAACAGAAGCCATGGACACACGGAGAAGATAATCACTCAAAGACAGGCTTGTTCATGACTCAAGTTAAAAGCTAAGCTTTGTCGCCATTACTTAAATTTCGGATGTCATTTTAAAAGCCCCATTTTTTTTTTATTCTAAAATAAAAACAGTTGATTCAGACAATAGTTCTCAACCTCCCTAATACTGTGACCCTTTAACACAGTTTTTCATGTTGTGGTGACCCAAACCACAGTTATTTTTGTGGCTATGTCATAACTGTAGATTTTACTAGTATTATAAATTTTAATGTATAGATCTAGTATGCAGTATATCTGATAGATGACCTCTGTGAAAGGGTAGTGTGAACCCTCATCAGGGTTGAGCCCCACAGTATGACAACTGCCGATAGAGAACTATGACAAAGAATTAGCGCAATTTAGTGTATGTGAAAAATACCTAATTTTCTTCTTATGCATAAGCATGCTGATTGAAAACACGATAGGAGTAAAGTGAGAGTTTGGGCTTTGGTAATGATTCATTCACTGGAGTAGATTGCACTGAAGCCCGCGCGCGCACATATTCATTCTCTTAAAAACCATCTAGTAACAAGTATGAGATATATTTCGTATGAAGAACATGGGATGGGATGGTTTTCAAACACATTTAAGGGTACACTCTATTCCAATACAGTCACCATCATTGGAGAGTCTAGGGTGGGGATGGAACTTTTATGGACATAGTGCAAATGTCTGCCACCTCTTAGAGAAACATGCCTCGCTATTTAATAATCCATTCTCTAAGGACTTGGGATTTCAGATAAATTTAAATAAATCAGCCTTGATTTTTCAGACAGAATTAGAGAACGTCTGATTTATGAGCCACTCAAAACCTGTACCTGGAATAGTGCAATGATGAAGTCGGAGACAATTTTAGATAAATGTCAGTGAAGATTATGGCGAGAACTCACGCTCAATTGGATCTTGTCTGTGCAGTGCACTCTTTGGTAGTAGTGTTTTATTAGCATATCAGGCAGTACTTGTATTTTCCAGAACCTTTCAACATTTATTACTATCACAAAGCAAAAATATATAAAAAAATTGGAAATGTTCTGTAAGCCGAATTAAGGGCTAAATTTAGGTTTAGAAGATAAAATAAAAACATTTTCTATTTTGTACCCTAGCAATCCTATACACAACAACACAACAACCTCCATTTTCCCTCCTATTAGACTATGAGCCACACGAGTTAATGGACATGCTTTGCTTAAAAATTAGAGTTGTGTCAAATATTAGAATAATGTAAATACAGAAATAGAAACCAAACATGGCTATAAGAATTCTATTAAAAATACCATCTTAAAGGGCAGGAGAGATGGTTTACCGGTTCAGAGCACTTGTTTCAGATAACTATAATTTACTTCCCAGCACCAATGTAAGGCAGCAAACAACTAGCTGTTCCCTCAATTCCAGAGGGTCTGACACCCTGTTCTAGACTTTGTAGCTACTTGTATCCTGCATATATGTGACACACACACACACACACACACACACACATAAACATAAACACACACATAAACACACACTAAATAAATATTTTTCTTAATTTTATCAGCTTGGAAGACATTGGTATGATTTTGGTGAATTGCTTTTCTAACCTAAGCTGAAACTTGCCTTTTACATTTTCAATATATTTTTATATAAAATTTGTGTGTATTAAATATGCAAATGTATGTGTGTATATATGTATATGTATATATGTGTGTGTGTATGTGTGCGTGTGTGTGTGCATGTATTTGTGTGTGGGTATGAGGCAAAGGGGTCTATGTCAAGTGTCTTCTTTTATAAGCTAAGTCTTACTTTTGAAATGGAGCCCAGAGCACAGTGATGGGATAAACTGGGTGGCCATTCCTCTTGAGAGCCATCCTCCTGTTTTGTGTCCTTGTGCTAAGGTTACAGGATTCTATGACCATCCCTGAGTTCTGAGTTTGGTTTTTTTTTTTTTTTTTTTTAAATCCAAACTTGGGACCTCATGCTTTAAGCACTTGCCACTGAGCTAACTACCCAGCCTTTTTTTTTTTTTTTTTTTTTGTATTCCTTGTATATCATTGTAAAATCCAGAATACGCTACAGACTTTTAGTTCCTTGGTTTAATTTTTTAGTATATTTTAATTTAAATCAGAAATTTTTGCTGCATTCCAGATGAGACAGACATACAAAAACCAATATTATTCTCATATTATACTGACTAGTGATGAACCGGAAAATTATAATTATACATATGAAAGTTTTTAAGAAAAAATAAAATTTGAATGCATATCTTCCAATTAAGAATCCCCCTTTCTGTCAAGCAACATAAGGGAATAGAAATAGTGAGTAATCTAATGCATACAGATTTCCTCATAAGAGTGATCTGCAGTACAGCAGTATATTATAGAAATGAAATGATTAGGTACTAAATGGCTTAGGGAAGGAGAACACAATCTGCTCACGATTTGTTAGCACGTTCACTGGATGTGTGCATATGTCTGCTTTATCACTTTATAGAATGCAGTAAGAAATGTTTAATTTCCTTTAAACATAGAGACACATTTTCCTTTAAGAGATTTTTTACATTATTTTATCTTCTATGATTCTTATTACATATATATTTAATTGTCATAACATAAATGTGAATATCCAACTATTTTAAATATACAAATTAAAAAACAAATAACTCAGGTTTATAGCCCTTACTCACCTAGTGCATATCTGGGGCTTGGCTAGGCATAACTGAAGCCAGAGAACATTACTTTGTTTTGAAACGATCCTTGCTGCCTGTGAACTGCTTTGTCAAAAGACACGCACAAGGAACATAGAAACTTATCTTTTCTTACAATGAAACAACTGAGCTTCTGAGCTGAATCTCAGAGTTGCACTGCACTCTACAGCTACCACATTGAGACGACCGTGCAAGGCCACTGCCACCCAACTACAGACAGAAACCATGGCTCTCACAGGAGCTGATGTGTCATAAAGGGAGATATTGTGCAAGACAAACTGTTTTCTTTGGGTCGTTTTGCTCTTTTTTGACTAGCAGTACTTAATTTCTTAATGGCTATACCTGATAATGATGCTCAAATTGACCCATGGGGTGTTATTTACCATTGTCAAACTGTATACTGCCATTACTTAGCTTGATAGGTTGCTCTTAATTATAAGACTGCAGAATTCTGGCTTGATCCCAGTTATTTGGCTCATAAATGCACTGTTTTCTGGACATGACAGCTCATAGCTCTAATCCTAGCAATTCAGGGTCCTGAGGCTGGACAATGGTAAGAATGAGGTCAGGTTGTCCTCCATTTGTTGGAGGGCACCTAATTATAATTAGATCTAGTTTTTAAAAAATCACAAGGAAGACAAAGCAAGCACATTTTGTGCTTATAATCTTCCAAAATGTATTTACTTTAAAAACTTGCACAGTGCTAATGGTTTGGATAAAGTCCTTCTTACACGTAAGCTTACTTCATGCTTGAGCAATTAAACATTCGTTTATTTGAATTTTGAAATTTGTATATAGTGAAGGTTTCTCTATGAGTATACACAGATAACCCGGACCTAAAATTATGTGTATACATGGCTATCTCTGGCAACCTAGACACAGAAATTAAACCAACGAGGGCAACATTATCACAAAGGTCAACTAATAATGCTAGCTAGCATCCATTGCAACCTGCTGCACTGTTCTTTTTTTAGGCTATTATTTTGAGTAGTTTAGGAAGGAAGTTTCAGGACAATTACAACAATGCTTATCTATGTGGCAAAATTGGACTTAACTATTCTCATGTAGAGACAATAGCAGTGCTTTATTTTAAAGGAATATTAGTCATGTTGAGTAGAGTAAAAAAGTGGTTTGTGTCTTAACTGTTTTTGCACACCATTTGGAAAGAAGGTGAACTGAAAAATTCTGTTTATACTGTTAGCTTTTAAAGTACAATTAATAATTTTTTATTTGAAAACATTTGCCATATATGAAAAACAAATTAGCTCAAGAGCTCCCCAGCTCGTCCTTCATCTGCTCAGAAGAGAGCCTGTTGGCGTGATTCCTGCGGACGGTTTGCAGACCATCCTCCTAAATCCCTAGCAATCACTGGCTATCCTCCAGAATCGGCTTCAATTTAAGCATGAAGGAGAATTAGTTCAGAGGTTCCCTCCAGCTCCAATCTCTGAGCTGTTTAATCACTGCTTTGGCTCAGCCCAGGGCAATCAGCGCATCTGAGCAAGTGACTCATGGCTGGGTGAGCCTAGTGTGGACCTGGGTGGGATGAGCGCTTAATCACACGCTGCCATTTTTCACTACAGAAACAAGCGGGTATATTTAGTCTTCTCTGCCACGTAAGATCACATTTGATCTACTGACCTGAAGAGCCAAACTCCCAGGAAGACGTGCTGATTCATGTGTTAGCTACATTCTTCATGGGTCGGTCTTTTGATTTTCTGGAGTGTTGGAGAATCCAACCTATTTGCAGAGTCCCCATTTTCACTTTAGAATCATAGCATTGTCTTTCAAACTGGTTTTATTGTCCTCGCTTCTTAGGTTCTCTTAATCTCTAGTAGCATGAGCTGCCTAAGTGTTTTACTTTGCAATGGGCACATGACTTCCTGCTGGTGAACAGATTGCATACACAACAGCCCTCTTTTCAGTCCCTAGCAATACCGACAATGGAGTGGGCAGATTCGAGGTTAAATCTACTTTTAATACTAGAAAGCGGAGTATAATAAATGCTCAACACATCACAGTGATGTTCTATACTGTTTACAATTGCATTGATAGTCTCTACTGAGACTGTAATTTAAACTTTTCTTGTAAGTTTATTAATTAATTGGTATTTTAGACTGATTCTCACTGTGTAGCTACTAGGAACTTGGAATATAGATCATACTGGCTTTAAACTAACAGAGATGTTCCCCTGTTTTCCAATTTCTGAGGTTAAAGGTTAAATTATTTATAGCTACCTTTCAGTGTTTTAATTTAAAGAGACTTGGTATGTGTGTATGTATGTATGTATGTATGTATGTTTATTTCTATTAATCTATCTATCTATCTATCTATCTATCTATCTATCTATCTATCTACCAACCATCTACTATCTATCTATCTATCTATCTATCTATCTATCTATCTATCTATCTATCTACTATCTATCTATCTATCTATCTATCTATCTATCTATCTTCTATCTATCTATCTATTTATCCATCTATCATCTATCTATCTATCTATCTATCTATCTATCTATCTATCTATCTATCTATCTATCTATCCATCCATCATCTATCTATCTCTGTCTGTCTATCTATCTATCTATCTATCTATCTATCTATCTATCTATCTATCTATTATCTATTTATTGTGTGTGTGTGTGCACATGAGTGTGTATTTGTGAGTGTGTGTGTGTGTGTGTGTGTGTGTGTGTGTGTGTGTGCATGTCTGGGTTTCTTATTTGTGTAAGTAAATTTCACGGGTTTGCTGGTACCTAAGGAAGTCAGAAGAGAGCATCGAATCTGGAGTTGGAGGTAACAGTCATGCAACAAAGATGCTGAGAACTGAACTCAGGTACTCTGGAAGACAAAGGAGTGTTCAAAACTGCTAATCCATGTTTCCATCCCTTCAAAATTGACTTTTAACAGGCAACAGAGAATATGTATATGGTCTTTACATTCCTTTCAAGTAAGAGTGGACAACTATAACTACTGAGATAGTTAATAATGTCACTTTGAAAAAAGTATTCTAAGACACGATCAATCTAAAGGTAAGAAATTAGGGAGAAAAACGTTTGGCCATGTAAGAAAATATTACCGTTAGTATTCTATTATATTCATAGATCAATCCCATATCCAGTCATCATCAAAGAAGCTTTCTCTGGCAGAAGAGAGGAACAGATTCAGAGACCCACACGCACACACACACAATAAATAGATAGTAGATAGATAGATGCTAGATAGATAGATGATAGATTGATGATAGATAGATAGATAGATAGATAGATAGATAGATAGATAGAGGAACAGATTCAGAGACCAACAGGCAGTGATTGCAAAAAGAGTGAGTCAAAATGGGAGGTCATCAAATATCCCACCCCATCCCCTCCCCAGAGCTCAGAAAACCCTGGGGAGGAGGAGCCACAAAGTGTTTAAGAACCTGTAGGGATGGAGGAAACTAGAACTGTTGAACAAGTGCCTCTAAATCATAAAATGACATGCATATAAGCTCAGGGAAACTGAAGCAACAAGCACAGCACCTGCAAGGATCTACTCCAGCTTCTCTGTATATATGCTGCAGCTTATATCTTAATATTATTATGGGATGACAGAGTGTGAGACAGATGATCTCAGATTCTTGTGCCTGCTCCTAGGAATCTTTTCTGTCTGTTGAGTTGCCTTATCCAACTTTAATATGGTGGCTTTTGTTTCATTGTATTTTAAATTTTGATTTTTTTTTAATAATGAGAGACAAGAAGGGAGTATATCTAGAGGGGAGATATGGAGGAACTAGGAGAAGAGGGAAGAGAAACTATAGTCAGGATATATTATATGAGGAAACATTCTATTTTCAACAAAAGGGAGAAACAAAGAAATAAAATCATCTTCAAATGGTGAAAAAATTAAATGGTAAAACATTTCAGCAAATTGTCAAGCTACTTACCCCTGCTTAGTGAAGAGCAACCCAGAGAGAGAGAAGATGTCACAGTTACACAGCTACTGTCTAATATGTACCAGCCATTACCCAAAATAAAGTATTCAGATTTCTTTTTCATTATATAAATCTGAAATATATAAAACTTATTACTTTATGATTTTGGGAGAGTATAAAGGCAACTTTGTAGTAGACCATCAAGAGAAATTCTTATCCTCATGAACCATAATCTATGACTAACTGTGTGCAGTACCAAGTACACAATACACTCTAGCAAAACTACACAAGTGTCTATACCATCTATCACACCCATGCTTCTGAGAACTTGCCACAATGTAGTAAAGATTTTCAACAGCTTAGGTAAACCCAAGTCTTTCCTATGAAGAGCCTGACCTGTAAGTTGAGTCAGCGTCCCCAGAACTATAAGGACGATGGCACTTACTAGAGCTGAAATAGCGAAATAACTCTTCTGTGTGCATTTGGAATATTTTCCATCAGAGGCAAGAGTATAATTTCATCACCTAAATGTGGCAGTAGAGTTCATCATTTCACACATTGTCAAATGGCAATCTTGGTAAATATTTTATTCATGAATTTTTTTAACAGACATTTTCACAATATTAAGCAACCTAATTATTTTCAGAAATGGATACATGCAGTAGCGGTAATAAGAGTTCATACTTGGAATGGAGCTATTTTCTCGCCAGCCATGCAGCACACTTGTGAAGCATCCACTTGGAACATGAAACACGCTAAAATATTACTCAAAGGATGCTAAGGTGGTATCTGCAACAACACTGTTTCATCCTTAGTTACTGACACAGGGTCTTGTCACCTAGCCCAGGCTGGTCTCAAGCTCACAGTCCTTCTATCTCAGGCCAACTAGAACTGTATATCATTACTTTGAATAGATAATTTCTTTAGCTATTTGAAATATTCACATATCTAGATTTTTTCCAATACATCTTTACTCTTTTTTTCTTTCTTTTTTGACTGCAATAAGTTCACACAGTAGTTATGTTTCCATCACAAAGTATCCTAGAGAGTGTGTAAGAAACCCAGACATGCTTTTGCAGATGCCTGGAAGTGCTTGCTGACAGGAGTCTGATATGACTGTCTCCTGGGAGGCTTTGCCAGAGCCTGATGAATACAGAGGCAGATGCTTGCAACCAACTGTTGGACTGAGCATGGGGTCCCAGATGGAGGAATTGGAGAAGGGATGTAAGGAGCTGAGGGGGTTTGCAGCCCCCGTGGGAGGAGGGGTCAACATTGTCAATTGGCTAGATACACCCCCCGCCCCCAAGCTCCCAGGGACTAAACCACCAACCAAAGAGTACACATGGAGGGACCCATGGTGCTAGCCTCATATGTGGCAGAGGATAGCCTTGTTGGACATCAATGGGAGGTGTGACCCTTAGGCCTGAGGGTGTTCGATGTCCCAGTATAGGGGAATGCCAGGGAGGAATGACTGGAGTGTGTGTGTGTGTGGGGGGCACCCTCATAAAGGTAGGGGAGAGGGGGATGGGATAGGGGATTTCTGGAGGGGAGACCTGGAGAGGGGATGACATTTGAAAAGTAAATAAAGAAAATATCCAATAAAAGAATTTTTTAAAAAAGAAAATAAAAGGAAAGGAAAAGAAAGAAAGAAAGAAAGAAAGAAAGAAAGAAAGAAAGAAAGAAAGAAAATTCCTATGTAGTTTGAATATGAAATGCTGAAGGCTTAGCTCTAAGTGGTGGCTAAGAAGGAGCCATGGCCAGAGGTTATAAGTCATCAGTACATTAGTTCACTCTTAAGTTCATATCTGAGAGTCCTATTAAGAGATGGGGGGCTTGGATGAGGGAACAGATCAGTGGGAACTTAGGGGATATACTTTGTCCCTAGTCACTAGCCTTCCCCCCCCACCCCCTCACTCCACCCCCCAACCCCACTTCAATTTACCTCTACCTCCCAACTTCCTGTTTGCCAGGATGAGAGCAGCTTCCCTCTGTCCCCTTATCCTGCTGCCATAAGACTTTCTTCCTTTCTTTTTCTTTTTCTTTTTCTTTTTCTTTTTCTTTTTCTTTTTCTTTTTCTTTTTCTTTTTCTTTTTCTTTTTCTTTTTCTTTTTCTTTTTTTTTCTTTTCTTTTTCCTTTTCCTTTTCCTTTTCCTTTTCTTTTTCTTTTTCTTTGTTTCTTTTTCTTTTCTTTTCTTTTTTCTTTTTTTTTTTTTGGTGAAGAGTTGAATAAGTCTTTCTTGTGGGTGAAAGTAATGGAGTTAGCTGACCTGGGACCTCTGATATCATCAGTCAAAAACAAGGCTTTTCTCCTTCCAGTTTATTTCTTTAGGCCATTTTGTCACAGTAACAGAAAGTGCCCCACATGCCATCTGTGTAGGTATATAGTCATGGCTCACTTTTAGCATGTAAGCCTTTACATAGCACAAAGGAGAAGGTGGCTTGTGAGATGACCAGTAGGTCTGAATCGTGAGCCATGGCACAGACCTAGCTGAGCTGTCACTTCTGTGAACGGTCTCTGGAGCCTAAAATGATTAGAATACTTAAAGCTTTCACAGTTCCTGATTCCCTTTTGTGTTTAGACGCAACTCAATTAACTAATGACTGCTTACTGTAGAAAGTTATCCTAGGAAGACTTGAGGTAATCTAAACCCTCTGGCTTTATACCCTCCCGTGGGGCATGTGAGCAGGCCCATCTGACTGTACTGATTGAAATACTAAAAGCATTCTACATGGCCTCAAACAGTGACTAGGGAATTGTGTTTTTACAGCTAATTTCGGGAAAAGCACAGGACTCCTAGTTGGACTGAATTCACATACGTTATCAAATGAGATTCAAACATTTGCACTCGTGCAGATGAAGGAAAAGGGCACAGTGATAGACTAATATAATAAAACAACATCTTTGGTATTTATCAAACCAAGTAAAATATATTTATATAATTGGGCTATTCGTGTTATCCCAGAGAATTTATACTATGTCCTATGGATTTTTTTCCCTTCCTTTCACAGAAAAGTAACAAAAACTGGAATCGAGAATGTATATTGCTAGCCTGCTATTCATTGTAAGACTAATATCGTGCCAGCCACAAAATTCTTAAAACTTGTTACTTTGGGTGAGGTAAGACTGTGATTTCCCTGTAAACTATTTATTTCTTATTGGCACACTCCTCCTTCTTCATTCTGATTCTCAGAATTCTGACACAAAGATATATTTCTCAGTACTCCAGTCCCCGGGAGGTGGGGAAACAATACTGAAGGGAACGAACTGTTTTCAGATGTTGAATAAAAATGGCCTATGAAAGAAGTCAGACACGGATGGGGTGCAGTTGAAAAGGAAGGCATCCAGGTGCTTAGTAAGGATTAGGTTTGCTAATTTAAAAAGGGGGGGGGGGGGAAACTGCACACAGCATCCCTCTAAGGGCCGGGAGAGAGTCAGGGTCGGATTCCAGCTCTTTCTTTTATTCCATGGCTGCAGAGCATGTACCGGTCCACTTTCCCCTCCTCCTCTACTTTAGTTTTCCATTTCTTTAATTTCCACCCGCGTAGGGATTGTTGCTACCACCTATTCTTCTCCAAGGAGGGTGGACTGGCAGCTTGAGTTCTCAGGAGGGCTGGTAAGCTCCAGCTCTGGAAATCAGCTCCCTGTGAATTCTGGCTGCCTTCGGAGCTCTGAGATCACATTGTGCTAAGATGCCTGCAGTCCCCGTTTCTTAAGCTCTGTGTGATCATCAATGTCTAATAGGCGACTAAGATCACCCACAGGAAACTGTTAGCGGAAACTATAGCTAGGAATGATTTCTAAATGCTTTTCTTTTTCCTCCTTTCTTTCTCACTGAAAACCAGAACAGGATTGAGAGGCCATTCACTTCTAATGGGGTAATGACAGAGAGCTGTTTACTTCAAAGGCTTTCAGATCAAGCTTTTAAGGAAAGCAATTAAAAATGTCTCCATGGCAGGCTGGAGATGTACCCCGATGATGCCAGGAATGGGATTTTATTTTCTTTTACCAGCTCTCTTCAAACAGGAACACGGCTCCTTGATCGGTGCTCTCCAAGGGCAGTGGTGCAGCATGCCTTCAGTTTCAAAGTACCTTACACCAACTTACAAGGTGTGTCAGTAAGATAACCAGAACGATTATTAGCCAATGCCACCAAGAGTGTTGACTTTAGAAAGTGCCCTGAGAGGCTTGCTGTTGGTTACAAGAATGTTGCTGGAGTCTGCACTATTTTCTAAGCTCTTCTTGAACTGTGCTGAGAACTGGGCTGGTTTTCTAAGCAATGTAAGAAAATGAATGCCATTATGGTATAGTCACAGCCCATCCTTCTCCCCGCTGAGAATGTACTCAGGGTGAGTTTAAACCCTGGCTGTTTCAGTTTGAGGTGAAGGGAGAGCATTCCTCACTGATGGGGTTTCCCAGTTTCTGTTTTTCCTTCAAGAAGAGAATCCTGCAATTCAAGGGCTCATAAACTCCTTATTGCATTTCAACAAGCCATTCATGAATTGTTCAGCATCCAGGAAGATTTATTAAATAATATCCACATCATTTCCATAGAAATGGGCTCAGTAATACCACCGGCTTCCAATATTTTCACATGGCAGGTCAAAAGAAAATAGTATTTTAAGAACTCATGAAGAAGCATGGTTCATGAATTTTCGCAAGTTACAGAAAATAAGACTGTCACTCTCGGGGTAAGACTGGCAAGGGGAATTATATCAAGATATGTAAAGCACAGAACTTGAAATGCCACAATTAAAAATAAAATTGTGACTTTGTGGCTTTGATGCTAAAACAACCAGTGCAGGAAAATAAAATTAGATCTTTCACTGGAACGTGACCAGCATAGCAACCCTACATTCAGTCTTTAAAAACCATTCCAGCATTACTCATTTTGCTTCTTGCTTTAAAATCTACCTGTGTTTTTCAAATATATTTATATATATGAAATATATATATGAATATATCAAACAAATATATGAAATATATCAAATACATCATATATATATCATTCACAAAAATCTTGATTATGTATATTGTAGAGCTAAAACTAAATGCAAGTAATTCTGATCTTTCCGCCTTTACCTCAGCAGACATCAGTCAACAAGCTTGGGCTGAACACAGTCCTTAAAATAAATTCCCATTAATATGAGAACTTATTATAAAATTTCATAAAAATCATCACTGAATTAATGTAAATTATCCCAAAATACACTATAATCCACTACCTATTATTAACAAACATCATTCTATTATGTAAGACAATTTAATAAAGTTTGAAACCTCCTCTAAAACTCAAGGGCTGAGACACCAATAGGTTATATTGCAAATACCTTATACTACAAATACTTACATGCTAAGATTTCTGTGTACTAAACATAGTATATGTTATATATACTGAGAAAGTATTCTAAAACCTGTTTGTTTAATCCTTATCGTGAATATTTATTTATTGGCACATAAGTGATGGAATGCTACAAGTTAAATTAGAGATGGGATGAGAGACACCATGTAAGTAAAATGTAAACATTCTTAAGCATCAGAATCTTAAAGTGCCCTGAGCACTTTGGGGCAGGAGAAATCTGAAGGAAGGGTAATTAGATCCACAGAGAGTATTGTTCTTGAAGAAGACCCAAGTTTGGTTTCCAGAATTCACACCAGTGCTCATATAACTACCTGTTGCCTTCTTCTGATCTCCCAGAACTCTTGGATTCATGCTCACATAGACATGCTCACATATATTGTATATATGTACATACATATCTTTTTGCATATACATATACATATATATATATATATATGTATATCTTTTGCATATATATATATGTATATGCAAAAAGATATGTATGTAGTTACAGAATAAAGAGTGATAGATAATGTCTCCTACAAGAGTTAGAAACAGTCTTACAAAAACCCTAGTTCCAGGCCTGAGCAGCCTTCATTTGAGTTATTTATTAGGGGAATCCAACAAACAAACAAACAAACAAAAGCTTAGGCTACTGTCATTGATCTTTGTTACTTCCCAGAATTTGAAGGAAAGATACTGTAGAAGACAGCAGTTACTTCAGACACAGGACTTGGAGGAACTAAGATGTAATAGATATAGAAGTCTGTTCCATGAAGATTTTCTCATATAGTACTGGAAAGCGCCACTTAAGCTACTGATAGTGAAAAGCAATAATTAGTCCTGCCTACCTTGGCTTGACAAATACCTTTAATAAAGCAACAATGGAACTTTTATCTTGAGGGTAACAGAAGCTGTTTATTTAGATGTAAGATATACTCAAAAAGAAGGAAGTGTCTCTATTGAAAATCTAGCCAACTACCTATGTTTGGAGAAGTTATAGACCCTAGAGAAAAATTATTAATGCAATTTCCCCAAGCTAATCTAACTAATTATATTCTAAATATTTAGCATTGTATCTACAAATAAGTTTATCTCTTATACTCCATCAAATAAACTTCTGTCTCAGCAGACAGAGGCTGATACAGAGATCTAAAACTGAGAAAAATGCAGACAATGTGACCAAGAATTGTCTACTCCCAGTTGATACACCTTCAATGCAACACCTATATCTAAGACTTGGAAACACCGAAGAAAAATGGGCAGAAAGGTTGCACGACTCATACACTTCAGCATTTCAGAAATAGAATGTAATTGGTTCCACTCTTTCCAAACTTTGTGACCTTTGTCAATGGAGAATAATGTTCCTTGTACATAAAAAACGGTGCCATGATATGACTAAAGGGCTTTTTGTACATATTTTTCAACATTTAAGAAGGTTTCACCCACCCCTTCCAGGATTGCCTTAAAAAGCCGTTGATGTCCTACAATGTGTGCCCTTTAGTGAAAAAGCTCAATTTCAGCTCTGGATCTACCTCTCTCTCAAGATATTTATGAAGATTAAGTGACATAATTAAACTTAAAATGTCTAGTGCTTTTTTGGGAACATGGAATTTAACAAAGCTAACCTAATCACTATGAACTTTTTCTAAAACTGAAATAGATCTTTTCTTTTACTGGTTTAAAACCAATGGGCTCTACTTCTAAGTACCTGATCATGGATGAGAATTTGGTGAGCATTCTGGAAGATCACTGGTTTAATAGAAAGCAGATAGAATACTGAGGCCTAGCTTATATTCACGTGATGCTTTCTCGAAAGTAATGAGTACAAGGTTATCTATTTACATTACATATTTGCTCCATCTTTCTAGCATTACCAATCCCATCTCAGTAGAGTATCCTCTTAAATACCCAACTTCATTTTTAGACAAAACAAAAAAATCAAAACAAGTAAAAGAAATATATAATAAATAAAATTTGGGTATGAAATCATTTTCTTTTAATCAAAACCATAGATTGAGGTTGTTTTGAGGTTTGAGCAGGAGAGTATAACTACTCTTGTGCTCTTGACCAAAGATTGGTCCTACTCTATTGGGAAGTACCATTGCCTTTGATGGTGCATGTATTTATATTAGAGACACATTTGAAGCAGTGAGAAATGAAGACCACACTTGCTTACTGAGCCAGATCCAAAGAACCTTCACTACAGAGTAATGATGTGACAGATGTGGTAGTCAGATTACTTCATATGGAAGGAATAATATATTAAAAGAGAATGTCTCAGTCACAATCATGAATTGTATTCTAATCTTTATTTTTGAATTATTTAATATATGCACTATGAAATATTTTATTCATTAGAGAACACTTATTGAGGAATTTGTGTATATCAGGCACATTTCCAGCCAATGAGAAATTAATGATTCACAAAAAATAAAGGCTCTTTTCTCTTGGGACAACTGGACGTACACATAATAATAAGTCTACACAGACATGTTGACAAGTTTCATAGAGAACTCAAAAGAGACATGTATGTATGGTAACCTTAGAAGATGCAATAAGAGCATATGATAAAATGAAATCTCATTTCTTGCTGAAAACAATGAATGATAAGGCCAGGTTGTATCATCTTATAGTGATACAATCCCAGAAAAAATAAAACAGAAATTACTTCATTCAGTTGTAGTTTTGGTGAGCTGACATACATGCACAAACTACTATCACTGTCGGTTTGTAACAATACAAACCAGTTCATCTTCTTATTTTAGTGAATAAAACAGGAAGAAATTCTGTTAGGAGTGACTTTGTTCTCTTGGTATTTCTCTCTCCCTGAAAATTAAAGGTATGACTTCATAACTTGTGGTTTTCATTCAGTTAAAAAAAAATGTGATTTCAAATCATCGCCTCTGTACAACAACCATTTAGCCCTCTTTTGTCTTCCTTTACTGGGCATATAGATCCATGTAGAGACTCCTACACATTGCAGAAAGGATCTGAAGACTTCTCACAAGCTGTGCTGAAAACAGAAAAAGACCAACATGAATAGTCCCCGCGGTCATCTTTTGAAGATGAAGCCAGTTGTACTCTTGTCTCTTGGCAGCAACCAGCATGTTGGGTTTGGTTTTCTAGCTCTAGAATTTAACATTATCTCTACTGATTCCGAGGATCTCAGGAAAATCTGTTTTCCCAGTCCTCCTTGAACAGATTAATCACAGCTATTTTTAAGCTCTGACTGCAGAACAAAATCTACTTCTTCTTGGATCTCTTATGATTTTTCTCTTCTTTGCCTAAAGTTTTGCATTTTTAAGTGCATAATTCTTTTCTCAACAACTTTCAGGCATCGTGGATAAGAAATTGTCTTAGTTAGGGTTTTATTGCTATGAAGAGGCACCATGAGCATAGCAACTCTTATAAAGGAAAACATTTAATTGGAGCTGGCCCACAGGTTCGGAGGTTTAGCACACTACCATAGCAGAAATCATGACAGCATCCAGGCAGACATGGTATTGGAGAAGTGGCTCAGAGTTCTATATCTGAATCCACAGGCAGCTGGAGGAGAACTGACTTGAGCTCCTGAGACCCCAAAGCCCACCTCCCAGTGACACACTTCCCCCAACAAGGCCACACCTCCTCCATTAAAGCCACACTTCCGAATGGACCAAACACCTAAATCTGTGGGAGCCCTTTCTTTTCTAGCCACCACAGAAATGTAGAGGATGCAGGGCCTAGAGAATTAGCACAGTTGGCAACATGCTTGCATGAAGCTTTGGGTTCCATGCCCAGCTCAGCACTAATCAGACATACGGCGCACACTTGTTACTCCAGCACTGAGGAGAAGAGACAAGAAGCACAAAAGTTCAAGATCCTCCTCCAATACATAGAGACAACTTGGGCTACATGAAACCCCATTAAAAGACAAATCGTCCCCCTTCAAAATATAGGAAAAATTAAAAGAAGGCAGTAGACCTGATGTTTGCCCATAAGTGTTTAATCATTCTGTTATGAATACACATGGACTATTAAAATCCAACTAGGTCCTATGATGAGGGAAATTTCAGTATTATGAAGGGACATTTTTCTCACTTTGCCTTATTACAATCTAGGGTCTAGCACTCTGATTAAATCTGAAATGTTCACAACTGAATTCTGAACTCTCATGTTAATTTCCTTTACACGCAGACTTCTTCCCCTGTCCCCTCTGCTTTTTACATTTCTGCTTTATTTCTTAATATTGTACCATGTGTAGCTTCAGCATTTTCTAAGTATCTTCATTTATCCTGGCAGAGTATTGATGTCAGCTCTCCATAACACCTCTCTTTCTGGGAACCTTGCCCCTTAGGTTGTTATTTTTGTCTCTGTCCCTGTGGTGCTGTTAAAAGCACTGCTGCCTCAGGATCTATTAATGGACAACTTTTGCCCGGGCACATGTGATGCTTCTGATTTCTACCCTGTATTTAGGATCCTGCACGAAAAAAAAAAATCTGTGTAAACTGTGAACTCACTTAACTTTGCTAGTGCTCATTGTTTTAGGATGGTTCTTTCCACTTATTAACTTAATAGTTCTCTGATGTCTACAATATTACCAGCATGGATTTTGTTTATTTACAATATTTCTCCCTCCTTACCTTTCCTCTAAACCCTTTCTTTCTGCTAAATTCTTGACCACTTTTTCATTGTTTATATATATATAAACACATACACACACACACACATACACACATATGTGTGTGTGTACATATAAATACACATGACTTATTAAAATATTAAACTGGGCCTCCTTAAGAATAATTAGTCTGGACAGGTCACACATGTTAGAGCCAGCAGTTAATCTAAATTCACTTTGTATTATAAAAAGTTGCTATAGTTGCTAAATTCTCATCTTCTATAAGTTCCACCAGAACAAGTCTTTTACTATATCAAAAGCACATGTTACTTTCATATAAATAATTGTCAGGTAGTGGGAATGCAATAGATCTACAAAGCACAAATGCATAAAGAGTCCCCACAAAATACATCCCATTGAGAAGCCATATACACTCTTTTTTTCCTTATTTTCAGAAGCAGGGAAACCTGAGGACTAAGGGCATGCTTTATCTTTTCTTAGTTTTTTTTCATTTTCTTTACTGAGCATTGTGTTTAATCATCTACAAGTACTGTATCAGTTTCCTGCTGGAATGATAACCAGCATAAAATTTGCTAAAGAACCTTTAAGAATTTCAATTGTTGCCAAATATGAGCAGTATCTTCTTGCCTGCACCCCAACTTTATTGGAAAAACTTAATTGGTTTGAAGGAAGATTCACAACTATAAAGACTAAAGTAGTTTTTCTTGTTTCTCTCAATCTATTCACTTTTTGCCCGTATTTCAACATAGTTTTGCTTAGGCCATAGGAAAATAGGAAGAATTGCTTTATAATGGCTGAATTAGACCAGTGGTACAGAGGCAAGAGAGAAAAGAATAAGCCAGTCATTGTGAATGGTTCATTGGGTTTTAGGAAACAATAAAAGTCCCATTTAAATTAGCTACACTTGAAAAACTTTGGATTTTAATCATGATGGGTGATCATAGAAAATTCAATATCTAGGAGTTAAAAACCCAGTTCTTCCAGTTGATTGCCCAACTCCTCTGTTTGTTTAGGTCATTGACAATGTATGAAGAAGGATTACTTCACCATCACAGATATTGCCTCAGAGAGAGACCTAAGCATGTCCTTTGCTTAGGATAAAAGGTGATACTTGGTGCAGTGTTTTTCTCTGATAAAAGTCAATTCTAGAATTCTCCTAAGATGTTAGTGTGAGCATGAAAGCAAAATACAAGTTCAGATGAGTATCAAGGAATTTATCTTACTCAATTGAATTGAAAATTATAGTCAAAAACACTTTATCCAACAATCAAATATTTCTACTTCTTTAAGAAATAAAGAGGTAATTTAGAAACATGTATATAATGCTAAAATATCCTTTGTTTGTGAATAATTTGTCATCTGTGTTGGTTTGAATAAAAATGGCCCCATAGTCATAGGGGGTGGCATTATAGGAGGTGTGGCCTTTTTGAAGAAGATGTGGTCTGGTTGGAAGAGCTGTGTGCGGAGGGGCAGGATTTGAGGCTTTAGAAGCTCAAGCCTTGTCTCAGATAAATAAAACATACCAAGCTCTCTCTCTCAGAGCACCTGTGGGTCAAGATATAGAACTCTTGTCTCCTTGTCCACCATCATGTGTATATGCACACTGCCAAGCTTCTCACCATGATTAAACCTCTGAAACTGTAAGCCAGCTTAAAGTAAATGCTTTCCTTTATAAGAGTTACCGTTGTCATGGTGTCTCTTCAGAAAATAAAACCCTAAGACATCATCAAAAAACATTCTCAGGCAATTGTAATAAATTCATGTATCCATTTGCTAATTTAATCAAACTCTATTTAGAATCTCAATGTCTAGCAGTACTAGTGATAAGTAAGACACAGAGAGCACAAGTATTTCAAAACTTCAGAATTACTAGAAATCACAGGACAGGGAGGGAGGGACCTGGGTGGGAAAGCAGACAAGGAGAGGAAGAGGAAAACATGATCATGTATTGGGAAGGAGGGAACAGGACCGAAGCCCTGAGGGCCAGCAAAAAGAATGGAAACAGGCAACCTCTGGAAATAGGAGATTGGGGGACCCTCCAAAATGAACCAGAGACTTGGGAGGTAAGAGACTATCTGGACTCAAAGGGAGGAATCTTAGATGAAATGCCCTATAATGGGGAGAGGGAACTTGTAGAGTCTACCTCCAGCAGAAATATAGGGTATCAAGTGAGGAATGGGGTTGCCATCCCACAATCAAAAACTCAGACCCATAATTATTCCTGTTTGAAAGAACTGCAGGGACAAAAATGAAGAAGAGTCTGGGGGAAAGGAGGTCCAGATACAGGTCCAAAGTGGTATTCAGCTCAAGATATAGAACTCTTGGCTCCTTGTCCACCATCATGTGTGTATGCACACTGCCATGCTTCTCACCATGATTAAACCTTTGAAACTTTAAACCAGCTCGAACTAAATGCTTTTCTTTATAAGAGTTAAAAGGTCAAGGGGAGGCCCCAAAGCTTGACACTATTACTGAGGCTATGGAATGCTCACCAAAAGTGGCCTATTATGACTCCCCTACGAAAGACCCATCAAGCAGCCGAACAAATCAGATGCAGATATTTATACCCAACCAATGGACAGAAGCTGGTGACCACTGTGGTTGAATTAGGGAAAAGCAACCCTGTAGGAAGACCAGCAGTCATAACTAACCAAGTCCCTTGAAATCTCTCAGACACCAGACCACCAACAAGGCAGCTTACACCAGCTGATATGAGGCCTCCAACACATATACAGCACACGACTGCTGTGTCTGGGTTTAGACAAAGAAGATGCACCTAACACTCAAGAAACTTGAGGCCCCAGGGAGTGGGGAGGTATGGTGGGCTGGGGGATTGGAAGGCTGGGACATCCTCGTGGGTTTGGGGGGGATGAGGGAAATATGGGATGTGGAACAGTCAGAGTGTGGACCAGGAAGGGGATAATATCTGGATTGTAAAAAAAAAGATTAAATAAAATTAAAAAAAAACTCACCTCACAATTATCCATATATTATATATACATAAAAATATATATTGCTACTATCCATGTCAATGTGGTCCTCATTTTTAATGCTTCTGTGTTTCCCAATCTTTCTCAAGAAAATGTTACTTGAAAATTAAAAAAATATATATATCATCCTACAGTATTCTCAAACTCAAATCATATAGCAAGTTAAAAATACCTTTCAAAGTGTCAGTGGTTTTACTGTATGTAATAACATTCATTCTAATTCATTCCTACTTCCCAGAAGTCTTCTTGCCTTTAACCAATCTAATATTATTTATAAGAGTCAAAGCTGCTTGGAAACCAATGATTGGTAGGTGTAATATCTAATGCGGCATGCTTTAAAATAATAAGGCTAAACTAACTTGGAGCATGTTCACTTTTAACCTATATATCCCATTTATCAAAGATTTCTTTTTCCCAAATGGCCACTTAAAGTAGAATATTTGCTTTTGATCAGCAATTTTGCTCTGTATAAGGTTAAAAATTACCACTAAATAATGTATAGCATTAAGGCCAAGAGTCCATTTAAAATTTTTCAGGCATGAAAAGCACGGTTATAAGGGAATTGGAAGTAATAACAGTAATTGAAATCTAAACTATGGTGTACTTGCTCAAATAATCATACCCTTCAATGACTAATTCAGGAAAATAAAAAGGAGCGATAACTAACTTATGCAGAATAATGAGCATAGACACACACAATAAAGTAAGCCTAGAACTCAAGAATAAAATAATCAACACGTGTTGGCATCTGTATATTCTACTTGGACTGCTCAATCTCAAATACATACCAATTGTGGAAAATCATTTTCACATTTTAAAAGACTACAAATATAATTTAAAATATAATTTTATCTAGGACTTTTATCATAAAACACAATGATTTTTCTTTCTGGGGCTTAGTAAAATTAATAAAGTAAATTAATGTTTTCTTCATCTGTTGAATTCTTCATTGTATTTCTCTTGAAATTTAGAACACATGGTATAAGTAGCTATAAAATGTTGATATGTGATATTAATTAATAGAAGTTATGTATATTAATTCATGGTTTTCTTTGATTTTATATTTTTACCTAATTGTGTCTGAAACACTACTCCAACAAATTATTTGGCCTTTAGTAGGAAGTTTACTAACATTAAAAAACTCATTGATATTCAGCATCTCCAGGATTTCTTTTGTACTTGTATTTAATTAGGCACTTGCACATCTAAACAGAATGGATTTTCTCATACATCCTCATTGTTCAAACCCTCTATTAATTTTGTCACTCAGAAAATTCCCAGTTGTAACATTTCACATGCTGATGCATCGAAGCATTTAGAAAGAATATGAAAATTTACTTTGTATTGAAATGATCCAAGAAAATTTTGGATATGATTCAGAGACCCATAAACACCATGGAAAAGAATATTATTTATTTTCTCCAAGCACAAGTGAGGCTCAGGATAAATTTTATATATCTCTCCAATATAGTATAAGACATGATACTGTAAATTAAAGAGTTGATAACTAACCACTTCAATACATAGAATATATCAGCAGGTTGATTTGAATCAAAGAACTAGAGTTTTAAGTGAGTAACAATGACATTTCATTTTCATTAGAGCTATTAATTATTGCTACATGTTCCTAAGAGATATGTTTGAAGTGCCACTGTTTAAAATTATCAATTGTAAACTAGAAAGAGTGAGACTAATATGAGGAACAGGCAACATTCTATTTAATCCAACTTTTACTTTATAATATAATCTCATTATAGTTTAGAAATATGTTATATATAGTTACAATGTATCTCATTATAATTTGGACTAAGAAAGGGATAATTATTAGCATGAGGCTTTATTAATTTACTAAGCCCCAGATAAGACACGTAGGTTATAACTTTTGGTACTCTGGTATCATAATTGTAAAAGTTTGTAGGCAGCATTCTTTTCAATCTATCAGAAGTAACTGAAAAGTAAACTGTTGTGGTAAAAGATAAATATGCCCTAAAAATATCTATGAACTGTAACAAATAGTACAATGATAAGATATCAAGGAAAAAAGAATAAATATAATAGTTATTGAAATTATGAAAATATTGAAGCAAGAGAAATATGAGAATTCGTAAAAAAATGAAAAGTCTACCCAGCATGGGTGACCATTATGAAAACTGTATCATTAGAGTTGCATGACTTGCAGAAAGGTTGGGTGATCAGAGTTCCCTCTGTTCTATAGCTGCTGATGCCTATATAACCTTGGGCAGAGGTTAATGAGTCTTGTAAGCTTCAGGAACTTCCTGAGTCTTTTAACTTCTTTAATTCCTGAGTCTTATGAATTCTGTTTGCTCCCCAAATCCTAATATATCTCCCCTCATGACAAAAATATTTCAATTTGAAGAAAATTTGTACACATCAATTGTCCAAGAAATAGACTTTGAAGTATAAAATAGAATCTCAGAGTGAAAACTAATATATAGATTAGATAAAATTCAAATGTATATGACTAGAAATCATTTTTTTGCCCTAAATTTTTTGAACTTCTTTTCAATTTTAACTAATTAATTTTAAGATATAAAACCCAGGTAAGTGCTATGATTGAAAAGATTGTGGCAGAAAAAAAAAAAAAAAACAAAACAAAAATAAAACTATATAAATACATTTTGAACCAAAATCATATTTGGGCAAATCTCTGAGCAATATGGATTATAAACAATAATATTAAAAATGGAAATATTATCCAACTAAGTTGTCTCTGCTGTAAAGAATAGCCATTCTCAGGAATCAGCAGACAAAAGCTTTTTAAAAGAAGTTTCTTAAAGACACCTTCCCATTAAATGAAAGGCAAACACCAAGGAACACAAATACATAAGGAGAAAGGTGTTTTTAAAGAATTCATGTCAAATAATAGAAAAAAAATCAAACAAAAAGTCAACTTTAATTTTTAGAGTGGTTAAAAAAAAAAACAACCTTAAGGTAAATGAACTTATTCTTGATGTGATATTGTGCTCAGTTTTTAATAACATAAATTCTAAACAAGGCAGTGAGGAGTAACCTACTGCTGAAAAAAATTAATGGAGCCGAGGTGAATGTACAGCAGCAAGATTATTGATCTGGACATAGAAGGAATGATCTGGACACAGTTGTAAAAATGAAAGTCTAAACCCTTGCTTTTTCACTCCCCCGTTTCTAAACAGCAACAGGATTACACTGACTTTAAGTCCCTCTCAGATACTGACACAAAACTCTGTTTACCTGGTTACTGAACCCGTTTGAGCAGAAGTAAAATATCACTTCCTCTCTGGTTCAAAATGTTTCCCCTCTTCGTCGCCAGTCCCTGACATACTCCATAAGCAGAAGCAAATGATTCTGAGTTTTTCCTCATTGTCGCGTTAAGCAAGGTCTAGTTTGCCAATGGGATATCTCACCTCCAGCACTCTGATCCCAGAAGGATTTGTTCTGGGGTCAGTTCTGCCTTCCTTCTGTTTCGATCCTGACCATCCTCACCATACTGACCCACCAACAGAGGACTGATTCCCCAAAGGTTGATTCCCACCTGGTGTCCTTCTTCACGTGTGCTCCATGGAGAATCCAATGCACCCTTATCTGTACTCTTGAACCCTCTAGTGGTTCTAAACCTTCCTAATGTTGCAACCTTTTAATAAAGTCCCTCATGTTGTGGTGACCCCTAACTGTAAAATTATTTTATTGCTACTTCGTATCAGAAATTTTGCTATCATTATGAGTAATAATGGAAACACCTGGCATGAAACACCTGTGAAATGGGGTTGCAACCCACAAATGAGAATCACTGCCCTAGTCTGTTTCACTAACTCACTTCTATATAGAAAGGGGGCCTCTTGCCTTCAGGTGTTTTCAAGCTTGACCAATCACAGTGCCTTTCCAATCTTTCTTAATGTGCCCTTGAAATTTTGTTCCTCTGAGTCTCTTGGCTAAGAGAGGGACCGAAGTAGTTTTTATGAGAGGGAATAGGAGACCAAACCTCATGCCAGAATTTTTTATTCTAGTTATCGAAAGTGCTCTTTTGGGGATTCTTAGTTTTTGCTGCAATACTACTATAGTGAGAGATGTGTTACAGTTGGCAGGAGGTTTTAGACATCAATGCATGTCTCATAATTACAAGACACTGTACATTATAGCATTATCATATTTGAGGCTGTTCTTCATTTCAATAGTCTCAACATTCTATTACATGCTTAACCTTTTATAAAAACCCAGTCCCTGCTTTTCCAACAGTGAATACCATCTGCTCTTATGCAGAGCACTTAAGTCTGACCTGGAGCAACGGTGTCTTCTGATTCCAAAATTAGACTCACCTGATTAGTCTCTTTAAAATACTAGTCATTTAAATGTTTGTATTATTACATCTTCATTAAGAAATTTACAAGTGATATGTACTCAGAGGATCCTCCTCTGGCTCCTGTGTCTAGATTATTACAATTCCCTATGACCCCGATGTCTTGTATTAGTATTACTAATGATCATTTCTTGCAAAAAAAGAGAAACTTCATCATATGTACTTAATTGACAAATTGGGCAACTGCTTACCTCAAGTTCTGTTCCAACACATAACTGATCACAGTAAACAAGCATAAAATTAGAGTAAGTGACAAAGTATAGATTAGCAGAACTGTATAGCTGCTATAGGAGTAACCAATAATGAGACAAAAAGAAAAGTTACTTCAAAGTATAGAGTATTTTTTACTGGAAATGTTCATATTTAATAAAGTAAACATGTACATATATAAAGTTATCAACTCGCTCAGGGTAGGAATCTTAGAATAAAAAAAGAACTTTCACAGGATGGGGATCTTAAGAAAAATGGCAAATTAATAATTCATTCTTACTTCTTTGTATTGTCACATGACACAAATACCAAAGATAAAGTCTGATTCTAGAAAATGTACCCCATGTCTGTAAGAACTTTTGGATCATAAATGATGCTATGATGTGTTTATAACAGTAACCTAGCATGGCTGTCCTCTGAGAGGCCATACTACAGTTGACTGAAACAGATGAAAATACTTACAATCAACCATTGGAGACCCTTATAGAGAAATTAGGGTAAGGACCTAAGGAGCTGAAGGGGAGGGCTACCCATAGGAAGACCAGCAGCCTCAACTAACCCTGGGAGATCCCAGAAACTGAGCACCTAAACAGGCATCAACCATGGCTGGTCTGAGCCCCCCTCATGCCATCCCTTCATCCCACACCCCACACATACATATCAGAGAACTCCCTGGTCTGGCCTCAGTGGGAGAAAATGAGCCTAATTCTAGAGAGACCTGAGACCCCAGGGTAAGGGGATATCTGGGGGGAGGTTGGGGAGAGAGGGGTAGCATCCTCTCAGAGGCAAGGGGAAGAGATAATGGGCTGAGGAACTGGGGGAGGTGTACCGGGAGGAGAGACAACTGCTAAAATGTAAATGAATAATTAATTTAAAAAATATGGTTTAATGATCAAATTATTACTATTGGCTGAGTATTTTATATAATATGAAAACTATATATAGTACTGCAAATTTAAAAATCTGATTATTCAAGGCTGGATAGATTGATAAGTATGGATATCATATTTATACAGTGTATCAAATTGGCCATTAATGGCAAATTTAAATGAGAAATCTTCATCTACTATTGAATGAAATAAAATAGCCTTATGATTAATTTATAAATTGTAAATCAAAAGAGAGAATTTAAGGTTTTAAGATTAAAAATGCAAATGTTGCAGTAAACTGCATTCAGTAACTATCTTCTTTTAAGTTGTGCTATGTAATAAATTAAGAAAAAAATGAAGTTATTCCATCTCAATTCCTATAATATCAAGTCTAACGAGGGGGAAAAGATAGAATATTATCATGAACTTGACCCACATTTATATTTGTGTAACTTCCACAAGGTCCACTTGTTAGTTTAAAATTCTAACTCTATCTGATAAAGAGGCAAGTATAATAGATCCCTTTTGTGTCCTTTTGCTAACATTTCTAAGCAGTTGGACAATAAAGCATTGTTTTACAGTTATTTGCAGTAGGCATATAAGGGTCCATTTATGTGTGAGGAATACCAGGTTTAAAAAAAAAAAACTAAGAGGGAATATAGAAGAAGGTTGGGGAGTGATATTAATATGATCAAAATACAATTATGAAGCTCTCAAAGAATAACTATAAACATTATTTACATAAGTAAATGAATAAAGACAAAGAAAAAGTGTCTTACTAGAACTTTTCAGTAAATAATACACATTCCTGTTTTACAATTAACCAGTTATAAATATAAACATATTTTAGTAACAGGTTTAATTATTGGCATGCCTATTAATACTAGCATTTCATATATCAAAATTCCACTGTTAGGAATATTGTTCTAGTCTAACCTGAAAACACTAAGTTGACTCTTTGGGGGAAAGGTGCTGTGTAGGACATAGGGTCTTGTGCATGCTCAGATTTCATACTTCCAAATGAGCCCAGTCCCCCAGACTGGAAATTTTCTAGAAAAATATAAATGACCAAAACTGATTTAGTATAAGTGATCAAAAGTTATTTGGAATTAGATTCAATGTTGGAAGTTTCCTTGAATGGTTTTTGAATAGTTTGCTCTATCATTTTTAAATAAAGAGATCATGAAATATTTAGGAAATAAAAATACAGATAACTTTCACAGTCTCCGTTATGAGTCTTGCTTATCACCGATGAAAAAGTTTATCTAAAGAGCATTCAAAAAACTTCATAGACTAATATCATTTAAATATGTATAACTCTCAATAAAATACATGACAAGACAATCAAATACCCTTGACGAGGCAGGACTATTTATCATATGTACAAATACTTCTTATCCCAGGAACTTTATTCATTTAACTCATCTTTTGAAGGGGACATAGGGAAATGGTTCAAGAGTTGTCTATTCCAACCAGAACAGGGTCAACTACCATGATGAATTTTAAAATGTTCCCACTTATTTTCTCTTGACATAATTGCTTTATAATATGCTTTGAAAAGGGTTTCATTTATTTGCCCAAACTATGAATAGGGAATCATTTGAAGCATATTTAAAACATCACAGAAAATCCAGGTGAGCAGGGTTCTAAAACCTGTTCTTCATTTGCCTACAATCTCTATTCCTGTCTCTGCTTGATCTACCGTTTCCTAAATAATTTTTACTTAGTCTGTGGGAATTTCATAATTACCTTTCCCATGTTTTGATCATTTCTATCCCAAACCATTACCAGACATATGTCCTCTATCAACATATTCCTTCCAATGTCATACATTTTTTTATATTGATTTCTGAGTTCAATTGGTGTTGCCAGCAATTTCTTTATAGTGTCTCTAAACTGGATCATGATTTAACTATTTACCATAAACTACGTTATGTGTTCTTAATATGTAATACATATTTAAAATATAAGTAAATACCTGGATAAATAAAAAGTGAAATCCTTTTTTTGGAAGTCTCAATGTAAAATACACTCACACAGGGATTATGATCAAAAACATTCGAGATTCAGAATATTTAGAATTTTCTTTGCTGTAACAAAATGTTTCAAGTGGGTATTTATTTTTTTCTTAAAATTTTCCAGGTCAGTTTTCTAAGATGGATTCTATTCATTTTTTAAATATGTCAATGACATTTATCTGAGGAATTTAAGAATAAATATAAAGTTCACACTATGCAAATACCTTATATCTGGGAAGGCTAAAGCCATAAAGTTTCTTTTGAGATTACTTTAGTCCCAACATTTCAGAGTCTAAAGAAAGCCAGGAAGTGAAAAGACTGAGCTGTAACACATATTTAAAAGGTCACTTAGAAGCTTTGATCCTGTACTCTTCTAGAGGCAGTTGCTCTGAAATCCCCCATTTGGCTAACTGACAAATGGATAAGTAATTGTTAATTATTGCAAACAACAGATTTTTTGTTTTGTTTTGTTTTCACCCTAAGAAATGTATTATTTGGAGTCTTATATTATTCATTCCTTAAATTATTTATTCATTCAGATAACAACTTAATCCTTCTATAGACTTTAAATATTAGCATACGTAAGAAAGAATGGATATGGTTGAAATGGAGAAAAATAAGGATGTAGGAGACCGAAAGCTAGCATGAAGCCCAAAATATCACATATTAAATAATCCATGTCATACAAATATCTTATAACAAAGGCACTATTTTTGAGTCTACTTTATTAGAATGGATGAACAGTGTAAAATGAGGAATTCTATCCTCAGGCAATGGCAGATATAACCATGTGGCTAAAGACCCTGACTTCTCTCATAGAAACATACTGGTAAATTGTAGTCTTGTGAGATCCAGAAAAAACTTTGGTGAATTTTAGGACACACACACACACACACACATTAATTATGTTCCTACTTATTAAACTGTTCTCCTAAAACACTCAGATTTCGGCTTTGGCATTTCTTATGTTATAGTCTCTCTTTTCTTTGTTTACCAGAATCTCAGAGGCAAATTTGTATATTTGTTTGTATTTTATTTTATCATATACTTCAAATGATAATCAATTTTCCTCTATGCCAGTGTTCATATTTTTATAATCTGATAAAGAGGTCATTGAAATCCACTGTGTTATAAATAAACACATTGAGACAGCAGACCCTTCTTATCTCTTATTCTTTCCTCTATTCCCAAGTCACCATTTTACTTAGATTTTGCAATATCATACATAATGTTCTCCCAACAGGTTTCTTTATATAAATCGCCTTAACACAACTTCTCCTGCTCTACGTGTAATGGTTTATAACTTACTGTGTCTAATATTTAATATTTCCTTTTTCATTATATTGCTATGAAATGTAATTATATTATTTATGGGATTTCTAAGTTGCTTTCCTAAATTGATTCTTAACCAACACTATTCTTCATAGTAAAACATGCCAAAAATAGGGATACAGAAACAGGGGACTAAATATTGATGACTCTGTTACAAAAAGGAGCAAATGAAATATGATATGGACACCATCTATATTTTTACAGTATAATATGAATTTGTGTTGGAGAGTGGTAAATATAGGTCCTTAACAAAGACTTCTTTTATTTATTATATAAAATGCTACTAGTTAATTTATCTACCATCAGCAAACATGTATAGACCTGGGTAGATATAAGAAAATTGCTTCAAGGGATTAGACAACGGGTTTCAAAACTCTGAGAAATAGGGGAAAATATAAGCATGGTTATCCTTGCTTACCTCCTGTGGTTTCTTTTTCAATCATATTATAAAGGTTTAAAACCAGGAAAGCACAGAAGGCTACAACACTGAGGAGACATGTGTTGGAGAAGCTGTGGAGGTGGTAAAATTTACTGGGAAAGACACCAAGAGAGAAATGTGCACAGGGACATGGTAATAGAACTACATATAAAGCTTCCAGGATGCCCCTGCCCAAATACTACAAAAAAATATGCAGAAAAAATTAAACATACATATACACACACACACACACACACACACACACACACACACACACACACACGCACGCACACACACACACACACAGTGAAAGAGACACACACAGAGTGAAAGAGAGAGAGAGAACAGAGACAGAGAACACATATCAGTAAGTGATAATTAATTATCTGAGAGTAGTTGACAGACACAAAAACAGAAAAGGTGATGTTTTTCAGGATTGATCATGTTCAGATCCCCATAGCACATCAACCAAACTATGTAGAACTAGAAAGTAATTTGAAGACTTTATAAGTGTACAAATTTAGTAAAAATAGATATAGCAGTTAAGAGACACCAAACATAACGATGGCCTTGTTGTTAAATTTATTAGGTAAATACTTTCCTTATTATAAATATATCCAAAGATAGAATGAATATACACACATGCTCTCTCAGCAGAGAAATGAAGTATAAAGAAAAAAAAATGAAAATTTTAGTATTGAAAGATTCAATAGCCAACAATTTCAATAACTACTGAGAGACGGCAGATCAGAGGCTAAAGAATGTATAAAAATCAATAAGTTACAAGTATGCTACCCAATTTAATTTTATCAGAAGATCTGAGAAAGAAAGGTAGAGAAAAAAGTAAAATTAACTGCAGGGAGCCCAAAGCATCATCTCATCCTTACAATCCAAGAATAGATATGGTGTGGGGTGAGAAGAATATATTAAATATAACACCTCTATGACATCATTGTGAAGTAATGACCTTAAAAGCATTCAAGTAGAAATTGAAAGTTAAATAAAAATGTCCCTCATCAGGAAAAACAAAGATGAAGAAAAAGCCAGTAGAGATGTGGATGAGGAAAAAAGGAGTTTTGTATCAAAAAGAACTGCAATTAGATGGAATTTCATATCAAATGAAGGAACCAAGTACACAAAAATAGTAAATACCTGAGAATGCCTCACAGAAGTTCAAAGATTTGAATGCATGTTAACCAGGGAGTGGCACTATTTGAAAGGATTAGAAGGTGGATCATTGTTGGAGGTAGTGTGGCTATGTTAGAGGAAGTATATCAGTGGGGGTGGGCTTTGAGGTTTCAAGAGCCCAAGCCAGGCCCAGTGGTTCGCTCTTCCTGCTTCCTGCAGGAATCCTCTTAGGTATTTATTAGAGAAATCCCTCTAGGTGTTTGTAGAAGTTGCCTAACCTATAAATGACAAAAGTGCTATCACCGTGATAACTTATACGGAGGTGGTTCAACTCAGCTGTTCTGGTTCAAACTCCTCTCCAAGGTGACTGATTCAATTTAGCTTCTCCCAGCTTCTCACTGAATTGCTCTGCTTAGACTCAAACTACCTCTGGCAATCTGTTCAAATTCTCTGGCTCCTTATTCTCTTTCTGCAACCTGTCTGTGAACTGAATTGACAAAACTCAATTGAGCTGACTGAGCTGAGCTGAACTCAGTGAATGAACTCATGAATGAACAACTCCATTACACTGCACTCAGCACTGACTCCCAACTACTGACTCTCTCTCCCTGCACTGCTTTATTTTTTATATTTTATTGGTTATTTTATTTATTTACATTGATGCCAGATAAAGCTATCCTTGGCTACATATCCAGCTGGAGCCATGGGTCCCTTTATGTGTATTCTTTGGTTGGTGGTTTAGTCCCTGGGAGCTCTGGGGGCCTGGGTGTCATCTGGTTGGTTGATATTGTTGCTCTTCCTATGAAGTTGCAAACCCCTTTAGCCTACACTATTATTAAATTGCTTCTCTTTCCTTTGCTGTTCTTGTGAGAGTTGGGAATATCCTATCTCTGATACATTCTGTCAAATCTTTCTCTGATTTGTCACTTTGTTTTCCTTTTGATTAAACAACAATGTTCAGGATTAAAAGGTGTATTCTAAGGGTTAGTTTGTTTCCCAGCCAGAGTAATTAAAGGTACATGGCATGCCAGCATTTGAGCCAGATCACACTGACTTAGTAGGTCTTTGGATGTGATCCCTTGTCACAGAAACCATGTTGCTGGATTAAAATTTCTCTATAATGAGGGTCTTTTTTTTCTGAGACAGGGTTTCTCTGTGTAGCCCTGGCTGTCCTGGAACTCACTCTGTACACCAGGCTGGCCTAGAACTCAGAAATCTGCCTGTCTCTGCCTCCCAAGGACTGGGATTAAAGGTTTGCACCACCACGCCCAGAATACAATGAGTGTCTTGTATTCACACTTAGTGAACTATTATTAAGTATAGAATATTCTTGAGACAGAAAAATGAATCTAAAAAATGAAAACATAATCTAGTCAAATTAGAAGGATCTAGTCATCTAAACTTTTCCAAAAGATAATATATATTTTTATATTTTCATGTGTGCGTGCTGTGCATGTTTGCATATATACTTGTATGAGTGGGTGCACAATGTTGGTACATGAGCATAGTCTATAGTTCTGGATACATAAAAGTCTGAGGTTGTTTTCAGAATTGCTCTCTGTCACTGTGGCAGTTTGAATGAACGTGTCCCCCATAAGCTTATAAATTTGAATGCTTGTTCACCAAGGAGTTACAGTACAAGAAGAGATTAGAAGGTGTGGCCTTGTTGGAGTAGGTGTGGCTACGTTGGGGTCATGTATCAGTGGGGATGGGCTTTGAGAGTTTTAGGAGCAAGCCAGGAGCAGTGGCTTTTCCTATTGCCTCTGGTTCCAGATAGAACTCTCAGCTACTTTCTCCAGCATCATGTCAGCCAGCATGCCATCATGCTCCCTACCCTGACAATGGACTCAACTTCTGAAATTGTAAGCAAGCCATAATTAAACTCTCACAGAATTATGAGAGTTTCCTTATGGTGTCTCTTCACAGTAGTAGAACACTGGCCAAGACTCTCTTTATTCCACATTTTAATTAAAGCAGGGTCTCTATATTAAACCCAGATCTTGTGCTCTTCCATATATCTAGTTTCCCTAGCCAGCTTGATCTGGGGATTCCCATCTCTTTATTTTCCAAGTCTAGAATTACAAGCAGTGTGCTTGTCTACACAAATTTGACATCTGAACTCTAATCCTCATGCTTTAATCAGTGAACCATCTGCCAAACCAACTGAAGACATTAAGAAATGTGCAGAAGAAACATTTGAAGAGATATTCTCAATTACTCAGACTTTACCTGAGATGCACTCTGTATTAAAGCTATATGAGCTGCAATAACAAAAAATATTATAAGAAAATCAACACAGAGAAGAAAAATTGAAAAGTCTCCAAAAGATTTTTTTTATAAATAAAAGGTCAGTTTGCATAAAACATAGTCATTATTATTATTCACCAAAGATATGAGCATTTAAGGCAAATGGAGATGCTACTTCAGCATTAGAACATACAAAACTAAAGAACATCCAAAATCTGGAATTTATGGTTGCCTAGAGCCAAGAAACTAACATTGGACAGCGACTGATAAGGGGGTCATTGCTTAAGGTATGGGTCTTTCTCCCAGAGGGATGAAGTATTTTAGAATCAGACAGTGCTGATGGTTGTATTGTTTAATGCTGTTAATGCATTATGTGGATTTATCATCATTTAGTAGATGGGTTTGTGAAAATTTAGATAAAACACTACTAATATCAAAAGTTGCCATAGCAATATGGTTTAGGAGAACATTCATAAATTGTGAATGAAAAATAACAGGTACAAACAGTCTAGACCTGTTTATCAGAAGTTTTCTTTTGTTAATAATTGCAACAGTCAAAGCTTGGAGACAATTTAAATACTATTTGTCAAGAAAATGAACAAATAGCACTTAAGATTCATATACTTCTCAAAGATTGAAAGTAAACTACTGATACATGCAACAGAACACATGTACATCAAAAATATATGAATGAAATGAACAAGAGGACATATGTATGTACTAAACACAGTCACTAACACAGAAGGTGGTATCTTCTACATTTGAATAAGAGAATAAGAACGTTGATTCAAAGACCTAGAAAACAGAATAGAGGCCACATGGACAGCATATGGGTGATAATCAGTCTAGACTAGTGGTCTTCACCCTCCTGAATGCTGTGGCCCTCTAATACAGTTCCTCCTTTTGTGGTGATCCCCAAACATAAAGTTATTTTGTTGCTTCTTCATAACTGTAATTTTCCTCCTGTTCTCAATTGTAATGTACATATCTGATATGTTACTCCTGTGTAGGTCATGACCCACAGAGTGAGAAACACTGATATAGACAGTAGGCATCAAAACATAATTAGGTAACAGAAACAGATTGCAGTATCCAGCAGTTGAGTAGGGCTCATGTTATCACAAGAATTTATTATTTATAAAGAACAACCAGACTGTAATTGAAACTTTTCCATGAAATAAAATGCTAATTAGAAACCTTTAATTATTATATACCTTATACTAGTATTGAATATGCGATAACTCATAAATATGCTTTTAGGTGCCAAGTAAAATATTTCTAAAGAAAAATTATTACATAAAAACATTAGATTAAATGTTTATGCTCAAATTATAAAATATATATTCTTCATTAGATGTTAAGAGTAATAACAATTTCTTGTTCAGTTAGCTACTGATATTGTCAAATAATAAATACATTGGCTTGTATATACCAGATTATATCATCTATATATCCAGCTACAATAATTTTCTGAGTTTCTTCAGATAGATTTGAACTCTATGAGTGTGTTTGATAAATTAAACAAAAATATTCACATGAAAAACAGGTAATACCATCTATGGTAGTGTGAATCACAATAGAGAGATGATTAACTTACATGAAAGTCATAAATGTAAAATTCAAACAATGATACAAACGAAAATTTCCAATATCCAATTAGTTAGAAAACAGGTCATGAATATACCAAATGACTATTAAAAATACTGATAATGGGAATGCAATATAATAACCTATGGGAAAATAATAAGTACTCCCTATATAGCATGTCAATTGATGAAATAAATAAAACACATAAAAGAATTTATTTGTAGTATATAAAGACCACAGTCAATTGTATATGAATCTAAAAATACCCATAAAGGAAGAAGAATGTAAATTAGCCCAGCTACTATGGAAATCGGTATGCAGGTTACACAATAATCTAAAAATAGAACTACCATCTGACCAAGCTATAAAACTCCTGGGTATTTATCCAAAGGAGCACAAGTCAACACATCACAGAGATACCTACACATCATTGTTTTCTGCAACACTATTCACAGTAACTAAGCTGTGAGATCCAATTAAGTATTTTACAATGGAGAATGGATAAAGAAAACGTGCATATATACAATGATATTTTATTCAGTCATAAAGAGGAAAAATTGGTCTCATTTGGAAATTGATAAAACAGAAAGTTATTGTATTAAATGATTTGTTAGCATGAGAAAGATAATTATGTTTTATTTTATTCCTAGACCCTAGATTTTATATAGATACATAACATTATGTATGCATAGACAGCATTAAGGTTGAAATCAAATTATTTAAAGAAACAAAGGGACTAAAGGGAGTTGGAGGAGGGAGGAAGAGTTCTTACAGATATACTCAGAATATATTACATAATTGAATGAAAGTCCCCATGAAACAGTATTAGATACAATACATCTTCATAAGAAAGAAATGAGATGGTGTGGAAAATGTAAATAAGGAATACATCACATAAACTCTGATGAAATAAGGTCAAGGTGGAGTGATGACAAGTCATACTCATTACTAAACCAGCAAGACCATCAGTACACACACGTGTAATAGTAACCATAGCAGTATAAAGAGGCCAGTCATGATGCAACTTGTGATACTGACTTTAATGTGTAAATTTTACTTTTGAGATTATTTAAAAACACTAATAATGTTTACTTAAAGCTACAGCCCCAGAAGGCATTACTGAAGATTTTTAAATAATTGCAAAAGTAGAAACTATCTAAATGCCCTATGATAGAAGAGTTGTTAAGTTAATTAGGGCTTACCAGCTCAATGCATTTTGACACAAATATGATAATTATGATCACCATTATATAATGTGAATTATGTGCCCCACATTATATTGAACCATATATTCAGTTGAAAAAATAATGTATTAAATTTGAAATTGATTTCATTATAGTTTAAATGTTATACAGACATGAATTTACTGAAGATAAGCAGAGAGTAGATATTTGGGTTTTCTTTGTGATCACCTAATCTTAATTATTTATATCAAATTATCACTATTTTCTCATAATAATTTTTCCTACAGAAATATAAATATATGTATATAAGTATTTCTCCATACCCCAAACTATCAATCTGTCTAAAGTTTATTTATCAAAAAAGTTTGTTCATTATTTCAAATGTATTACTTGTGTTTTCTTTCAATGTGACTTTGTTTACATCATGGTTCTAACCAAATGTTGACAAACTAGAATCTAGGTCAGCTTTGGACTACTGACTGCTTTTCTTCCAAACTTTGAAGGCTCAAGGCAATTGGTTCACTTTTGCATTATCTATGGGTTTTGAGAAACAAAGGCAGAAGTTAAAAATTATGAAAGATCATCTGGCTGACAAAATTGAAAGTATTTCATTTCTAGAACTTTGCAGAAAACCTTTTTTTTTCATATCCTACCCTTTAGATGATGATAATTTTTATTTTACCTAGAGAGATACTTCCTTTTTCCCCCCACCCCTGAGGTAAAGATAAAGATGAATATCTTGGAGAGGGGAAGTGTATTAATTGGTTTCTATTATAAGCTGGGTACCATACAAGCTTCATATGTATTTCATGCTATTATCATAATACTAACATTGGTCTATTAAATAATTTACAGATTATGTGATTATAGAGGTTAATTTACTCAGTATGAGTGGCACTGTGGACAGTAATTTAGGTCCCAGTCTGTCTGTCTTGCCATTAACTCCCACTACGGTTATGTCTTATAATCATCCTTTGTAATATACAAAGTCCTGCCTAACAGTCCAGTACGACTTTTGTTTTTAGGGTTGTCTAGTTTATACCTCCTTGGGTGTATTTCAGTTGTGAGCATCTGAGGTCAGCTTATTACACGTTCCTTTCTGTATGATAGTACTCTATAGGATTGCAACTATATTAATGATGATGTAATTGATTAAGGATATTGCTTTTGCTACTGGAAAATTGGGATTATGAGACAACATAGGTTGCTAAAATGGGAGCTTGGCAGGACAATTGGTTGTGGACATTAATCTTGTGCACCCTGTATAACTTGCAAACATCTTTGTATCTGGCAACTACAACTGTACTGATCCTGGCAGTTACCATTATATTGTTTCTGAAAGAGGTATAAAAGGCCTGGCTGCTCTTAGTCCAAGTTTTGCCATGGCCTAAGTTTTGCTGTGGACACTCCAATTGGCCTGGTTTCATTCCTCACAGCCAATCAGGTGACCTTTTGTAAGGGTAGGTTACAGTTAGAGTGTTATAAGTTTTAAGTGATAAGTTATAAGATCTGAAATATTTCCAAAAAGCAGAGTTGGCATATTCACAGTATGGTAGTTTAGTGGTTAATACAGGACATTGGACATTTGTTAAAACACATGTGAGCAATGTGAATTTTTAATCTATACCAGTGCTTACAAACCTACTTAATCTTTTGAAGAATTCCAAGATAAAAAGACAAATAATATAAAAGAATGTAAGTGAATTATAAATATCTGAAACAACCTCCCTGAACAAGACAGTTATTTAAATATCTTTGGAATGACTGGAGTAAGCCTACCTGTGAGTGTTGCTGAATATGAACAGTACCCTCTCATAATATTGGGATACAGGCCAACTGTTCAGAAAATAGTGTCTATCAACACAGGAACTGAATTGTTAATGAAACAGAAAAGACTGGGAGATTTCTCCAGGTTGGAGTGGTAGGCTATTCATAAGCAAGCAAGGAAGTTAAAACAACCCACATGATAGCTTTTTGAATTGGAAGGAGGAGTGTTAACTTCAAGTTATCTTAACATTGACTAGGTATTATGTGATTCCATATGCAAGGATCTATTCATAGGCTACTGTACACATATCCATATTCTCTCTTTGTTAGGCAAGAGAATGAAGAATCAAAGGCAGGTTAGCAATAACAGGCTGCTCTGGCACAAAGACATGGGGAATGAGGAAGTGAGAGGGACAGGACATACTATGACTTTGGGGCCATCTTGTAATTTTAGAAAGTGCTCAGGAAAAAAAAAATGGAAGTCCACCATTTCATGGACATATTTTCAAAGATTCAGGTTTCACTGAAATGTCTCCCAGTAGCCAAATTTGAAAACTTCAGAATCAAGTACATGAATAGTATTAGATTATAGATCCAATAGCACAAGTCTTCCTAGGTTTATATATAACTGGTTGGATAATAAAGAAAATAGAAAAAAAAAAAGAAATTATATAGTGCTTATGCCCCTAAGCTTTAGCATAAACTTTCCAGTATATTATAGTCTATTTGTGTTGCTATATTAGGAAATTCATTCAAAATAAAAATAAAAAATATTGCTTACCAAGGTTGAATCAAGTAAATTGTAAACAGTCAGTCAAGCAATGGGTTTTTCCTTGTCGACAGAACTTTGTACCCATGGAGAAGGAGCTGAAAAAGAAGAGTGCATTCTTTCAAATCCTTCATTGAGATGTTCTAGCATTCCTTCCAGGCAGGTAAACACTTGTGACTTAATCCACTCCCAAAGGCCCCACCTCGTAATACTTCCATCTGTTGATTAAGTGCCAACACACAAGTGTTGATTGACAGAGACTCACACTCAAATACTAAAGACTGAGCTACTGAGCTGCAAATAAATTCCTCAAGAAAGGTCCAGCGAGAAATAAAAGAAAGTCAAAAGGAGTAAACGTACACAAAGAAGCCTGGCAAACACTACGTAGTAAGCTATGATGTCACACCAAGTCAAGAAAGTAGAAAGAATATTGGCCCCACAGATGAGCAGATCTTAGTTGCTGGAATCTACGTATAACTGTTCTCTGTGTAATCTCAGGGACCCTTTCCAATGGAAGAAAGTGATGAGAAGAATGAAGGAGATTTACCTGTAGTAGAGGGACAGAGATGCTACTGATATTGAGGGTTACAAAAATGGTTAATCCCAGTGGGCATGTTCCAGGAACTGGACAGATAAGACATGGATGCCACCCTAGCAATCATAGGGAAGAATATAGACCTACAGACATCTTTGTTTTGGTCTAGTGAGACCTACATAGCATGTGTATTGTAAGGTATATTGTTTAAGATGTTAAGTGTGTGATAACTTATAGACAAAAGATACAGCGACATCCACTAAGAGATATTATACTGACAGTGTGTATGCATAATTGCTATTTGGTGATCAAAATGGCAGGTGGCTTCTGCATTCTCCTCTCAAACCACAGAACCCTAGTGTAAAGCCTAGTCCTGTTTCCTCCCTTTAAAATGTCTTTATCACCTTGACTTTAATCTTCAGCCAGCTCTTCATTACTGAAGTCAAGCCCCTTCATGATCTGACTTTAACTCATTTTCCTCAGTCATCCTACCTCCAAGTTCAAACTGTATCTTTCCGTTTCCTTAGCACTCTCTTTTTGATCTGAGCATGTTCTTGCTTTACTGTGATAGTAAGTTTATTTGATCTTGTGTAACTCCTATAAGAAGGAAACACAGAGAGCAATGATTCAGTAATTATAATGGAATCTGTCATCCTATCTTCTCCTTCCACAGCTCTTGCCAGGATGCACTTATAACCCCTCAAGGCTGCTTGTCATATTTTCATAGGACACAGCTCAATTTCATCTTTTATTCTGCTGCATTTGATTACAAACTAGGGGTCACTGAGGTGGTCACTCTAATGGTGGTGTTTAAATTGTTATAGGCACTTATAATATTGGTTATATTATGTGCTTGCAATCCCTATCATATGATGAGAATGACCAGATAGATTGGATTGACTGACTTGGCTGAATATTCTTTTTATTCTATTACAGTCATCTTTTGAGTGCCATATATGAATTAAACCACTTTATTTCTCACAGCAGTCCATGGATACACATATTCCACTTCCAAATGTGGAAAGATGCCAAGGGGCAAGAGATAAGTCACACTTGAGTCCTAAATACAAGTTTATACATGAAACTACATGTGCCTGGTTTGCTGTCTGTAGCATTTCAAATATTCCATCCACTGTGTTTGCTTGCTGACTACTCCATTACATACACAGATCTGGCTGTATTTTAGTAGGACAGAGGGTGGTGCGGTTTGTAGACCTAGGAGTAAATGATTCAAGTATTTTACTATTTTAGCAAACTTTTATACTTCATATTTTTTCTCTGATCTCAAAAATGTATTCAACTCATTTGCTTCAGATGAACTAGCAGAGTGTAGGGTAGAAGTCTGTCACAACCCTACAGAGGCACGTGCCTAAGAGGTGACAGTGGCTTCTCTGGCAGAGAAGTTAGCTGTGAAACCTTGGCTTTCTACAGTTACTGTCTTTGATCTCTTTTACTTGGCAATACCCTGAGAATTAAGGTAGCATTATGCACACCACATCAGTTCAAAGTGACAGGCCCACAGCACTTGTGAGGTTGCTGAACAGACCATATATCACAGGCTGAAGCACACTTATCATAGAATAAATTTCCGGGCATTTTGCTCTGTAGGCTATTTCTAGGGAAATGGGGAGAAACTTGTAACACTACTGAAACAAGTTGAAAGATGTAGAAAGGTACTCACCCCATGTTTAACTTAAAAACCAACCAACCAACCAACCAACCAACCAACCAACCAACCAACCAACCAACCAATCAACCTTTTTATGTTCTGGGGATTAATCTCGAGACTTGTTTGGTTGGGTAAAAGCTAATCACTGAAACACATTCTAGCCATGAAAATAACCTTAGGAAATGATTAGTACACATATCTATAATATAATATCTATAACCAATGTTAAATGTGTATTAACATCCAGCACAGGCATGCTTATAGATGTATAAGCTTAAAGAAAGGAATGGAGATTAGACTAATTGATATCAATAAGTAAAATTGCATTTTGATGTAATCATTTTTCCACTGTTCTCTTTTCAAATAATTTCTGACTTTTCTGTCTATACACCCATTGATATTGTTTCTTGACATATAACTTTAAAACACACAAGTTATTTCATACTTCATTTGTATATGACTGTCATTTATAGTCATATACAAATATACATTATATTAACAGTAGTTTTAATGTTTCATTAACTATTCATGTTATATTTAGTTCTTCAAAGGTATTAGTTATAATTTATTAACTCTACTCAGTGTGCATCACGTAGATGACATTCTCCTTGGGAAGCCATTGTTTCATTCAGTATGGAGCAATAGAATAGTGCCTAACCCGATCCCAACAGAGATCTTTCCAAAGGAAGTCAGCAGCACTCAGAAGTGTGTTTATTCAAGCATGCTGAAGAGTTACTCTTGTTCATGCCATGGATTTTAAAATAATTTTTCTAAGTTGATGTATAAAGTTTATTAATCTTGGCTAACCATGATTTTCAAACTTTGAGGGACAAATGAAATGTCTCTATTAACATTTATTTGTTACTCTCTTGAATCATACAACAGTAGAGATGCTGAGAGTATAAACTGAAAATCACAATGGTTGGTCTATGGCATTTGAACGCAAAGATCCAGTACCCTCACACACACACACACACACACACACACACACACACACACACACACACACAGAGAGAGAGAGAGAGAGACAGAGAGAGAGAGAGAGAGAGAGAGAGAGAGAGAGAGAGACAGAGACACACACACAGACATACACACACACACACACACAGGCCTGAACAAACACATGCACATGCACACTCACATACACACACAAGCATGCACATGCACAAACACACACACATTTTTCTGTGTTGTCAACATTGCTTTGCTTCTTGACCATCACTTTCTTTATGCCTTTTGGTAAATGAGTAAGACAATCGGATACTACATGGCTTAGTTTTGTTTCTTAAAGCTGTGATGGGTATATTATCTGACCAAGTTAAGGTAAAGGAAAGGTTTTATTTCGGGGCTCACTTTTTGATGGAGTACTTTCTATCATGTTGCAGAAAATATGGTGGCATGGGTATGATCGAGCTTCTTCCTCAAAACAATGAGAGGCAAAAGAATGCTGGCACTCAACCGGCTGTTTTCCTTTTCTTTTTCTTCAGCCTTGGACCCCTGTCCTTCAGATGAGGCTGCTCACTTATTACATATCACTGGAAATTCCCTCAAAGACACATTTGCAAGTTATTTCAAATTCACTGAAGTTGATGAAGAAGATGAGACCTCACACTCTGAGAGTTCTCAGGAATATTTTGCTAAGGGTGAAAGCTCTTCATGTGTGAACCTGTGGTGAACACTTGGATAGTTAATCACCTAACTCTAGCACCTGGAAAAAAAATATCTGACAAAACTAATAGGGAAAGTTCTCTCTTCAAATTATTATTCTATTGCCTAAATTGATGACAACTTGTAATTTTCTTTCTTGTAGCCCTCACTATAATTTGCTTCATTTAGTTCACAGGAAGGGAAAGTTATATTTTTCGGTAATCACTGTGGTAACTTCAGAAGGTGCTTTTTTCTGGGTTAAGCTTTAGATAATGTCAACCGAAAGGGGTGTTCTTAGCAAGAAGAATGCAAAAGGTTAATTTTATGTTTGATCATCTTTCCTCGTGACCACTTGGGTGATCTTGCTCAGAACATGCAGAGTACACAAAACGCACTCCTCCCACACATGCCAACCTGCCACAGTCTTGCTCTTTAAATGTTCCAATCCCTAAAATAGATGCTTCTAAACGCGAAGCCTGAAATTCAGGATTCACAGTCCATAGTTTTCGTGAGGGAAGGAAATTTTCTGAGACAAGAAAACTCACTCTATTTGCCTTTTCTGTATTTCATCAGCACTGCTAGGCTTTTTCTTTTCTCTTTTTTATTCTTCTTCTTTTTTTTTTTTATAGTCCAGTCTTTATCCCCTTCCTAGTCTGCCCTATGACTGTTCCACTTCCCATACCTCCTCCCTACCATCTACAAGAGGATGTCTCCATCCCCCCACACCACCAGACCTCTAAACTCTCTGGGGCCTCCAGTCTCTTGAGGGTTAGGTGCATCTTCTCTGACTGAGTCAAGCAAGACCCAGCAGTCCTCTGCTGTATCTCGAATTTATTTCCTTATTTCTAAGATCTGATTTTTCTCAAATGAATAAGATATCGTATAAGGATCAAGATGGTTTCTGAGGTTGTGAGCATCTCAAGGACAGGAACATCTGTTTCACATGGAAATCTGGCTATATAATTCTTTTTGCTTAGAAGTCCTCGCTTTATGGCAGAGCAATGTTCGCCTCTCACTATCTAGTTCCCCTGCCCCTTGCCTGGGTTTGCAGGTCTCTGGGGGCTCCACTTCTCATCTGTGCAGTATTTGTCTTCCTTGTTGATAGCCTTGTGCAGACTACGTCCCTCCTCAAACATTTAGTATTGCAGCATAGAGAAGGCATTTGCCAGGCATCTTTTCTGTCCCTCAGGCTAGGATATGGGCTAATCTCATGTAGTCCTAGGATTCATTTAGATATAGTGCATTTAAATAGCTTTTGATATATTTCTCTCCCTCCACAGACTTATGTAAAGACAGAAAGTATGTCTAATTCACCTTAGGAATTTCCAGAAAGGGGTTTATAGTTGCCTCTGAAAAAATGTTGAATAATGGCATTAACAGACATTTAAAATTTCTAAATACGATCCTTTTAAGATAGTATGTGAGGGTAACTATGTGTTGAGTGTAAAATTGGTTTAATGAAGACTGAGATCGTCAAGTTACAGGGCAGTGCAAACTGAGGGTAGGATGATGTCAAAACAAAACAAAACAAAACAAAAAAAAAAAACCAAAGAATTGACCAGTTTCACTAGTAGGAAATTTTTGTTTGTTGCTAAAAAGTTTTTGTTTTACTTGTATTTGGAATAATTCAATATATAAAATGTAGCTATGGTTATATATTATACATGTTATTATTTAAATCATGGATTGTACCACATTTTTCCATGAATATTCACATTATATTTTTATATTATTAAGATAGAAATTTTATATTTAAAAACTTTATATTTATGCTTGATAGTCCCATGATAGAATAATCTTACTTCCCAAATGAGTAAATATTTATTAAATAGGTGAATGGAAAAGAAGAATGAATAGACTATTTTGTTTATTTGGGTTTTAATATCTGAATGTGGATAAAACCAGTAATTAGGACAAATAATTATAGTGATTATTAATTAATGAAAACATATCATATGATAAAAGCATTTTTAGATAAAATTTTCAACTATTTTTTTCTAATGCCTTCCTGGCTGAAAAAGAAGGAAATGTATCTGTGCATATAATAACTCTTGTCTGTCTATTTTTCTATCTAACTATCTATCTATCCATCTATCTATGTATTTACAGACATATGTAAATATTGCTTTGTTTAAAGACCATTACTGACATTTATCAAGATCCGTGTTGCTCCTGATCTCTTTGTTCTAGTCCTTCACCACATGAATCATCTGGTTTCTGCTAGTTTACACATGATCTCCCTCTCAAAAGTAATTCCCATCACCCCCTAATGGGTCTATTACTATACACACATACTGTTTTAAAAATTAACACTCAGAGCTCCACTGATAACAACTTTATCATCCAGACTGAAATACTTACATACAGCCCTTTCTGCCTATAGTCTAACAAATTCCACCAATTTCTAAACACAGTTTTCCGAATGGCGTCTTGTGTTTGCCCATCAAATTTCCTTGTCATTTCCTAGTCCATGCTCCATTTTGAAATGAAAGCACAGAACCTGTAACTAGGTTCTCTTTTTCTAGATGTGTGCTTAGGTAATACATCACCATTTGGTGAAAACATTAGCTATTCAACGAAGAAATAGGTTTGTGCTGATTTCCAAATCCAGGTTTATTTTCCTGAGATGTATTTTACTTCAGGCAATTTTAGGTTGGCTTTGTTAATACTATTTTGAGGATTTTTGCATTTATGTTGCTGAGAAATGCTTACTTTTGATCATTTCCTTATGATGTTTTGCATTAAGGTAGCTGACACCATATGTTTTTTTTTTTTAGGAAATCTCTTTCTGTTTCTGTGTTCATGAGGAGACTGGAGTGTGAGTTCCAGCTTTTTTCTTCCTTCAAGCCTTACGTCTACTTCGGCCTGATGCTATAGGAGATGATATTAATTATAGATACAATTTTGTTAGTTTTAAACAAACCTATTTAGAACACCTGTGGCTCTTAGGAGTTATCTTTGTTTCTCAGGTAATTCATACATTTCATAAAAGCTATGGCATTTGGGATGACAGGCATGTACCTCCATGTCTATTTTGACAGTCTTTTATCATAAATGTGCTAAGAAGAGTATTGCTTATCTTCTAAATACTGAGGGATTTTCCACCTACATTTTTTTCTGTTGATTTCTAATATAGGCTATTGTGGTCTGATAATATGTTTTTTTTTTTTGTAAATTTACTATTTTAGAATTATTGGGGCATCTATTATAAACCAAATCTGAGTAAATATTTTGGGTCTACCTTTTGCTATTATTTTCTGTAACATTTTATAAATTTTAGTAAGAGCAAATTGATAGGCAGAGCTGTTTAAATCATCCATATTTCATTAATAATCTATTCACTGCATCTATCAATTATATAGAGGGTTGTTATAGTCTTCAAGTATAAAGAGTCTAGTTTTCCATTTGGTTCTATTGAGAGATAATTTATTTATTATGACTACTTATCATTTAATGAGGGATGCTTTTATCATATTAAAGCTGTGGTTTAACAATCACCATTTAACTCTAAATTATTTTTTCAGGTCCCTGGAAGGAAACTTTGTATTCAAGAACAGCCATTCTCAACTTCATACTAATTAAAGTTGTTTACTTTAGTGACTTCATAGAATTAATATTTAAAGTTATTCTTTATTGTTAATGGTCATTAAGATGTCTGCTTCATTACCTGAGTACCCAGTTAATATTAAAAAAGACATTTTCTGAAATGATCAGGCGCAATAAGTAGTCCATCTTTGCTAGGGGCTCTCCATGTCCAGGCATGCTTGTATTATCAGTTAGGCAGATGCCATTTCTGTCTCTGCCTTCACTCCAGACTTTAATTGCTTCCCCACATGGCAGCTGAAGGTGAGAATGTCTAGCCTTTCCAGAACGTTCTGTGCAGTCCCACGATTCTCACTGTGGATACATGTAGGTAGCTCCCTAGATTCCTGGGCATAGTGTGGAAGATATTTAAATCCTCTGCAGACAAAGGATTCCCCAGATTTTCTCCAAAGAAAAGGTTTCCAGCTGGTGTATTGTTGCCCCTAAACATTACTGACCACTTCAGACAGCTATGAGGTTAACGTGTTTGTTATAATTGTTTTCAACAAGTACCTCTAGAGAAAAAGGCTTTTTACACTGGGCTTGTTCTATGTCAGGTCAATAAGAAGCAGCCTTGCAACTAGGTTCTTTCCGGTGAGTGCTAGACAGGTTAAAAAAACAATTCTTTTGGAATAGGACTAAGAAAGAGCTGTGAATATATTCTTTCCAGCAGGTGACTTCCAAACTGCATTGGGAATTGGGGCTATTAATTTTTGAGGCCTCTGCGTATCTGAAGAGGAGCAATGAGACAAAATCAAATTAAAATGTAATAATGCTCGCTGTTATTAGCAAGATTTTTTCCTCCATTTTAACATAGATCTAAAAACGCCACTTCTCACATTTTTGCTACTTTTGTTTTAGTATTGTTACTTTAATGGAAAAAAACTAACAGTCTTTTAGTGTTTTACTAATGCCAAGCGCCATGAGGGTGCATGCTAGAATTACAGATGAACACACTGTGTCTTTCTACTGTGTCATAATCAACTGAATAACAATAAACTCACAAGGTTTAGCAGGTTTAGGGACAGCAATGTGACATAAAATTCACTTCCCTTGGTAGTTTAGTTGAGGCTCAAGAAGGTACAATATCCCAGTCTTACTTGTTACATATCAATACTCATATCATACAACACTAAGGATGTGTGTGTGTGTGTGTGTGTGTGTGTGTGTGAGTGCATGTGTGTTACAGAATAAGTGTAAGTTAGAAGAGCCATGGCAGAGTTAAAGTCCTCAGACGTGAGCTGAGAAAGACCATATAGATTCGACACTGAGTGAGATGAGTGCTGAGAAGTAGCTGTTGGAATCAGGTTTGAGAGCAAAGCTGTAGAATTCAACTGCAGAGGGAAATGGTCAAACCCTATGTCAGGTTCAGGAAATTGGTCAGGTCTGGGGTTGGGTCCAGACAAGCAAAGAGGTGAATGAGCAGATAATTGAGGAGACTGGATCAATAAGGACCAAGCTGAGAGAGGAAGTCCTCCGTCCTTGACACACACATAGACACTAGATATCAGGTAATTGGTTGGTATGCATCTGTGCCACCACAGTATTAGGTATCTGTCACTTTACTGGGTCTAAGCAAAGTAATTACACCCTTTTTTCAATCTGGTATGCCTGGTAAATTCTTGGGTGTGGTTTCCCTGACAATATTTTACTGTATCCATGTGCCTTTATTATTCCAGTTCTCCCTAATAAGTGCATAGAGTATTCCTTTCTGTCCAAGGAGTAAGATGCCTGCACTGTATGTGTAGTGCCTAACAGATGGTACCATTTCTAGGTCCACCAAGGGCCTGTATTCATCCATCTTCCTCAAAATAAAGACAAAACAGCTTGCACACTAGAATCTCTGTGGGCAATACACAGATAGATGGAAGAAGTCATCTTGCACAATATGGAGAGCTTTTCCACCTACTGAATCATGTGTGTTTGTGTGATTTATGTGTGTCTATGTGTGGTGAGGATGCATGTGCATGCCAAGGCCAGAAGTTGATGTGAGATGTAGTCCTTGATCACAAATCTCCTGCTATTACATTGACGTATTTATTTTGCACGCGTGTAAGCCACATTGTATGTGTAGAGGTCAGAGGATAACGTCTACCCTATGGATCCGGGGGTCACACTCAGGCTTGGTGGCTCGCCACTCAACACACTGAGCTGCTCTCAGGCTCTCAGCCTTTTACTTTGCGTTAGGGTCTCTCCTCAACCTTATGCTTACCAGTGGGGCTGGAGTGACTGTCTGGTGATTTCTGGGGGTTCACCTGAAGGGAAAAGTATCAGTTTAGGACTCCTGCAACCAAGTTCTCAATACTAAAGAGAGAGAGGATAAGGAATAAAAGACAAGAGGAGGAGGGGGAAATGGAAGAAAAGATGGGAAAGATGGCAGGGGTATTTGTCCAAAGAACAAAGGACTGTCTCTGGACACAGAGGAGACAGATGTGTCATATAGGGAAGTGGTAGTTTATAAAGATAAGATGAGAAGCCCTCTGTTAGGATGAAGTGTTTAATTTTAATTGGACATGTTAATTAGGTGAGCCAAAGGGGACTTTTAATAGCTGGACTTCAATACTTTGATAGCAGGACCTTGGTAGTCAACCTCAGCAGGAGGGGGGATTGGCCAAATAAGGGAATAGACCTTGAAGGCTAACATTAAAAACATAATCTATTGTGAAGGGTGTTGTTTCCCTGATTTCTTTCTCAGCCCTTTTATCCTTTGTGTAGAGAAAGGCCATTGATTTGTTTGAGTTAATTTTATATCCAGCTACTGCACTGAAGCAGTGTCCCAATACAGGGGAATGCCAGGGCCAAGAAGTGGGAGTGGGTGGGCAGGGGAGCAGGGTGGGGGGGATGGGGGAGGGAACTTTCAGGATAGCATTTGAAATGTAAATTAAGAAAATATCTAATAAAAAATAATAAAAATGCAAAAAAATCCCCATAATCTAATGGTTTTCAGCAAGGCAGTGGGAATTGGGAAGAAGAATAAGGCTTGCCAGAGGCAGGCTTAATACGCTCAGGTTGGATAGAGTCCGTTTACTACCTGTGTCTCATCTACACTTATTAGGGTTATATTTTTATGCACAACATTTTGTTTGTGTGGGTACTGGAGATCCAAACCCAGAGGCATTGTTTATTGAGTGAGCTATGTGTGCACGCCGTTACCAAATTTTGATGCTGTGTGGTTAGCTACCTTTTTAAATGAGAGCTTTTTATATAGCAGCTTTACCATAACATAATGTGGCTCTTTACCTCTGAAAGTTTGATTTGTTCTAAGTCCTTGTGAAATTAAAATAGCCATTCTAGTTTTACTTTTAACACTATTAACAGGAAATATTTTTTCTTTTCCTGAATTTTTGCCTATTTGAATCATTATATTTAGATTTTTGATGGTCAGCGTATAGGTGGGCCTCATTTTTTTTTCTGTCCTTTTGCAAAATCTGTCTTATCATTAGTACATGTAAGTCATTTATACATTAAATAGTTGTGGATTTAGTTGAATTTATTTTGACTGTATTCTATGTTCCTTGTTTATTTTGCTCTTTTCTCTGGTTGTCCAGGCCTGGCTTTAACTGAGCATTTTCTATGAACCCTGTTCTCAGTTCTTGCCCTCAGCCGCACATTCAAATGCTAAGGTCCCTCAATGTGTTGTTACAATTGCTGACTAAAGAGCTGTATTTCAGGTGCAGTAAGGATAACAATGAAGTCACATGTCAGGTCTTTCTTCACCAGTACTCTTTCTTTGCTGATATGGATCCACATTCCTGGCTTCTTTCAATTATACTAGAAAACTACTGTCAATAGCCGTTGAGAGGGAGTCTGCTCCTTATGAGAGCTCTCTGACCATGAGACAGTACTTCTCTTCTCCTTTGGAAGCAGAGCTAGCCTCAACACAAGTTTTGAGGTTGATGAACTTTCCTCTTTTGTCCCTACAAATATTTTACTCATACCAAGTGTCTTCATGAGTCACTTGTTTCCCATGTTATTCACTGAAGCAACGCCTCTCAGTGAACTCAGAGCTTACTGATTAGCTAGACTCAATAGCTAGCTCAACTGGGGCTCCTCTTTCTTCACTATCTGAACACTGGGCTGACAGGCTCTTACAAACTCCTGCCTTTTATGTGGATGCTGGAGGTCAAAGGTATCTCCTCCTGTCCCTGGATGGCTAGAAAGTAAAATATTTCTTTTCTCTGTGATATCTTTACTCTTTTTCTTTGGCTTTATTTGGACTGGACTATATTTTCATTGTTCTGTTTCATCTTTGCACACACATTTGATGGCCTTTATGATAATCTACCTTTAAGGGTACTGAGTCTTTGGCCATGTCTATTTTTAGTAATGTGATGTCATTCTCCATTTCTGTTGCTGTGCTCTTGGATCTTAGTGTTTCCATTTCATGCTTCCCCAGAGTTTTTGCCTCTATGTTTATATTATCTGCCTAGTCTTGTATTTTACATACTTCTTCAAATAAAACTCAACATTTTCATTAGTCATTTCAATTTTTTGCTTAATTCTAGTATCTATGCCATGTGTGTACTGTTTAGATTGTGTTTCACATTTCTGCTCTTTGAAGTGACTTATAATTTTGTGATAACACACACATGCACACACACACACACACACACACACACACACACACACACACACACACACACACACACACACACACGCACGTGCGCGCGCTTATGAGATAGAGGGAGAGGGAAGGGATTAGATAGGCTATTTCTGTTATTCTACCTGAATAGATTTTTAAAGAGAATATTGATGGTAATATGGCTAGAACTGGGGGTACATTTAATGTCTGCTATAGTACGAGTGCTAAGGACTTTAAATTCTTATATTATCTTTTATTGTCTCTCATGCTTGGCTTTTCCTTTCCTTAAATAGCTTATCTTCAGAGAAGTTCTGTGTGTATGCAAGATCTCCTTATGACTTACTATGAGACACGCAGAGCTCTTTTAACCTGGCAGCAAGTTATGACAGAGAGAGGAATTCCTATAATCTTATGAGTAAACAAAGACCCTTAAGTTAGTACACTGACCTCCACTGGTCTTTTCATAGTGGTGTAGCTTAAAGCAGCCCAGCTTCCATGCCTTACTGAAGGTTTCCCAGACCATGAATTCTGGTTCTGACTACATGACCCGGGCCTCTTGTGTAGCACAGAAAGGGATCCGTGGGTTTTAGTGAGAAGATGCTGATATCCAAACTGACCTGATGTGTCCAAATTATTGGTGCCTGGACGATAAGCCTTTGCTTTAGGGAAAGCAGATTGTATTTTACATTTGTATTTCATGATGACTGCACTTCACCACTCCCTGCCACAGCTGGAAGGGGATCCTTCTCAGATCTCTTAAAGTGAGAAGCCATTGTGGATCTTAGAAGTGAAGCCCACAATGAGACAGAGCATGAGAAGATGGCCGATCCCGGGGCTTCTCATTCTGCCCTCAGTCAGCCTCCAAACTCACTGAAATAGCTGTGCATGCTATCCTGCCTGTTTATGACACTGGTGGTAAGTATCTCACAAATATGTTCTGACACTGCCTCTGCCTCTCTAGGTCTCAGGGTGATGGTTTAACTTGCAGTCTCATTTTATTGATGGGTCCAAGAGAAATAATCGATTTTTGTGGGTTTTTTTTTTAAACTTTTTACTGATTCTTTGTTAGTTTCAGATAATACAACCCAGTCTCACTCATCTCCCCATATCCCTCATATCTGCCCTTTTCTTTACAAATCCCTGCCCCGAAATAAACACTTGCAAACAAACAATAACAACATAAACTGAAACATAGAAAACTAACCATGGAATCTATAGCATATCCCAGTGTGTCCCAGAGTATATCCCTCTACCCACATATCCACATATTGACATTTTGCATTACTTGCAAATATTCATTGCAATGAATTATTAGTTAAGTTCGAGATCTCTGGTTTCTGTGACACCATCAATGTTGCATTCTCACCAGGACTCTTGGTTATTCTGTTGTTACCCTGTATTGTGGAAACCCTGCATCTTTGAAACAGCAGGGCTGGTCCTTCCAAGCATCCCAACCACTCACAGATAATATAGATTTTGGGGTGGGCCAGTTCAGAGCACTGGATCTGGTACTGGGTGCTAAGCTGGTCAGCTCCCTGGCTCACCCTTATCTGCACTACCAGGGTGAGTTCTCCAGCTCTGCATTGACTAGGCCACCCAATTCTGCTTCTGGAGACAGGCAGCTCTCCTGCTCTCCTGTCCTCTGGGACAGCTTAACCAACCTACACCTGCCTCCAGAGTCAGCTTCACTATGCTGATGCTATGCAGGCAAGGTATAGGCCTCGTCCCAAGTGCTACAGCCTGTGAGGGGCTGGGCCAGCTCTCCTGCTCACACACCCTCTGGGTTGTCTCACTTTTGCCTTCACCATTAGGGCCAGATCCATTGTGCTGCCCAGCTGAGGTGCTCCATCTTCTGAGTGCTACAGCTGATGAAAGGCAGGGCAAGATCACCAGCTCTCATGACCCCAGGGCCAGTGGACTATTACCTATGGTGAGAGACAAGTGAGGATATCACCCCTATACCCATGCCACCTCACAGCAGATGAGTGGCTGGCCAGCTCTCCCTTCCTCAACCCTCAGGGCTAGCCCAATGGCTCCCACTTGACCAGGGCCAGCCTTACTGTGCTGCCCAGGTAAGATGCAGAACCCACTCTCCTGAGTGGTACAGGTAACTAGAGTAAGGGCCAACTCAGTAGCTCTAATGACCCTGCAGTCTACAATCCCAATGTGGCAAGGGGGTAAGGGACAGCTTGGCCCCTACTCTGGGGTTTAATTTCAATATGATTTTTTAAAAAGATTATTTATTTTCTGCATAAGAGTATACCATTGCTCTCTTCAGAAACACCAGAGGAAGGCATCAGATCCTATTGGAGATGGTTATGAGCCACCAGGTGGTTGCTGGGAATTGAACTCAGGACCTCTGGAAGAGCAGTCAGTGCTCACCTAAGGCATCACCTTAGGACCTAAGCTACCTCATGGCAGATGGTGGGCCAGCTTTTCCACGCTCTCACCCTTAGGACTAGCTCCCCAGAGCTCCTGCTGCCAGGGTTGGCTCTGCTGTGTTGTCCTTAAAAGGTCAGGGCAAGGATAGCACTCTGGATCTTGTGACCCTGTGGGTAGCTTTCCAGCCTGCTGGAAGTGGTGAAGGGCACAGAGTGGAGGGAGATCACCTCTGTGCTTGTGGTACCCCACGGCAGATGAGAAGTAGGGTCAGCTCTCTTATACTTATGCCCTTGGGGCTGGCTCACACACTCCCCTGCCACTGTGCTGCCTGGAAAAAGTACAGGTCCTGCTCTCCTGAATGCTGAAGCTGATAAGAGATGGGGCAAGCTCTCCAGAGCACAGTGTCCAGTAAGAGGTGGGATCACCAGCTATGCACAGCCCTGGACACAGTTCCTGGTGGCCGACCGAGGAGCATCTCCATGTTCTTTAGTGGCAATATGAGTCATGGACATTGACCCCTGCTACTGCATAGACACAGACTGAGACATGGCCCTCAACAGCATCTCAAACTGAGACCTCACATGGCCTCAGGTGGCAAGGCAGGCTATACACAACAGGCTGGTGCTCTCCGCCGTCTCTCTTCACAATGCTCAAACTGCTCTACTTCTCTTTCCCATCTGAACACCACATACTTGCTCATTGTGATCCCTCCTGCTGCAGGCTAGCCATATGGCAGGCCCTCGGGTGACATCCTCTATCCATGCTACAGGCATAGCAGCAAACAGGTATCTATGGCCTGCCTGTGCCATACACTGGAGGACAGGTCCATGTGTGGCTCAGCAATCTGCATGCCTGTGTCTGTCTTTCTCCTCCTGCACAATGCTGGATTTGATTTGATTCAGTTTTATTTTTATGAGTCATAGGCATAAGCCAGTTTTGGCCAGCAAGCCAGGCATCAAGCTGGGATAAGCAAAGGATAGCCAACTGCTCTGACCCTGACTGGTAGAAGAACAAGGTGTCTCTGTGCCCATCACAGTGGGTGGGAGGTAGCCATTGATTTTTTTGTGTCAATTTTTTTTTTCCTTTTTATGAGTACTAGATCAGGAATGGAAACTTATTAAATGTCAGGCCAAACACAGGAAACATTCTCTCAGTAATTTGAATTAGATATTCATATTTCTTTATGTCGATTTTGTTGTTGTTATTAAATTTTTACTCTTTGTCTATTAAAACAGTGCCTGGATCATAGCTATGGCATCCTGATGAGTAAATCTGCTCTTGTACATAATTACAATAATGAAGAATATGTAGAATATTCTAGAAGCTTTCTTTCTTCTTTGCAACATTTACCTGTAATGATGATTTGACTCATGGCTCCTAAGACCAGTGTTGCCTGCTTCAGAACTCTGATTTGTTCCCTTTGTGTTTTACATAATTAATTTTATTTTTCATTTTATATCCTTTAATGATTAAAACTTTTTTTGACAATTTCAAATATAATACATTTTTATTTCTCTTCATCCTCCACATCCCCTGTCTTTCAATCACCTCTTCTTTCTATGAGCCCCTTTCCTAAGTTCATGTGATTTTATTTTGTTTTCATGACTCAATAGGGATGTCTGTATAACCATAGGCATGGAACTATCCAGTGAAGCCTAGTGAACTTCCCACTGTGTATACAATTAAAGACAATCAATTATCCTCCTTCAGAATACATCAATATACAGAGTTCAGGTAGTATCACTGTGTATGAAGAGTGCCATGTTGTGTACCAGTCTAGGCAAGTTCTGAATGAAATTTCAAGTCCCCTCATTGCTAATGAAAAATAACAAGTTTTTAATGTTCTCTATATCATCAGATAATTACTCTCTATAAACACATGCACATATATATCTCTATATATACATTATGTATGTATATATGTATGTGTATAAATATATATTCAGCTTAATACTAGCAAGACTATGTTTTCACATATTCTTTGTGTCTATGTTATCGCCAATGTCTCTTGGACCCATTAGAAAAATAGTAAACAATCATCCTGAAACCTGGAAAGGCAGAGGCATGTCAGAACATGTTTATAATATGCTTCCTTGGAGAAGAAAACAGCAACTTAGTGAAGTGTTAGAGGCAATCAGTGAATAAGAATGAAAAATCTGTTGAACTCAAGTACGTGTGTGTGTGTGTCTGTGTGTCTGTGTGTGTGTGTGTGTGTGTGTGTACGTGAGTTTCTGTGTATATATTCATTTTTGTGTGTGTATGTGTATATATATGCCTGCCTATGTGTTGTACGTGAGTTTCTGTGTATATATTCATTTTTGTGTGTGTATGTGTATATATATATGCCTGCCTATGTGTATGCTACTATTCTTATTAAGGTGACAAATTTCTGACAATATAGCATTAGAAAGGAGAGGTACAATCAATCACAGTGAGGAATTCATGATAAAATAAGCCTAAAGCAACTGATCTCATTACATCCCCAATCAGGAAGCTGAGGATATGAATGTTGGTGTTTGTCTTCCTTTCTTTTTATTTAGGCAAGGTCTCCAACCTGCAGAAAAGTGCTACTATCATTTATGGTGAGATTCCAACTCAGTTCCCCAATGTAGCAACTTCTTCATAGACACACTCAGTTTTGGATCCTATGCAATTCTATATGTTCTCCAGTTGACAATATTAACTATCACAATTTTATATATATATATATATATATATATATATATATATATATATATATATATATATACACACATACATACACACACACATATATAATATATAATATAATATATATACATATACACATATATAATGTATACATTATATTATTATATAATTATGTATACATTATGTATACATTATGTATGCATTATATTATTATATATAAACACACACATAGGTTCATAATATGGTTTAATCCTATAAGAAATTTTATAGGAAGACACTCTGTAGGAAGATGCATAAATCATATTTGATGATATAAGGCAGACTTGCTCCCAAATAACTGAGTTGCTCTTAGCTTCTCCCTTCCTATATTAGTTCATAGAAGGTTGGGTTCTGTCTGCCTGTGTTTTTATTGTTATGCTAAGATTACCTGAAGCAAATATCCTCCAGTCTTATTTAGTATGCAGACTTCTAGGATAAAACTTTGCTTATTAAAAGAGAATCAGAGGACTGGTTTGCGACTTTTTGAGGATGTCTAGGTATTTCATATGCATACTAAATTTCTGAGTATCCCTCTCTTAACTCTTCCTTGCCAACTTGTGCTGTTCTCTGTAGTAACCAACCCGAGCCCGTCATTCAGCAGGAAGCATTGCTCACCAAAGTTATCGTTCTGCTTAGCTAAATGATAAATGTATCTCAAATTAATATGGGCTGCATGAATCACAAATATAACACTTATTTTTAAATCCTTTAATGTTTTAAAGATTCATCCCACGGAGCTGTTTATTTCTTCAACTGGGGCAGAAGTGTGAAAGCTTTCTTCACAGTTCTTCTAATTATACAGTCGCACTATCAACCATGTAGAATGAATCAATGCCACAGTGTTGTTCCAGCACACTGCTTTGGAAGGAACGCATTAGGAAGTTATATGATATTGTCAATCTTATGACAAAGTAGAATCGAGTCTGGAGTAAAATGCATACTTTTAGAATTAAATGGAGAAGAGATCTTAGTTTCTGGCTCCTGTCATCCTCCAAGAGGGAGATAAAAGGCCTTGTCAGGGATTGCCCTGAATCACATTGAATATTTAGGTTACTTTCCTCACACCTCAATGTAAAGTTAGCACAGCATATTCTCTTTATTACCTTAAATTTGCTTTCAGAGTTATAAGAGAAAATTGGGCTGAAATGTCTCCCCCCCCAGTCCTGTGTGCCTCTTTTTCCTTCCGTTCCCTTCCCTTCCCTTCCCTTCCCTTCCCTTCCCTTCCCTTTCCTTTCGTTTCTCTTCCTTTCCTTTCGTTTCTCTTCCTTTCCTTCTTTCCTTCTTTCTTTCTTTCTTTCTTTCTTTCTTTCTTTCTTTCTTTCTTTCTTTCTTTCTTTCTTTCCATCCTGACCATACTTTTCTTGTGATCAGTCAAACACCACGAGAAGAGCAATGCAAGAGATACTCAAGGTAGTCATGTGGTTCTTCCAAAGGATTCAGCCTAGATAGGACATTGCTGATAAGTAATACTTATGAATTATGCAGTTCACTTGTTTTGTGGATGGCTGGATTACATGAACACATTTCTTTTTAAATTCAAAATATTCAGTCTAGCTAGGTGTGTTTTTTTTTCCCTTTTGTTATTTGCCCCCATTCTCCCTCTTCTTCCCCTCTGAGAGGATGCCCCCTATTCTTTACAGATCAATAAAATCCATCTTCCTCCCCTCCCTCAAAAAAGAGAAGGTAAAATATTCAGACCTGTTTGAGGCATTGTGAACATAAATTTGAATTTCATATTAGAGAAATATCCACACAAAGTAAGAAATTTGCCCATGAGAGGCCAAGACACTGTGTTTGTGAGAGACTCATTTTTACTTTCATTGGCAATAACTTCAAGAACAAGCAATGTCCAGAACAAAAGCCCCTATGACACTGAAAATCCCAGTGTGATGCTAAATGTGATATTTCTATAAATACTGGTACTTTCAGCATGCTTTGGGTGAATCTTTGGGCCTGTATGAAATGCTCATGATACAATACCGCAAACCGTGACCAGTTATAGGCAAGAATCAATAGCGGCCATGTTGGAATTGGCGCTGAGCATGCAGGAAACAACTGGCTAGGGGCCAGTGCTTTGTATTGCTATCATATTAAATTCTTACCCTCTTTTAGTGGAGTGCCACACGGTTCCCACACGGGAAAACTAACACCCACAAAATAAGTGACTAGAACAGAAAGTCAGAATTCAGATCAATAGGACTCAAAGGGACGTTTCCTGTCCCTGTGCTGTGTGCTCCAGAGTACAGTGTTACCCTCAGTCTCACCCACATGGTTCCTCAACCTCTAGTGCTTCGACTGCCTTCTGAACATGCCCCTCCCCCCTCATCTGATATAACTTTGCTTTCGACTCTTTTTTTTTTTTTTTTGTATATATATATATTTTTTTGTATCCTATCTACTGATTCTTTAACAAAACCTCTTTCAATTTAAAAAGGATAGTAGGGACATTATAATTCCCGTTGACATGTTTTTGGTCACTTTAGCTAGAATAATTATGTAATTAGCAATGGTAGAGAGTCATGAAATACGTTTACCTTTTTGTGACAATATGAAGAAGATTATTTTCTCCAGCATGCCTTATCAAAAATTTGTAGCAACCCTGTATGGGCCAAATTGGTATGATTTGCATTATGTATGGGTCAGGGATAAGGAAATCACACTGTATCTGTTCTTTCTTTATCACCAATCTCATCAATGGAATAAGATAATTTAATATCATTGTCACTATCCAACATTGTGTGATTTGAGAGTAAACTCATTTTATTCTCCCTTTTCCTTTTTTATCCCCCTTTCTTCCCTTGCTTCCTCTCTGTCTACCTTTTCTTTTCTCTTTACAAAGGTTTATTAAATGACTATAGGATGGCACAATCTCTCTCTCTCTCTCAGTCTCTCTCTCTCTCTCTCTCTCTCTCTCTCTCACACACACACACACACACACACACACACACACAAACACAAATGTTTCATTGTATTTGGATTTTATTTATATTAAATATAAATGACTCTCTATGGGTCCTTTAGTAATACTACTGATGAATTTGAAGTAAATCCAATGTTAGTATTATGAGAGAAGAAATGGCATCAATTCAACTGCCAGTGTATCCTCAGAATGAGGATCTCCGGCACAAGTTCCTATCACATAGGTATGTTTTGAGTTGGTACTTTTATCAGTAGCAAAAGCTGAACAACTCTGGCTCTTGTGGATATTTCCATCATACAATATGGAATAGGTGCCTCACTAATGTCCATTTCCAAATAGATCACCAGTTTCATTGCTGCAGTTTACTGAACCTTCAAGTGTTTCTTCACCAGTGAAGGTAACTGTGAGTCACATAATTATTATAAAACCATGCATCCTTCCTAAATGTGTTTCTGTGCCTTGTTGATTTATTCACATACAATAATAGCACTGCTAAACTCCTCCTGTTTTTGATTATTTGTATTTCCTTGCTTCAATGTATTGTCAAAAAAATCCATGACAAATGGCTAAAGACCAGGATAAGAGTAGGTGACTCTGTGATAGTCATGAGTTTATGATATTTGTACTAGGACTGAACTTCTCATAGAGCACCACTTACTACATGAAGAAAAGAAAGGAGAATTCAGGGGAGAATGGGAGGGGAGGTGTATAAATATTTTAAAATTCAGTACCTTAATATTGATAATAGTATTCATCTGCCCAATGACTATGTTTTAGTGGGGCTATAACATGGGACAGGGCAGGAAGGGCATTGCTCAAAGTTCTCATGGGCAACACTCCTAGACTTCCATAAAACCTGGTTTTCACTGTTAACAACTGGAAACTTCTCAAACAACTTACGGGAAGGGTGCTTCAAGAAAAATTAGTTGTAATGGTGCTTCTGAGATGATAGCAAACACCTTAAAAACCATGAAATAAATGAATTATAAAGCCAATTATAGCTTTAAACATAGTTGGATTTCTTGTAACAGTTTTCACTTTCATAGATCTTTGCCTGTTCTGAAATCAATATAAATTGCATTTATATTTCATTGTGACACACGAAACTCTCAAAGACATTTTTATAATTTTTTTCTTCTATAAGATATGCTTAAATATAAATTTAGCATTTTAATTTGCATATTGAACCAGTTATGGCTCTAAAAGTAGTATAGAAAGCTTTAACTTATATTATCCTCCTGAGACAAATCAAATGTCTAAGTAATTATCTGTCCTAAATTGGTTAGATATATATTTTGAGTATTTTTCAGTGAGCAAATAATACTGGTCATATTAACCACATATGTAGCATAGGATGTACTTGTTGGACACCAATAGGAGGAGAGGCCCTTTGTTCTATGAAGGCTTGATGCCCCAGTGTAGGGGAATGCAGGGCAGGGAGGGCAGAGTGTGTGAGAGGGTGGAGGAAGAGCCTCATAGAAGCAGGGGGAGGGGATGGTATGAGGGGGCTTCCAGGGGAAACCAGGAAACGAGGTAACATTTGAAATATTAAGAAATAAAATATCCAATAAAAGAAAAATGATTTTTGTCTCTTATACTTTATTTTGTTATGTTTTGTTGTCATGTCTAATAAGCCTGTTATTTTATAATGAGAGACAGAAAGGGGGTGGATCTGGAGGTGAAGGGAGGAGAAGAAATTAGGAGGGGTAGAGGGAGGAGAAACTAATGAGCACATATTATATGAGAAAAGATTTTATTTTCAATGAAAGGGGGAAGTGGATTGCCAAAGCTTATATTTTTCATGACAGTTAGTTTATTGACATTCTCTCCCTCTCTTGCTCTATGTGTGTGTCTGTTTGTGTGTGTGTGTGTGTCTGTTTGTGTGTGTGTGTCTTATATAAGATTTGACTTACTAGTACCCTGTGGTAGTTTCGAAAGATGCGGGGGGGGGGGGTATACAATTTGCTCTTTGACACAATGAATGAGATCATTCAAGAGCAGGAAGACCTCTGACCCAAATATTTCTCATCATTACGGAATTCTTAATTTGATGAGGACATTTAGCTGTCTACATTTCGCTTTTCAACTGCATACCTCTGTTCAAATTTCAGACCCCAGTCCAGGGAGACAGTTTGATTTGAAGAGAAAGAAACTCTTCATAGCTATTTTATAATTCCAGCTTTAAAATAGGACACAGCTTCCTCAGCTGAGGAACTGACAGTTTCCCTGAGGTAATGTAGGAGGTAGTCTGGTGGTAGGGAGAGACTGGAAGATCTGTTGTCATTTTTTTTTATTATTCTGTAGGTAAACACAGGACATTACCACCTCGTCCTACAGCAAGGGAGTGGGGTAAGAGTATATGAGGGAAGTTAGTTCAAAGCAGGTGTCCATTCTATTCCATTAAGGGGATAGATGGGCAAGCTGAAGGATTTTTTATTTTTAAAAAAATTGATAAATGATAAGCATCTGAAAATTTAGAAATAGGAGTAACTCTGCAGGGATAGCTGTCTGAAGTTGGTGTAAGGGAAGGAGAGAAACATGTGTTTCAGATGGAGATGCAGTCAGGTAACCTAGAGGAGCTGACATTCTTACTTTCACTTTCAGTTGCCTAAATGACACTGCTTAACTCTGTGAGACTCTGGATTCTTCCCTTTAGCTGCAGTGCTGAGCGTGGCCATTCAATATTTGCTTCAGTGCCTATGGTGCAGAACTGTTGACATCTGGATAGAATCTAAGGTAGCATTTTATATTTTTCTATGACCTTGTTGCAACGTAAATGGAAAAGAGTCAGGAAGACAGGAGAACTTATGCAGGAACTGATAGAATGGAACCTTCATTTTAGCATCCACACAGATCTTTCATTATAACATAAATTAAGAGCCCACAAAACCCAGACACGAAGTAAAATGCATTCAAGGAAGTTGCAACTTAGAAAAAATCAAAGTACTGTTCCAGCTTTTAAAACACAGAAAAAAAAAAAAAAAGCACTTTATGAAGTTCATTTTACAAGTCTTCCTTCATTAGATAGCTTTGCTCTCTGTAGATCTTGAGCATCTCCCAAATATGCTTTCTTCCCTCTTCGCTTTCTTGGTTCCCTGGTTACTCTGAATCCAGCTTCAGTCCTCACACAGGAACCTCTCACCCTCCCATCTTTCCTTCCTCTCTCTTCCCTTCTCCATGGCTTCCTCCTTTATCCTTCACCCCTCCCTATCTTCCCTTGTCCAACTCTCCCTCCTTATCCCTCCCTCCCTCCCTTCCTCCCTCCCCACCTCCCTCCCTTCTTCTCCCTTCCATTCTCCATCTCTCCCTCCTTTATTCTTCACCCTCTCCCCCTTCCTTCCCTCCTTCCCTCCCTTCCTTTCTCCCTCCTTCCCTCTCTTCCCTTCTCCATCTCTCCTTCCTTTATCCTTCATCACCTCCCTCCCTCCTTCCCTCCCCCATCCTTCCCTCCCTTCCTCCTTCCCTTCTTCCCTTCCTCCCTCCCCTTTCTTCCCTTGTCCAACTCTTCTTCCTTTATATCTCACTCTCTCTCCCTCCCTTTCTCCATTCCCACTACTTTCATCTTGCCCCTAACACCAACAGTTTTCTGCATCAACTTTCTCTTCTACATGACTTGACCAGTGCTTTTGACTCCTCATATAAAAATTTCTATCATCCCCTTTTCTCAAGACATTTAGAAGGTATCTATCTAAATTCTCCCAGACTTGTTTGATAGAAAAATAACAAGGGAGGTATGGCTACAGGGATTCTTGAATTTTACTTTAGAAATTGTCTATAAAAATTTTTGGCATAATTTTTTTTCTTTGTGCATTAGAGTTTTTCCATTTTTAACTGATAAAATAAAGCATATGCATATTATATTTTAAAACAATAAATTAGGATGATTATTTATGTAAAAATACCTAGGACCTAATTCAGTCATATTATTCCATTTTTTTTCTTAATAAATCACTCCATAACTCTAGTAGAACATTAATGTCTGTAGAGAGGAGCACAAGAGAAAAATCTCATCAAACATTCACTGTGTTTAATGTAGTTCATTCAATATTCCTTGCTATTTGCATCAGCAGCTATAAAAATGATGTCTAACTAATAAAAAGGCTTAAGGGGAAAGAGCAACATTTTGTGCAAATAAGTTTATTATAAACTGGAAATGAGAACGTGAAGGCATTTTGGACTGACTTCACCTCTTTACTTTGGAAAAGAAGGAAGCTAAGCCGACTGGAACCTTTGTAGAATTAAATTATTCTATTTCTGAAGGCTATTAGGGAATTCTATGCTGACTTTGTACTTGACTCAATAGCCATATTAATGAGAATTCCTCCATAGAATATAAAGAATGTTCTTCTATGAAGAGGTAGATATATTAAATCAAGTTTGTAGGGTATTATTGACTAAAGTTCCATAAGAGTTTCTTACATTTTTGGCAAGAAAAATATCCCTGCAAAAATGTTTAAAATAAATTATTCACACTAATGGAAGATAGCATGCATTTTTTATATTTTTATATAAAATTAATAAAAATCATTAGAATGGGACTGCATTTTCAGATTGGTTTCTCCTGAGAGCTTTGCAGAAAGGCAGCACAGGCTGTTAGTTAACTGAATTGTTGTGGAAGTCAGACAGGGTGGTATGGAAATGAGTTCTCCCTGTACTGAAGTAAGTGACTTGTTTCTTTGGGTATTGGGTAAGTAGTCTGTGGAAATAGCAAGACAGGAGATAGCCAAACTCAGAGGGTACTCTCAAGTAACTGAAGCAGTACTGAGAAGTATTCAGTGAAATAACCTTAGGAGCTGGCATTCAGGGAGAAGCTACATTTATCAAGTGACATAGTACTATGGTACTCAGCTTGCTATAGCCTAACACTAACTTCTTCAGGGGCTCCTGTATGACTGCATAAGGTATGCTCCACATCTCTGAAGTCAACTTAATGTTTTAAAATTCCATGAGCTATTGTCTTTTTAACTGGGGACTAAGGTTATAAAACACAAATTTGTCATGTTGTCGTGGCCAGTTTCATATCTATTTGACACAGCTATAGTCGTCTGAAAAGAGAGACCATCAAATGAGGAAATTTCTCTTTAAGAATGGGATGTAGGCGAGCCTATAGAACATTTTCCCTACTTAGGTATTGAGGTTGGTGGTGCCACCCTGGGCTGGTAGTTCTGGGTGCTATATGAAGTCAGGCTGAGCAGGCCAGCAAGTAGCCCTCTTCCATGGGCTTTGCATTAACTACTGCCTCCAGGTTCCTGCCTTGTTTGAGTTACTGCCTTGGCTTCCCTCAATGCTCTTTGACTCAGAATATGTATGCCAAATAATCCCTTTCCTTCCCAAGTTGCTTTTGGTCATGATATTTCACAACACCAATAATAACCCTAACTAAGACACGTGTGTTCAACATGCATTCTTAGAATCTATACCTAAAGAATGAATCAAATTTGAAAAGTATGGAAATGTAATAGGATTATTTTCAGAAACATTATTGGATATATTCTTCTGATGGAGTCTAAAAGATATTAAACATTTGCTATAAATAAATAAATAGCTGATGTTTTTCATATGTCAATTACTAAAGAAAATATGAAAAATATATAAATGCAATATGAAATAAGCCTGAAAGGATAATTTTCTTAACATGGTTCTTTTCAGAAATAAAGATACTTACAGCCAAGTAGGAAAAGTACCTGGAGTTTTATTTTGTTTTCAAATGAAAACTCTTTCTCCATTTTAAGTCACTTTTGGTGATAAGATCAATAAACTGATTATAGCAAAGTGAGCACATCTTCCAGGAAACTCTACTGAGGTTTAATGTAAAGAAAAACATACTTAGCACAGAGTTTTTTTAAGGGCAGCTTTGATCTTGCATATATGTTTGTATATTCTGCTTCATTTCTACTACCAAATTAACAATTACATGAGCCAGAAGAAGCCATCTAATTAAAGAATGAAATGTAATTTGTGCTATTACGCTTCTATTGGCCCTGTTATAGGATTATCTATGAAGAAGATGAAACACTGCACACTACTAAGTGATTTATGACTATATGGCCATTCATCATTACAGATAATTGGGGCTTGATGTGGACAACCGTCAAGTCTCATTACAATCCCACATTAACAATACATTTTGAGGCCAGCATGGATCTGTATGCCCGTGACCCCAGGACTAAGGAGATTGATACAGTTGGATACAAACTTCAAGCGCAGCATGGTGACATAATGGGACTGTGTCTCAAAACAACAATAGTAAACAAATGTACAAGTACCAATTGGTGGTTTTAAAGATCTAGAATAACTATTGCTTTAATAACTTTCATATGTTTAATTTTCTTTATTTTTATTATTGTGTTCTGAACTGTGAGCTAGCATTATCGGTGCCAAATACTAAATTTTTACTAGATACATCACATATGTTCCTCACACAATGTTACTCACAAACAAACTTTCAAGTAGGCGTGTATTCTTTGGAGGTGGAACTAACAGATTGTTCAGTCAAGTCAAAGTTTCTCTTCTCTCCCTCCATCTCTGTCTTTCTCTTGTGTTCTTTTCTTCTCTCTGCTTCTAGCTTTGATTTCCTACTTCTTTTATAATGCTCACGTCTCCGTGACAGTCTGTGAAGGTTGAGTGTAATCTCCTCACTTCTCCATCTGCTCAGGACATAAACCTGTGCTTCTCCAATCATAAAATACTACTGTAGTCTTTCTTTACATTTTGTACAACATGTTGGACTTTTGAATTATTTAACCCACTTTCCTTATCCACAGTTACAATCACCATATTTCTCATCAAACTTCTGCTGGAGTTATGTTTTTGTTAACCACTTAGTAGCTATGTGACTGGGTTTCTGAGTTTCAATATGCTCTATCAACCAGAGGGAGTGGCAATCATCAAGAGACAATTTCAGAGGATCCTTAAAAAGTCAGTAATTTAAAGTTAAATGTTAGAAGAGAAAAAAATATGTATGGATATGAGAATGAGATGGAAAATATAGGAAATGACAATTTTTTTTTTTTTTTTACTGTTGCTCCCCATGGGGCTGCAAACCCCCTTAGCACATTCAGTTCCTTCTCCAATGTTTCTTTCTTTATAGATGGAAACTGAAATCATATATGAGTGTTTTGCTCATATATGTGTGTATTTTTTTTTTACTACTTTTATTAGATATTTTCTTCATTTACATTTCAAGTGTTATCCAGCTAGTTCCCTATATCCTCCCCCCTCCCGGCCCTGCTCCCCTACCCACCCACTCCCACCCCTTGGCCCCTGCGTTCCCCTGTATTGGGGCATATAAAGTCTGCATAACCAAGGGGCCTCTCTTCCCACTGATGGCCAACTAGGCCATCCTCTTCTATATATGCAGCTAGAGACGTGAGCCCAGGGGGTACTAGTTAGTTCATGGTTATTCTTGGAAATGACAATTTTTTAAAAATCTAAATGAGTCCAAAACCTACAAAATAGAGGAAATAAAGTGGTATTTATATTCACTAAATGAGATAGCGGTCATCATTTATCCCCCTTTTTCTGAGATTAGGCATAGACTTTGATTGACTGACTCTGACAGCAAACTTATAATTTTCTTTTCCCCCTTTTATGTTTGTATGTGCATGTGTATACATGTGCTTGTACATGACTGCATGTGTGTAAGCACGCAGATGAGGGTGTCCATACACATGCATGTAGAAGCCCAAGCTCGATATTGGGAATCATTCCCCATTGCTTTTCTACCTTATTAATTGTGGCAAGGTCTTTCAGTCAAACCCAAAGTATATGATGTGGGCTAGTCTTACTAGCCAGCTTTTGCTGAGGATCAGACTTCTATTTTCATCTTCTTGGCCTTGACATGATTTCTTGGAATCCAAATCTAGTCTTGACTCTTCAGCATCAAGTGCTTTTATTGCTAAGTCACCTTTCCAGCCTGTTTAAATCAGTTTGTATCAAAGAAATATAAGATTAAAATAATATAGAGTGAGTTCCAAGACAGCCAAAGCTATACAGAGAAACCCTGTCTTGAAAAACCAAAAAAACAAAATCAAAAACAAAATAATATAGAAAAAAATGCAGTTCTTTGCTATGGTATATAGAACTTAGTAGCTTAGAGAGAATTGCTTTGTATGTACAAGTAGTCATAGACAGCATGAAACAATGACTTACAGTTATTGCTCAGTTCAAAACAACCTATCAAGTTCTTTCCTAGATGTGCTGTAACACCAGAAGACTTTGTAAAACTCACTTCTATTCCAGCCACATTCTCCCCCCACTCTACTGCTGTCAAGAGTTTGGGCCTTAGGAGCTATTTATGGGTTGATTCCATGTTCAGTTCTGCCTATCTGAAATTATAGGCTGGACACAAATCATCTTATACTGTCTCATCAATCATGTTACAAATAAAATCAATATATCTCACTGGTGAGCAACTATTAATTTCATATCATGGTGATAATAAATGACTTTAAACTAACATGAAATATTGCAAGTGTATTTTTCTCATTTAAGGATTCACGGAAAATATATATGAAAGTCTGGAGTCTGGAATACTAACATGATGGTGGTATGCATTTATTGCATGCTTATTGCATGACACACACTCCCCTGTGCACTTTACCTAGACCATACAATACTCTCCATCACCATGTATGAAGAGGAAGACATCACTTTACAGATTAGATATCCATAAACTTTTCTCATATTGACTCTATATACAACATACATTTTCCTTATTGGCTGGATATTCCAAATTCATGTCTCCCAGGACAGAGAGTTGCAGGGAGACACTTAGATGATGGGAAACAAAATGAGGAAAGTTATTCATAATCCTTTTCCAGGGGAAGAAATGGGCTGAAGGAGGGTGAAGACTAGGAAGCAGAAAGGCCCAGCTTACAAAAGAAAAATAACGGATTGTTTTATGATAGGGTCTCATGTAACCCAATCTGGCTTCAACATTGCTAAATAGCTAAGAATGACTGAACTTCTGATCCCGCTGCTTCTGACAGTGTCATTCACTACCTTGTTTCAAATGATACTGGGGAACCATTCTAGAGCTCGGATACTAAGCAAACACTCTACCAATGTAGCTAAGCTACTTCTCCAGTCCCAAGAGCGGGAGCTATTATGTCACTTCTGGATACTTCATTGTAAAATGTCATGTGTCTTCTCCTTAGCTTCCTTACCAGAGGTCTGCATTTTACTATTACATTGCGCAGTAAGCTCATCACAATGTTTCCTTGGTGTGTGACTGGGAAGCCCACACCGACGCACTCAGCTAGCTGATTTTATTTTATCTTCACTCTGGAGTTCACATTCCTTTTCTTTGTCAATTAGATTTTATCAGTACGTCTCTCTCTGTGTCTCTGTCTCTCTGTCTCTCTCTCTCTCTTTCTCTCTGTCTCTCTCTCTCTCCCTCCTTTCCCCTACTCTCTCTTGTCTCATTAGGGATATTTTCACAAAGACAATAAAACCTTTCTAAGCTTATGCAAAGAAGCTTTTTTTTTTTTTTAGACAGGATTTCTCTGTGTAGCCCTGGCTGTCCTGCTGTCCTGGAACTCTTTGTAGACCAGGCTGGTCTCTAACTCAGAAATCCACCTGCCTCTGCCTCCCAAGTGCTGGGATTAAAGGCATGTGCCACCACTGCCTGGCTCAGTGCAAAGCTTTTCTGCAGAGAAAACATTGCTTTTATAGTACATTTGCATTGTCATTCAGGTTAAAAACTGAGTTGCAGAATAGGGTCATCTCAGTTTGAGGTCACTTTCTAGGCAATGTCAATGTTT
>LR749902.1:360370-470412 GCA_902729485.2 Mus minutoides
AAGGCAGGAGCTGATGCAGAAGCCATGGAGGGATGTTCCTTACTGGCTTGCTTCCCCTGGCTTGCTCAGCCTGCTCTCTTATAGAACCCAAGACTGCCAACCCAGAGATGGTCCCACTCACAAGGGGCCCTTGATCACTAATTGAGAAAATGCCTCACAGCTAGATCTCATGGAGGCATTTCTCCAACTGAAGCTCCTTTCTCTGTGGTAACTCCAGCTGTGTCAAGTTGACACAAACTTAGCCAGTACAGTTAGTAAATATATAACGACAACTTGCTCATTCCTTGAAATTTTATGTATATGTATATAATTTCAAGACTGAACACTTGGTGTTGGGTAAACAATTTGAGGACCCTTTCCTGGAGAATACTCCCTCTCTCAGCATTTCTTAGTTGCCTATAAGTAAAATGGCTTGAGGCCTCAGGAAACATTGTCTCTCCATGTTAGCTTGTCTGTCTGTGCTGTCCTTGTTCAAGTCTTGTTTGAGTAGCCATGTTGATGAGATATGAGTATATCACTTTAGGGCTGGTAAATTTGCTGATTTTGGAAAAGAATCCACAACTTCCTCTTTACTAAAATACCATAAGTAACTATATTATAAATATTTATCCGTATATCCATAAGTAACTATATTATAAATATATATCTGTATATAAGTATAGGTCCTACCTACCATCAAAATCCTCTTGTAACAGACAGGAGATATTACAGAAAATAACAACCAGTCAAATGCATCTGACCATGTGGTCCCCAGCCCTAACTGATATATTTTCAAAACAATTCCTGCACTTAAGACTAAGGGATCATAGAGGAAAAGAGGCCTGAAAGAGTATAAGAAGCAGAGGATGTTTGTTACAAGAATATTTTAAGTTTATTTGTTTACACAATGTGTATGCATGTGTGTGTGTGTGTGTGTGTGTGTGTGTGTGTGTGTGTGTGCGCGCGCGCGCGCGCACACGTGCATGCCAACGCGCACACATATGTGTACATGCGCATGTCCATATATACCATGGTATACATATATAGAAGACAAAGAACAATGTTAGGGGGTTGATTTTATTTCTCACCCATGACATTTAAGGTTATTAGTTTTGTGTTTAACTTCTTCTCTCCCTAAGCAATCTTACTGGACAAATTTATGATTTCTGAAATGACAAAGAAATACCACCTGATTAACCATATTTCACCAGAATTGTCAGAGAAACATGGACATTGAGATGAATGATCATTTTGTTCTTTCTCTTTTTGAAACCTTCTAAAGTCCTTTGTCCTTTAAACTATGTTATACAAGTGACAATGCTTAAAGGTGACTCAGGCCTATTTTTAAATTATTGTGATGTATTTTATATAAGTTTAAATCTTTTCAAAATTGTGCTTTAAAGTTTCTTCATTAACTTCTTAAGAAGACAGATAGATGAATTGACATCAGTTTTGAAGACTATGATATTGATCTTTGGCCATAGCTAAATGGGAATTATAATTTTATATATTAATCTCTACTTGAATCTGGACAAAATGTTCCCTTTCTTTAAAGTTTCAATCAAACCAAATATTCATTTTTTATTTTTCTTACTTTACATAAAATTTACACAAAATCACACCCATAAAAATGAGGACCAATATCACCTTCATATCATTGTAAGATGTTCCTAATAACTACTTGCTGTATTTCCAAAATATTGTTTACTCCAAGCTATATACACTTCCACATTTGAGATTTTAGATTTTTTTAAAGTGTGTGTATCTATAATAATAGCTGGCAATGCTGGCAATGTTGATGATTACTGTTTGCCATTACTCTAAGAAACTTTCAATGTTGAAACTTACTCAATATTAAAACTTGTCTAGGGATAGAAACTGCAAAATTCATATATATATATATATATATATATATATATATATATATATATATATATATATATATATATATATATATATATATATATATATATATATATATATGAGTTTTGAACACCAGAAGTAATTTCTTAACTGTGAAAATTTTCATGCCCATACACAAATGAAATTAAAAGAGAGAGAGAGAGAGAGAGAGAGAGAGAGAGAGAGAGAGAGAGAGAGTTACGTTAAGTGTAAAGAGAAGACTTTCTGTGAATATTATTTGTCTGGACTTAATATATTTTTAGTCTTTGAATACATGAGTGAGCACTTTGCTCATTGATGCCTGCTCTAAATGTCATTCTAGGACCATGTAGATAATTGCAAACAATACTAGAGGGGTAAAAATTGAGAGTGTCGAATATAGTCAGAGTCTAAAATTAATTTCCAAAGTAACTAAAAATTGCTTGAGATTGCTTACAGAACTGACGGCAAGAATGGAGCAAGCCCTGGGCTTGCCTTCAGCCATGCAGGATTGGTCTAATGCCCCCTACTGATGGGATATGAGACAACAATCTTGGGAGAAAGAAGGCATGCACTTTCCCTTCTTAAAGTTGGCCTTTGCATCTGTGAGCAGTGGGTTTAGGTTAAGTTAGGTATGAGAGTCAACAGATAAGTAATGACAGACTTATCTACACAGAGTATATGGGAAAGATATAATCAGAAATTCTAAAGATTTGGATAAAGTACTAAAACTACCTGGTCTAGCCTTTCTTTCAAACAAGAAAACTGAGACTCAAAAGGGATTTAAGTAGCTAGGAAAAAGTTTGAGCACTCACGGGTGCCAGAGCTGGGACAGGAATATAAATTTCCTTGTTACACACTTCACTAAAATTCCTGCTATTCAACGCTGTCTCCAAGGGCAGTGGAGAAATTAATGGAGAGTGTTCTCGGAAGACAAAAGAAGATGCCCTGCATAGGAGGCAAAAGATGAAAAATTTCTGCAACAGGAGGACTCTTACATCCTGTCTCTATACAAAAAAAAAAAGAGAATTGAATCCGTTCTGGATGAATTTACTTTGTGTAAGTGGAAACTTGAGAATGTAGGGAAGAGAATAAAAATATGTCCTCTAGTCCATTTCTTTCAGATGCTATTTATGAGGGGGGGGGTTGGGGTGCACAGGGGTTACATTTGAAGCTGAGTAACAAGCGCTCTGACATTAAATTCTTACCATCACCAGTTAGATAATTTTAGAGTCATTGTAAATCTTTGAGGCAATTTGATAATTTGGCACTATCTATTGTTTCCTAGTTAAAAAAATCAAATAGGAAAGACTGAGTGGTGCAAAGACTATTGAAACACTGTAGCCTCTTTCCTCTGCCCTTGATGTCCTGGGACTCTGCTCTAATCACATTGCTATGGACCCATCATTGTTAGCCTGGGCAAACAGCACTCTTTGATGAACAGCTATGTGACAGCAATACCTTCTCAGTACAGGAGTCCAGCCGGTACTGTTCCAATCTGTTTGAGAAACCTAGATTGGTTTGTGGAAGGGTCCATTTTGCAAGTGTGTGTAAGTCCTTTGTATATTGTTTTCACAGTCAAGCTCTTGGAGGAAGGAAAGTTCACACATTTGACATTTCCTTTATGTAAGAGGGGGTAAATACAATGTATGTGAAAAAACTACAGTATGCAGTTGCCTGTGGTCAAGGCTTCCCCAGGATCTACCAGCTAACATTGCTTATGCTTTTTGTTCAGGGATTTTTCTCCGTGATGCTCTCCTGTCAGAGTCTCTTGTTTAATTGACTTGGGGAGACAGGCTTTCCTTTTAGGTAGCTAAATGAGAATGGCATTGGATTCTGCACTCTACTGCTTAGCATAAGGCTCAATTTTGGCAACGGAGAGAATGTTTATCTTCAAACAGCTAAAGATTTGAGAAATTCCAGAGGTTGTAATCTCTGTTAAAGTCACAGTTGCGAAGCATCATTTTTTTTTTCTTCCTGTACTGAGTCTTTCTGAAACAAGAATGAATGGGATCTATTGCGAAGCTGTCCAGTTCCCCAAGGCAGACTCTCCCTATAAGTGATGACCATTCATGACTGCTATACTAAATTTTTATATTACACTGGAAAAGAGACCTAAGTTCACTACCATGATATGATAGAGGAAGATAATATTTATGCCTAACATTAGTGGTCAGCTCAAATTCTCATTTGGTTTTGATTTTGCTGTTTGATGTCTTTTGTTTAACATATTAAGTAGAAAATCAATTATATTATACATTTTATTATAATCTATTGGGATTTATTTCTAAGAGAGTAAAACAACAACAACAACAACAAAAAATAAGATATCAGGATCAGGGATGAAAACAAGATTTTCACTTTGACATTCCAAACATTTCCCTTTAGACTTATTCTCTTGCTCCTAATTAACTATTGTATTTATCAGAGAGTGGTGAATTATAGTCAGCATTGTGAGAAATCCCCAGGTTGTCAAAATTAGTCCAAAGATAAATCACAGCACAAGACAGAACAGAATCCAGACAGAACAAAGCACCATTAGATGCTCAGCAAGGCAGAGGTGAAGGACAAGAAGGCACACACACACACACACACACACACACACACACACACACACACACCAGAGAGGGGGAGGGAGGGAGGGAGGGNGGGAGAGAGAGAGAGAGAGAGAGAGAGAGAGAGAGAGAGAGAGAGAGAGAGAGAGAACAGGAAGTAGGGAAAACCAAGCAACACAAAGATGAAGAATTCTTGGTGTTAGAGGCAGTGAGATGCTACATAAGAGTCAGAGAAATCAGAGAGATATTTGCCCTAGTATTTTATTTTATTTTATCTTGTTTTGTTTTGTTTTGTTTTATGGTTTATGAGGCATTCTCTGATATGAAAACAACTAGAACAGGACTATTAGCTGTGGTGTTTTCCCTCTCAATCAAAGCATTCAGAATCATTGGATTCTGTCTACATCTTTTGGATCTGTTTATTGCAAGAATAACCCGATGATACCAAACAGGCTTTAAAGGAGTATCCAGTGCTGAGGAGATGCCTCAGTGGATAAGAGAGTTTGTTCCTCAAACATTAGGGTCTGAGTTCAAATATCCAGTATGCATCATTTAAAAGCTGGGCATGGTAGGCCATATAAGAATATGAGTCCTAGTACTAAGAGAAGAAGTGGCCCTGATCTTTAATACAGAAGCAATCCCCAATGGTTAACAACTTGCAAGTGAAAATTTAGTTTTCTTCAATGGAGTCTCACTAGAGAAACAAACTATTCCTAAAGATAGTTCGCATGTCCAGCAGTAGATGGCCAAAAAAAAAAAAAATTCAAAAGCATCCTTGAAGGTACCTTCTCAAGGCTTTTCCTATAACACTTGAAATGTAAATGAAGAAAATATCTAATAAAAATTAAAAAAAAACCATTATATCTTATCTTATATTTTATTTATATTTTTTACTTCCCTCTTTTTACCCTACAGATTCTTTGCATATATATTGATGGCTTCCAGTTTAGTGTATTTATGGGATTCCCCAGTGTGTGAACAACTGGGTCTCTGTGCCTGCTAGTCTTATGTCAACTGGACAGAGTTATCTAAATTCAGACAAGATATCCATAAAATGAAGGTCTAAGGCATTTTCTTAATTAATGATTTATGAGGGAGGGGTCAGCCCATTGTGAGTATTTCATCCCTGGGCTGGTGGTCCTGGATCCTACTAAACAGCAGGCTGAGAAAGCCTTGGAAGCAAGCCAGTAAACAATACTCTCCATGGCCTCTGCATCAGGATCCTGCCTCCATGTTCCCTGTTGCTGTTTGCATTCCTGCCCTGACTTCCTTTTATGAAAAACAGTACTGTGGAAGTATAAGTAAATAAATCTTCCCCTTCCAACTTGCATTTGGGTCTGGGTGTTTTGTCTCAGCAAGAAAAAACATAACTAAAACAGTGTCTTAATCCATATCTGTTTCTTGTACCTTTTCTTGGGCTCCTTAACTACTGTTTGTTTTGATTTATTCGGATGTGATTTTGGTATTATTTTATGATATTTTCTTTTATTATTAGCCCTTAGAAGCCTGCTTCTCCTCCTCCTCTTCCTCCTCCTCCTCTTCTTCTTCTTCTCCTTCTCCTGCTCCTTCCTCCTCCTCCTTCTCTTCTTCTTCTACTTCTCCTTCTCTTTCTCCTTCTCCTCCTCCTCTTCCTCCTCGTCCTAGTCCTTCTCCTCCTCCCCCTTCTTCTTCTTCCTCTTCTTCTTCTTCTTCTTCTTCTTCTTCTTCTTCTTCTTCTTCTTCTTCTTCTGCGTTTTTATTTTTATTTATTTATTTTTTAAATTTTCTTTATTTATTTTTCAAATCTTATCCCCTTTCCTGATTTCCCCTCTGAAAACTCTGTATCCCATCCCTCCCCACTCCCCCCTGCTCACCTGTTTATTTTCTAAGGAGCTACAGAAAGGAGATGGATCTGGATGGGAGGGGAGGTGGGGAGGAACTGTGAAGAGTTGAGGGAGGGGAAGATGTAATCAAGATATATTATGTAAAGAAAAATATCTATTTTCAATAACAGGACAAAATACATAATTAAAAGCTAAGCATGGCTTTATTGCTGGAAACCCCAGCCCTTGGTAGCAGAGACAAACACATCAACATGAACAGTCACATGTGTGTCACACACACACACACACACACACACACACACACACACACACACACACAAATGAATAAACCCATCACTACATCCATTTGCAAAAATTTTAAGGGTTCAGTTTTCTTAGGCATTCAAAAAACAGTGTGAAATATTGATTCTGGTGCCAGAACTGAAGAAAGCAATTGATTCTAAATCCTCAGTTGAATTCTTTGTTTTGCCAAAAGAACTACTCTTTTTTTTTTTTTTCTCATTGCTTGTATCGCTTAAGATATAAAATATGCGGGTTGACAAACTTCTTATTTAGGTACTTTGTACGGTCTTCACACAAAAGCTAATTTTGGAGTAAAAAAGGTCACCACAAAATTCTTATTATACGTTAACAAATGCAATCCCTGTGGTTTGGAAGATAAACTGAAGGACCATCACCACAGATGTGGTTAATGCTAATTGTCAACTTGACAGAATCTAACATCAACAGGAGAGAAGCCTCTGGCAGGCTTGTGGAGGATCAGCCTGCTTACATCCACAGCAGTGAAAAAAACAAGCATACTGGTGACCACCATTCCTTGGCTCCGTTCCTGAATCATAGGAATGGAGAAAGGAAGCTGACAGACAGCAAGTATTGGCTGTTCTCTGTTCTTGATTACAGAGGCAATGTGAGCAGCTGCTTTAAGGTCTTGTTCCCTTGACTTCCCCATCATGATTAACAGTAACCTAATGAACAAACGCTTTCTCCTTTAAGTTGCCTTCGTCAGGGTACATTATCACAGAGTCAGGCAGAGAAACTAAGACNGGAGAAAGGAAGCTGACAGACAGCAAGTATTGGCTGTTCTCTGTTCTTGATTACAGAGGCAATGTGAGCAGCTGCTTTAAGGTCTTGTTCCCTTGACTTCCCCATCATGATTAACAGTAACCTAATGAACAAACGCTTTCTCCTTTAAGTTGCCTTCGTCAGGGTACATTATCACAGAGTCAGGCAGAGAAACTAAGACAACTAATCATCCCAAATTCAAGTCTCATTAACTAGTTACCAATTAAATACTTAAAAGGAATTAAATGCCTGATCATGGATATTTTGAATGTGTTTACACAATTTATAATCCTAGAAAGCATTTAACATTTTGAAATATCTGATTCCTTATCTGTAAAAAGGAAATAATGATAGGAATACTGTAGGAAGGCTTTGAGAAATTAAGATAGTGTATTAAAATCTATGGTTTAAAGAACATAGTGATTTTTCTACTTGGTATTGCTTCTTCTCTATTTGAATTCTGTATTTGAAATACAGAAGTTCATTCATCCAGTATGTCTTATCTACTTAGGCATCAGGAGAAATGGACATACATTAAACTTAAACTGTAGCTTACACAGCCACAGTCCTGTATTATTAGCAAACTTAACTCAATTAAATGTTATTTGGTAAATGAGTACCCTTTCACATAAAAGCTTTGATAGTAGAATAAACAAGAGTTTTTATATTGGGGTGCCTCTGTCAGTGTTGCATGCATATAGCAATTTATTCCTTCCATTTATGTATCACTGGTGATTGGTCCTTTGAATTATGGCAATAGAACCCAGTAATAACAACCTTAGTACTTACCTGGCTGATTTTATTAGTTTATTTCTGTCATCGCTGCAACATAATTCCTTAAAATAAGCAAATTAACACATGGAATGGATGGGTTTATTTGCGTTCAGAGTTGGAAGGTGCAGTCAATCATGGTGGGGAGTCATGGTAACTGGAGTTTGAAGGAGCTGGACACATGGTGTACATCGGAAGCCGAGATTGTTGAATGCTTGTATCTAGTTTGCTTACTCCTGCGTATGAACACTGGGACCCTAGCCTATGGGATAGTATCATCTGAAGTTTAAGGTGAGTCTCCCTATCCCTTATGAACCGAATCTAAACAATTTCTCATAGGTATTCTCAGAGGCTTGGCTAGTGATTCTAGTTCTTGTCAAGGGACAATTACTATTAACTTACAGAGAGAATGATGGTTAAAGCAAATAATGTATGGAATGTACATTTATTGATGGTTAGTATTAACTCACTCAGTTAGAGCAGAGAAGTTAAAAGCTTATCTAAGACTTCAAAGTTACAAATTGAATGTTTGAGTCCAGACAAACTCTAAATCTCAATTTTCTTTCTTTCTTTTTCTTTTTTCTTTCTTTTTTTTTTTTTTTTTTTTTTTTTTTTTTTTTTTTTTTTTTTTTTTTTTTTTTTTTTTTTTTTTTTTGGTATTTCGAGACAGGGTTTCTCTGTATAGCCCTGGCTGTCCTGGAACTCACTTTGTAGACCAGGCTGGCCTCGAACTCAGAAATCCACCTGCCTCTGCCTCCCAAGTGCTGGGATTAAAGGCTTGTGCCACCACACCCGGCTAAATCCCAATTTTCTTAATATAAACTCAGAGTTTCAAAGGAATCATCAAATGGAGAATGGAAATCTCAGTGACTCCATCCTGTACTGACAACCTTGGTCAGACTTATAATGTCATAATTCATGTTATTGGAATTATATCCAAAGATCTGTATATTTTAAATCCTTGCCTCTACTTTCCAGCTATTAAAAAAAATACAAAAAGAATATTATGTCACTTACATTTACATTCCAACTGGGATCCTTTGATATTTAAAATACTTAGCAAAGATTATGGAACCAATCAACAACAGACAAAAGAGAGACGTGGAAACCCAAGATTTTAAACGTGCAGTATGAATCCGAGATCTTGCTTTAATCGCAACATGATGACCAAGATGCAGGGGGGCGGAGATGCTGGGTGGGCCCAGGATTGTGGATGCTGTTCTACTATTTCAGATAGATGCAAATATCCTAAGATCTAGCAGAACTGGCATCGTTGCACAGGCACACACGGTGAACAACCATCCTCCCTTGAACATACATCATTTAGTCATAAGAGAGGCGAATAAAAAGCTCATTGTTTATAAAATGACTTTCCGTAATAGACTGACAATGACATTTCTTTGTGTACTGACTTGTTGCTGCTTCTGAAGGATTTGAAAAGGGGCGAGAGAAATAACACTGTAATCAAAACAGAATTGCATAGGTAAGCCTGCCATAAAGAAAATCTATTATTTAAAGGCTCCTTGGAGATCATGAAACTGCAATATGTTATGAAGATACACTGCATCTGGAACCATTTTTACTGCTGCAGCTACTTTACAATGTCTCTGCGGACTCGTAGGAAATATAAGTAGGCTTGTGCATGATCAATTCTTTGTTTATGACCACATGCAATCCAAATAAAGAAAATCATTTCTGTGCAGTGCTTGTTACCACCATGATAAACTTCACTATTCACTGTTGTCTGAACATCATGTACTCTTTTTCTTAATAATAATTTCTCTGGTGTGATGTTTTAAATATATATCCCAATAGACACACACAAAATACATGAAACAGTAATGGAAAGTCTAACATAACATGATATTTTTTTTTTTTTTTTGTCTCTTGACAAAAATCTTGATTTAACGTGTGTCAGTGCCGCAGAAGGCTTGGGGCCAGAAAAAAAGATCTCCCTGAATTACTTCAAAATTAGGTAACAGTTTATAAATGTGATGTTTATGAAGCCAAGGTCTGAAGCCCCCCCCCCCCGAAAAAACAAAAAAACTAGCATGTTTGTACTAGCTTAAGTATCAGTTGAACAGTTAATATGTATAGTATTGAAAAATCACACCCAGTACAGAATTATAAACCGGTAGATAACTGGGTTTTCCTCAGTCACTACCCTATCACTGGAGAACCAAGTCTCATCACTTGTTGTGTCTCATGGGCAGGTGTTTCATTTTTGTGTTCACACCCAGGTTCTGTGTATCAAAGTTCACAAACTTTCCTGCAATTTCCCGTTGTGTTTTAGAAGCAACAACAACAACAAAAAGGAATGCGAATGGCCGTCTAGAGAAATAGAAAAAGGCTATAACTAAATTTCTTAATTCTAGACTACTTCCTTCCAATTCAGAATCCTGAACCAAAAAGAAGTCCTTATGTGTAATTGCCTGTGTATTGAATTATGTTTTTAATTCTTTTTCGTTTTTTATTTTTCTTTTTTTCTTTTTTTGGTTTTTGAGACAGGGTTTCTCTGTATAACCCTGTCCTGGAACTCACTTTGTAGAGCCGGCTGGCCTCGAACTCAGAAATCCGCCTGCCTCTGCCTCCCAAGTGCTGGGATTAAAGGCATGTGCCACCATGCCTGGCATGTTTTTATTTCTAAGGCAAATGTCAAATTCCTTCTAGCTCTGTTATATGGGTGTGGCATGGTAAGTCCAGGCTGAATAAGACATTGGAATGGTTTAGTTTAAGGAACTGTATTTTGCATAATCTTTTGCCAGTAGTGAGTTTCTCAAATTCTCTGACGCTTAGATTCTTCATTTGCAAGTAAAGTTGTTAAGCCAAATAACTTGAAAAAAATCCCAACATGGCTTCTATTTTTGAGTCTTTTACTGGCTAATTTCAATGTGGCTTATGCTTCTTTTATCTTAACAGGAAAATATAATTTTCCATGACAAAATGTTTATGATCAAAAGGTTTTCTAAACTGTCTTTGATAAAAACGTATTAAGATCAGAACATTTGTAGAGTCTCAATAATGCCAAATAGCCGTCATTCTTACTTTGTGTAAAAAGTTTGAAGTATTTTAAACACATTCACTCAGTTAACCTGTCAAGCATATTCTAAAGTTTCTTTTTATCACCAACGCCATCAGAGAACACACATTTGAATTGACTGTATTCGTGAAGTTGGGAAATGTCATATTTCCTGAATATACTGGACATGTGTGCATGCTATCATGAGGTTATTTGGAATCTTGTGCACCCTGAGATTTTTAAGTATATCTCAAGCAGAATTTTCCAACCTTGGTAATTAAGTCCACTCCTGTGAAGACTAAAACTTAATTCTTCAAATGAATATATCTATCTGTGGAACAGGGCTATTAGGTTCTAAATCTTGTTCACCTTTTTTTTTTTTTAAAGCATCGTGAGGTTAGTAGAAGAGCTTTATGTTCATATTTATTAACGTGTGGTATTAAAAATATTTTATGAACCGAAGGAGCTGCACCTACCAGAATCCTGGAAGAGTGGATAGTACAACTCATTTTACAGGTGATGAAGTGATGTGAGATTACATAATTAACTTGTATTTATGTAAGACACTTCCATCAATGGTATTAATTTTTTAAATATCTGAAATAATCATAGTTATAATTTCAAATTATCAATATAAGAAATTTGGGGATGATAATACTGAGGAGGTTTAAAAAAGGCATATACAAATCTTTTATAAACTTTACACATACACACACCATACACACATGAGAGAGGGAAAGAGAGAGGGGGTGAAGAAAGAGAGAGAGGGAAGAGAGAGAGACAGGGAGCAAGACACAAACAGGCAGACATATCTATATACACACACACATAGACAAACACACACACACACACGCACATACACAGTAATTATATAGAGCTACCTACAGAAAGAAGACTGCTCCTCATAAAAAACAGAAGTTGCCAAATAAGGAGCCCAGTGTCAGGTACAGAATTCCTTATTTCAAATAGTTGGTCAGGATGTCCCAAAGGCCACCAAGACAATGCAAGCTGCTGCCACTGTGCTTTGCTGCCCACCAGAACATGATGGTAAGACAGTAGACACTATGTCACAGACTTGGACAAATAAAGTTGGGATTGCCGTGGAAGCTTCCTCCACTGGCTGGATTCTAAGGTGCCCCCTCAAAAGAAACACTATTCAGGCCATGGGAGATGGGGAGAGAAATGTCATCAACAATCGTCAACAGTTTTACCTACCTGTGATCATGTTAGCTGCAGTCATGACTGCCCTGGCGTGATATGTTCATAGTTAGATAGTGGTATAATTATTTTTATGAAGAAATTCAACCATTTTCTGTGATTGGATTTAGGACCTGCTCCCCAAGAGAAGTACAGAGAGAGAGAGAGAGAGAGAGAGAGAGAGAGAGAGATCAGAAAATTGTTTAAAGCCAGTATTAAAGAGATGTGGGGTGAAACGATGTCTTCCGAACATGATAGAACTGCTATACTTATGAACACCTAGCCACTGTGGAGGCTTTCATGAGTATACATAAAATCAAGCAAGTCAGCAGTCCTGCATGTATGATGGAGAGGCTCATGAGCTAATGACAGTAGGTGGCAGTTAGGGGAAGCAGAGCTTATTCTCTGTAGGTGATATTTCCTGCTAGATTGAACATGTTCCTTTCAATGATTGCATAGCTACGCATTGGACTCAGGGGGTTATTTGAAAGAACAAAGATCTTTCCAGCTTCTGCTATTATAAATAAGGCTGCTATGAACATAATGGAACATGTGTCCTTATTACCAGTTGGAACATCTTCTGGGTATGCTCACAGTCATCTATTGGATGGAACTCAGGGCCCCTAATGGAGGAGCTAGAGAAAGTACCCATGGAGTTGAAGGCATCTACAACCCGATAGGTGGAACAACAATATGAACTAACCAGTACCCCCAGAGCTCGTGTCTCTAGCTGCATATGTAGCAGAAGATGGCCTAGTCAGCCATCATTGGGAAGAGAGGCCCCTTGCTCTTGCAAAATTTATATGCCTCAGTACAGGGGAACACCAGGGCCAAGAAGTGGAGTGGGTGGGTAGAGGAACAGGGCAGAGGGAGAAGGAACTTTCGGGATGGCATTTGAAATGTAAGTAAAGAAAATGTCTAATAATAAAAACAAAGAAAGAACAAAGATACCAGAAGTTTGCTAAAAAAATACAGTGGAAGATATATGTATATTGTGAAATTATCAAATAATAATAGAAATTAAAATAATCCATTTTTGTATATGACTAACTTTTCCTGGGTTAGCTAATTATATTGTGTACTTAAGACTTTAAGTAAATTTACTAATAATACAAGAGATGATTCACACAGGAATAAGAGCAAATTATCATGGAAATTTATGGCATACATAATACCAACCATATCAGAGGAAAGATATTTTTGGAAAAATAATTATATTATGATTTTATATTAAATATAAGTGAGATATGGAAGTTCATTATTAGAAATAAAAATGCACAACATGTATAGTATTAGCTAAAATTCCACTTTTGTATCAGGGTATTTTGTGGTTTTCTCTATTTAAATACTTATTGAAAATTGAACAATGTATTACTAGCATTTTCAAACCTAATAGAAGACATCATTCCATAAACTTAGTATATTATTAGTCTTGTTTTATTGATGAACAAACAGGCCTGAATAGCAAGTTCATGTTTTCAAACTGCATACCTAATGAATAGGAGAGCCAAAATTTTAGTTTTAATTGGTCTTATCCCAGAGTCTATACATTGTTTACTAAAATATACTGCTTGCTTTCTAATTTTAACAAATAATTAGAAAATATTAGAAATTAACAAATTAGATAAAAGGCATAAATATGGAAAGGATTTGCAAAAATTGGCTCACATTTAGAAACTTACAATACTTAAAGAGCTAATATTCTAATTACACTTACAGTGTCTCCTTAAATAGCAATCACTGTTGGATTTAGCTTTATTTTTCCTTTTTAAAAATTGTTTGACAAAGCACACATTGAAAGAGTTAAAGGGAGCATTTGTGCAGCTCAATCCAAAGGATGGACCCAACGACTGCAGCTGCCAGGGATCCATCCCACAATCAGTCACCAAACATAGACACTATAGCATATGCCAGCAAGATGGTGCTGAAAGGGCCCGGATATAGAGGTCTCAGGGGAAAATATACCAATGCCTGGCAAACANAGTTGGCCATCAGTGGGAAGAGAGGCCCCTTGGTTATGCAGACTTTATATGCCCCAATACAGGGGAATGCAGGGGCCAAGGGGTGGGAGTGGGTGGGTAGGGGAGCAGGGCCGGGAGGGGGGAGGATATAGGGAACTAGCTGGATAACACTTGAAATGTAAATGAAGAAAATATCTAATAAAAGTAGTAAAAAAAAAATTGTTTGAAAATGTCATGTGCATATATTTTTAACTTGGAGAAAACGCAACCTCCTTTTTCTTCCTCCATACCGCTCCAAGGTTTCCTACCATTTCCCCTCTCAACCTCATACACTCTCTATTTTTTAAAGCCAATGAGTCCAATTATTGCTGCCTGTGTATACATGTGTGTAGTGGAGTCTACCACATCAAATATAGCTTCACAGTGATCAGATCCTAAAGAAAACTGATTCTTACATCCCCAAAAGACAGCAATTACCAATAGGTCTTCTGCTAGGACTTCAGTAGCTCCTCCCCCATTCATGGTAGGATTTTGGCTGACTTGTTTTGTCCATAGTTCCCTCGAATTCACATGAGCAACCATACTGTCAGATAGATAACCTCAGAGCATCTACACAGCTAGAATGTAACCTGATTGTGATAACTTTAAATTAGTATCTATGTACATATCTATGTATATCTATGTGTGTATATATATTTACTTATATGTTCTATATTTATTTGCATGTATATATTTACATACATGCATATTTTATATGTATATATATATGCTTATATATTTTATGTGCATGTATACACATATAATTTTTATGTACACATATACTTTTCACATGTATGTATTTACATGCATGTATATTATATGTATATATTTACAGATATCTGCATATATGAATGTACTTACACCTGTCTATATTTTATATGTATATGTATATATATTTTTACATGCATATATATATAAATATATATATATATATATGTACATATATTTGCATTTATGTATCTTCTAAATATCTGAATATATATAGATATCTGATACTTGTACACATATGTGTATACATCATATATATGTAAATTTATATTTGTGCATATATAATACACACATATGTCTTATATATGTATATCTGTATATAGAGAACAAAGTCTACCTCATGCCTTCTACACTAACATGATACATAATAGATTTACAGGAATAGAGACTTGCTATAGTGAATTTTCAAATATAGGCTAAGTACATATAGAGAGACGAAGAACAGAAATTTAGCGTTAAAAGGAGCAAGCAACAATCCTTTGCATGTGTGTAACAACAGGAAGCTGACTCAGCATATTTAAAGAACTATCTTAAACTAAAAGCTACTTTGCATTTTGGGCTATTTAGAATGAAATCACAAAAGAGCACTAAGAGCTTTGATGGGTTTTGCTTTATCTTATTTAGTGAAAAAAAATCTTATTACAAAAATGAATGTAACATAATTTTCCTGTGAAGGTCTATATTTTGGGTACTTTAATCAGCAGTATAAGCAAATATTTCTATAAAGTTTAGTTAGTTAACAAACACATGTTTATTGATTTTGTATTATTCCCCTTTAATACATTATGTTAGTTATAGCCAAAAACATTTATACTTCGAATTTCAGTATTTCTACCAACAGTTCTGCAGCTGGGCTATGGATGACAGGTCAGTTAGTAAAATGCTCACTTTGTAAGCTTGAAAACCTGAGTTCAAAGCCCAGAATCCATACAAGTCAAACATGATGGTAGCCTATCATAATATAAACCCTAGGGAGTTGGAGACAGAAAATCCCTGAGACATACTGGCTATCCTGCCTAACCTATTTGGCAAGCTTTAGGCCAGTCAGAGACTGTTTCAAAAAGTGAGATGAGAACCCAAAGGCCACTCCAGTCAGGGAAACAGGCAGGCTAACTGTAAATAGAATCAATCATTCTATCTAGTCCACAAAAAAGACACACAACTCAGGTATTTTTACTTGCAATTCACAAACCCAGCTTGGGCAGGTTTGAAGCTATTCTAACATATTTCCCAGCCATACTGGCCCTTGTTGTTTGCTGTTTTTCCTGGCCACACACTCAAGGTTCATCTCCTCTCATGGTGTCATCCTCCACCACCATGTCCTTTCTTTTCTCCTCTTGCTACCTGCAACCTCATCACTCAAGTCCCACCTTTCCCCTCTACTGTCCAATCACAGACTTTACCCTTTTAACTAACCAGCTAAACTGGAGGGTGGGGGTGGGGTGGGGGTAGGGGGAGACTAGGTTTACAAAGCATCACTTGCTGTAGGGAAGAATCCCACAGCAACCAGATCTTAAGAGCCAGTATTTACCATTAGAATAGGAGCAGCATCAGACCAACCCACTGTAACTAGCTGCAGATCTTAACCTCCCCTTTGGCCCCTCCAAAATGAATTCCTCTGTCTAACCTCAGCTTTGTAATAGACTAGCTGCTGACGCTTCACTTTCCTTCCTTCTATTGATATATGAATTAGAAGATTTTGTGTATCATGCCAAATTATGGTAGGTAAATTAACGAATTTGTCTAATCAAATTAGACAAATGTTAATATGCTGAATGTTAATATATTAAAAGTTAATATAGTGAAACTCTATGAATTTAGTGTCAGTCATATGACCAGTAGTCACTAGTAAATTTCCTTTTAGAATACACAAATATTCTATAAAATGTACTATGCACAATTCTCTGTGAATTCCTTGTGCTTCTATGCAGAGACAGAAAGCCATGACATCTGAGGTACTGACCATTATTTCCAGGCTAATTTACCAGGAAAACAAACACTCTTGAAAGATAAAGTTAACATCTTTGTCCAGAGTAAAGTTCAGACATATATCCCGCCCATTATGAAATATTCAAGTCCCATGTTCCTCTGCTATGGGACAATACACTACATTCACATCAGTCTTCCTTCATAGGGATGGTGAAAATCAAGGCTCAGAAAAGAAAGCAAAAATGTTAAGACTCTAGAGCAATGGTTCTCAACTTCCTAACACTGAAACCCTTTAATACAGTTCCTTAACCCATAAACTTCAACCATAAAATTATTTTTGTTGCCACTTCATAACTGTAATTTAGCTACTGTTATGAACTATAATGTAAATGTGTTTTCTGATGGACTTATGCAACCCAGTGAAAGGGTCATTTGAGCCCCAAGGGAGTTGCAAATCACAGGTGGAGACCACTGCTTTATTGTATGAGAAATGAATGTAAGTAATCACTGACTGAGGAGTCTCATGTCTTATATCAATGGGTACAAGATATGTAAACTAACTTGCCATTTTTAAAAACATAAAATCTCATAACCTACACAATTTCCAATGAATCTATTTTAAATTTCCCCAGTAAATATTTTCCTTTGATAATCACTGATATTTCTGAATATATGTTGGATGAAATTTATTCATCTGGACTGGGTAGAGAACAACGAAAATGCGTATAATGTGATTTCTAATGAGTACATTGCAAAAGGATCTTGTGGAAATATTAAAATTAATAAATCATTTACATGACATTAATAGAGTTTGAAACAGGCATTTAAACCATTAATTTGACTCTCACATAGACATCTAATCTTTAGTTTTGATACACTTTTATGAAGAGGTAATTTTTTCCATTAAAGACATCTTTTCAAGTAATTTTTTCATTTTATGGAAGAATTTGAAAACATTTTCCCAATATTATGTGTATAAATGGTTTAAGACAAAATGACATAGTAGATGGCCTAAAAGTTTTAATTTTTATAATGTCTCATGAAGTTTGACACACTGCCAAGTACTTGGAGAAAGAGTTAACTACATTATGATATTGAACAAAAGTTCTCAAATACTGGGTTTTACAAATGACTGATAATCACACCTTCTCCATAATTTACTGCTTGGGGGAAAAATTACTCTCTGGTCTCTCAGTAATTAGCTCCTGTTGTCAAAGCTTCAGTTACAATATGCTTTTAAAAGATGCAAAATGTCAAGAAGCATGTAGTCTGATAAACACAGATGACATTTAAAAGCAAAGTAGATAGTGTCTATAAAAGAAGAAGAAAATTGTCATGTGTGCCATGCTAATACAGCATCTTATGACACATTTGTATAATTAATGACTTCTCATGTGACTGACGACCTTCTGTTTTAAGAGTGATATAACTGAACTGACTGGTTAAGGTGACACAAGCTGGAGTCTTCAAGAAAGGAGCCTAAGTTAAAAAAAAAATGCCTCTATGAGATCCAGTTTTAAGGCATTTTCTTAATTCGAAATGGGGTAGGGCCCAAACCACTGTGGGTAGTACCATTCCTGGGCTGGGTTCTAAAAGAAAGCTGAGCAAGCCCTGGGAAGCAAGCCAGTAAGCAGCACCCCTCCCAGGCCTCTGCATCAGCGCTTGTCTCCAGGATCATACCCTGTTTGAGCTCCTTTCTTGTCTTCCTTCAATAACGGAAGAGCTAAGGGAAGGACTGAAAGAGCTGAAGGGGTTTGCAACCCCATAAGAAGAACAATATCAGCAACCAGACCACCCAGAGCTCCCAGCTCCCAGACACTAAACCAGCAACCAAAGAGTGTATTGAGGGAGCCAGGAGTCCAGATACATATGTAGCAGAGGATGGCCTTATCTGACATCAATAGTTAGAGATGGAGGCTTGATGCTCCAGAGTAGGGGAATGCTAGAGAATGAGGCAGGAGAGGGTGAATGGGTGGAGGTACACACTCATGGAGACAAAGTGAAGTGAGGAGGGCAGACGGGATGGGGGCATTGATGGAGGGGTAACTGGGAAAGGTGATATCATTTGAAATATAAATGAATAAAATGATTAATAAAAAATAATGAATAGCATTATGGAAGTGCAATCCGAATCAACCCTTCTCTTTCCAACTTGCTTCTTGGTCATGGAGTTGCATTGCACCCAAAGAAACCCTAACTAAGACAATAACCCTTTATTACTCTAGTATGTAAGTAGAAGTGGGGGGAAAGTGATACATTTAAAAGTACTAGATTAGGTCTAAAAATATAATATTTTAAATAAAAATTGTATGTGACGAGTTGTAGAGAGCTCATTAAATTTTGTTTCTATCTAAATTTATTTCATGAACTAAATTTTATCTTTAAGAGTTTACCAGTAGGTGGTTTTATTTCACATCTAAGTCAGAGCTGCCATTTGGGTTAGCAGTCACTCTACACCAAACCGTAGGCTCAGTATGGCTCAATTAAGCGATGAACCAAATCTTACGGTGCTCTTAGAACGGTGGTGGGCATGAATCAGAATGCATGCGTCCCTATAAGCACATTTACTGTTTTGTTTCCAAAGGTAAGTTCGTCTCCAATTTGATCTTGACATTTCAGGCTGTGTCTGTCTGAGCGCTCCAGAATCTCAGCTTGCTCTCCAGTCTCAATAGAAGGCCACCTTCTAGGAAAATCCTGAAATCTTAGTTGGTCTAGAGAACAGAACACTGAACCAACAAGAAGTGTTCAGAGCCTTAGGAAGTACTGAATTCGTCCTGGCCCCTCCATGGCCTCTGCATGACACATTTGTATATTTGGGGACTTTCTTACCATTTATTAGCTTTTCCTCTTCGTAGCTTGCTCTTCTTGGAATGGCAACGCCTCTTTTGTGGTTTCCCATCATTGCATCTTGGAAGAACGTGACTTAATTATCTCACAGTTACCAGGAGGAGGAATTTGCTTCAGGATGAATCATACCTCAAGTTTTCCCCATAAGATCACACCAGTTCTTCCTTCCCTTTCCTCTCTCCAAAACTTTCCACATACCTTCCCTTATTTTCTTTCAAATTAATGACCTTATTTTCATTAATTGCCATTACATTCTGTTTTAAGTCTCTATAAACGACTTTATGATTTGAGTTACTCCTGGAATGAGCGAAAACGTTTGGTGCTCCTAGGAGGTAATAAGTATACTTTGCACATAAAAAGGAACAATTTTGGAGGATCAGAGGGGACAATACTATGGCCTGAATTGGGTCTCCTTAAATTCATATACTGAAGCCATAACTCCAAAATATATTTAAAAGTAAGACCTTTATGAAGGTCATTAAGTGGGACCAATATCATGAGGGGACCCTAATCTATTATGACTTTGTTCACCAGGAGAGATTCCAGGAGTACAAATTAGAACAGAGAAAGGATCTCGTGAGTGTGCAGGAAGAAATCAATCAGTCATCTCAAGGCAAGAAGAATAGCCTCAGGAGAATGTGAACTTGACAGTCAACACCTTCACCTTCAAGTTTGACTCCCAAAAACTATGAGTGAATTAAGATATACAAACTACAATACTTTTCTAAAGCAGCCTGAGCAGATCAATAAAACCCTTACAAGTTTCCCTAGCCATTTTGTTATCCCTCTTTTGTCCTTCAACCAACTGGTGAGGAACAAAGGTTTGTCTTATAACATGAGAATTTCCATTTTCTAAAATTTTATTAAAATTAAATGATTTAAAATCATCTCTGTGTTTGCCTGGGTTCTTTCATTAAAGAGTTATTTTTACATTGATCCAAATTTAAACTATGAGTCAATAATTTATTTCCTTTTTATTTTTAACTACCCTGTATGTGTATGTATGTGTATAATAAATATATGGTAAACAAGCCATGTTGCATATAATAATATGTCAATTCATTATATATGATTTTATATATGAATTTATGTTTATTTTCTGTGCTATTTCCTGTTTTTCAATATGGCTAAAATTTTATAGGCAATCCTATTAGTAATAGCATCATAAATATGAATATTTAAGGGTAAATATGGCAAGAATATTGTGGATCCGAATCTCAAGATTACTGAGATAAATTAGTGACCTCCATAGAGAAATCTACCTTCTTCCTGGGATGACTAGCCAATATTTAGCTGCATGTTATTTCCAAGTTGAAATATATATATATTAAAAAAATGAAGAGGAAATTTGGCAGAGATTGAATATCCCAACTTCATATGGAAATGCAAAGAACTTGAATAGCAAATACGTTTCAAAAAGTTGGAAAACTAATACTACCTAACTTATTTAAATATATTATAAACAAGACAGTGAGCTATCATATTTAGATGGACTAGCAATTTTGAATCTATTATAAACAGAACAGTAAGATACCATATAGAGATGTAACAGCAGTTACCAGTACATATATAAAAACAACTCAGTAAAATTTCTAGAATAAAAGAATAGCTGTGAGCCAAGTGATAACATTTTACCCCATTCACTGTATCACTATTAACTTAAAACAGAGCATAGACATAATCTTAATAAGCAGAAGACTATTTGCTTTACATATACAGCTACTTATAATAGTGACAATATGCTCCTCCAAGCAATCTTTTGTGGAAAGTACCATTATCTTGATATATGAAGACATTGATGGGTGGATGAGTGGAAAAATGGATGGATAAAGGGGTGGATGGATGGGTGGATAGATGGATGGGTGGATAGATGGACAGAGTGATCTGCTCAATGTCACTTAGATAAAAACATGACTGTGATTGCAAGTCAGTTTCATCATCAACTACTCTAACTATAAAGCTCTTACTCCATCATTGTACCACATGCCCTGCTTTTATTTTAACATCTCATTTATCAAGAGCAAAAGCTTCACAAACTGCTATATGTGTCTGTGGGTTTTCTATAGAAACTGAATATTTTTGAAAGTGGCAGACAACCTTAATACTTGGTTTACATTCACTGCTTATTAAAATAAATACAAATCTTCCAACTCTCTAGAAAAAACAGGATCAAGAAGTTTTGCTTTTGCATGGTATCATTTATGTGATATCATCCTTCTTCTTTGCCAATGACTGTGATGAATGTAAGAGAGAGAGAGTTTGAAAAGCATAACTTCTGTGAGAAGCAGGCCTGGCAGCATGAGCCAAGATGGTGCCCTGGCTCTATGCCAAGCCCCTTGACCTTCACTTGTTTATCCCAGTCTCAGTCATGCTCAATAAAAGCAGAGTGTGTAACTCGCCGGAGAGATGGAGTAATGCCTCGCGATACCATTCTATCAGCCTATCCTGCATGCTGCCTTGGGCATGTGCTTCTATTATTGGGTGATGTGAGGTGACATGAGTAAATGGAAGAGGATAAATTGTAGGCAGTCCCAGGGGGAGTTAGTTAATTAGGGGGAAAGCAGAATGAAGGAAGCTGGGGAAGCTGCATGAGACCTGCAAATAAAGAGAAGTGGCTGCAGCTGCATGGGACCTGCTTTGGAGTCTGTGTCATTCTTTCCATTGTCTCTGCTGGTTGGAGATGTGGGCTGCAACAAACTTCCAGTCCTGGCTATCTTGGAACTCACTCTGTAGACCAGGCTGGCCTCAAACTCAGAAATCTGCCTGCCTCTGCCTCCCCAAGTGCTGGAATTAAAGGCATGTGCCACCACTGCCTGGCTTGCATAACTTCTTTTTAAGTTAATTATGTATACACATAAACATTGATGTTTTTGGTTTTGAGGGCCAAGTATTTCTCAATCTGTGAGAAACATTTTATTAAAAGAGAACATTTTATTAAAACCCAGAGCATCTTTAACAAGCAGTAGAAAACCAAGGATAGTAGATCATGTCAATTTATTCATTTATGGTATGCTTTCTACTCAGATCAGAGATGAGAAAGGATAGTTATAATTTTAAATTTTTTAGATATGAATTTTTAATGAATTATTATATTTACTTACACCCCAAATGTTGCCACCTCCTGGTACTCCCTCTCAGATTTCTTCACTTCATCTCCTCTCCCCTTTGCCTCTGAAAGGATGCTTCCCAGCTTCCCCCTTCTCTAGGGCATCAAGTCTCTACAGGACCAGGTGTATCCTCTTGCACTGTGACCAGACAAGGCAGTCTTCTGCTACATATGTGCCAGAGGCCTCAGCCCAGCTTGTGTATGCTCTTTGGTTGGTGACTTAGGTTCTGGGAGTTCCCTGGGGTCCAGGTTAGTTGACACTGTTGGTCTTCCTATGGGGCTGCCTTCCCCTTCAGTTCCTTCAATCCTTTCTTACACGAGACATCTAACAATACAGATTGATATGAAAAAATACATAAAAGAGAACACACCAAGAAAAGGCATATCACAAGCACAAGTGTGTGACAAAATAATTCTGTGACAAAAGAACACCTGAGAGAATACACTGAAATGGGGATTTTTGTTTGTTGTTTGTTTTTAATTAAAAATGAAGTTTGACTCAAGTTATAAGGCAAACAGTCTAGAAATAGCCAATGTGGGCAGAGAATATGATGTTCATTTAAAGTTTCTAATTTATATTCAAAAGAGTTGCATTTCAGTCTGATAAAGGTGAGAAGGGTACTGAAATAGTGATCAATACATCTTTATAGTAGGAAATACCAGCAGCACAGTATTTTGTTGTAGATATTCAAACAATAAAAACTTGTCAAACTGCATGTTGGAGAGAAAAGTTTGAAACATTTCAGCAAAAGCAAGTTGGGAAAGTCTTTTTCCAAATCTGTTTTGAGCTCAGTCTTTCTGGCACACTCTTGACTGCCTGACTGATTGCAAGTACCACTATAGTGGGCTTCTATCATGGGGACAGACTAGGTTCTAATCCATTCTTTCCATAAGGCTATAAGATCCTCATTACTTTCTCCCAAATACTTACCTGTTTATGTCACCCATTTGACTAGGTGACATAAGGTAACATTTTTTTCATAAATCCCATTATCATTTGGGCAGGATTCAAAGGTATTTAAAACAGGTTTATTTTAATTATATCTTGGACAATTTTACATATGATATTTATATAATTTCTACCCATATGTACCTTTTAAATTATTTAGCTACTCTTTAATTTTAATTATTATTATTTAATTATATATATATATATATATATTTATATACTGCTGAATCATATATATATATCAGACATATTTATTACTGTTCCATATATATGTATGTGATACACACAAACACACACACACACACACACACACACACACACACACAGAGATATTTCAAACCTGATTACTTAAGATCAGATAATCTACAAGGAGTCTCATCCCTAGAGAAGACTGATTCTCCCTTTCTCAGTGACCATTAATTTTCTATAGCATGGTGTTCTGTGAAATTTCCCCACCTGTTTTGACCTATCAAGTGGTGTCATTATGCAGGTCTCCTTTATCTGAACATATTGTTGATATTCCATAAGAATAGTATCCTTGACTAAAGACACTGTCTAGCAGCAGTTGTTCTGTTCATCTGGCTCTTAAAAATGTTCAACTTCCTCTTCTGCCATGTTCTCATCATGAGACTCAGATAGATGAGTTGTTTGATACAAATATCAGGGTTGAGAACACCATCATCGATTATTTGTCTTCTGCATTTTTCACAGTTGGAATATTGTAATTGTCTCCATCTATTGCCAAAAGAAGTTTCCTTAGTAACACATGAGAGCTATACTTATCTGTGGGTCTAAGGCTAAATATTTAGAATGAAATGAGATTATATACTGGTTTAGCAAAAATGGCAGTAGCAGTTTATCCTCTATGATTCATAGCCTCATGAATATTTGGCTAAGTTTACAATCCCAGGCATAAATTCTCTCTATTAAATGGGCCTTCAATTCCAATTCGAGAGCTATTGGTAAACACCAAGGTATTGTTACTGCTGCACCCTTGGGGGTATCTTGCTGGGCTGTCATTACTGTGTTCCATATGCTTTACAGACTGCTAGTCCTAGTTATTACTTTTCTCCTTTAATATCTCATATAGGACCTGCCAATGCTCTCAGAGTTTGTCTTCTGGGAGGAAGCGACTATATCAATTCTGTCAGTTTCTTCAAGTGTTATGTCTGAAGCTCGTGCTGCCTTAGGCAATTAGGTTTTACCTTCAAGTTCTGGAAGCAAACAATGACAATGCAGTAGCCTTCTTTTCTTTTTTCTTTTTTTTTTTCTCTCTCTTGAACTGTCAAAACCAAATTGAAGAAGGCATGTTTCCTATGCTTAGCCCTGTGGATTTTAAAGATATTTTTTATAGTCAAATATACTTAGAAAACATTGGTGACAAAGCTACACATATTTGTGAAAACATTCTAGGATCTCTAAAGGCTGGCATCTGGAAAGACTACTGATAGATGAGATGGACGGAAAAAGCATGCGCAGACTTTGAAACTCTAATGGGAGATGACAAGAAGTGGAGACAAAAATCCCTTCCTTTGTGTGACTCTTCAGTCTGATCAGTTTCAGGAAGGTTCTTCCTGATGTGCCACTTTAAATCTCTGGGCTTTGAACAGTGACCAGGAATAATCTTCCCCATTGAATATATATGTTTGTTTCTTGCCAGAGACTTATGTGATTTGTTTTTCCTTCAAAATGTACTTACTTCATCAACATAAATCTTGGTGCTAAATTGTTCTAGAACATTCACAGTTTTGATGTTCTGTTTCAGATATTGTTTGCTTTCAAGTAACATTCCTTCACTGAGTCTTGGAAGGTATTTTCTAAATTTAATTGTGAATTGAATCTTTGTTTCTTGGCCTTGATATTAACTATGTCATCATATATGGTGATCCAGGCACACTTTCTTTTCTTTTCTTTTCTTTTCTTTTCTTTTCTTTTCTTTTCTTTTCTTTTCTTTTCTTTTCTTTTCTTTTCTTTTCTTTTTGGTTTTTCAAGACAGGGTTTCTCTGTGTAGCCCTGGCTGTCCTGGAACTCATTCTGTAGACCAGGCTAGCCTCGAACTCAGAAATCCACCTGCGTCTGCCCCCAAGTGCTGGGATTAAAGGCATGCGCCACCACACCTGGCTAAGGCACACTTTTCTTAATACTTTTATGATTTATTATTGGAGAAGCACGAATGGTAGCCCTCATTTGACTGCTACAAACAGTGGACAGATTTTAGATGCAGTTAATAAATATATTGGATTAAAACTGAAATTCATTTTTAACTTGTTAAATTAGCCTGTAAGTTTATGTGTGTGGTTATATAATCTTCATAAACTGCTTTTTTAACGTTAATGATGTTAATCACTTCTATCCTTCCCTCTCTTTCCTTTCTCCTCTACCTAGAAGCTCCCAAACTACTTTCAAGTCATATGTATTCTGTTATTGTCTTTTATTCTCCCCAACCTCAAGAATTCTTCCTCTTCCTGATTCCCTTCACAGTTTCAGGAACTATGTTATATCATATGAATACAAATGAAAACTTAAATCCCAGGATCTGAATATGAGAGCGAACATGTGTCTGCCTTTTAGAGTCTGAGTTATTTCATTTAATATCTTCCATCTCTTCTGTTTCCTGCAAACATCATTACATTATTTTTCTTTATATATGAATAAAATTCTGTTTCCATATGCCCTATATTGTCTTTATCTATTCATCTGTTAATGAGCAATTAACTGCTTCCCCCTCCTCCAGCTATTGTGAATTGTATATGTGCAAGCATCCCTTTAGTAAGCCTTTGAGGTCTTTGGTTATATGCAGAGCAGTGATATTGCTGGGTCATGTGCTAGTTGCCGATAAGTTTTATTTTTTTTTCCCCAGAAAATTCAATACTGACTTCAAAAATGGTGACATCTGTTCACAAACCCACCAGGCTGATCTTAACACTTTGTTCAGCTTGAATAAACTTTAGATATGCTCCTGATCTGTCTCAACATAGCCACTATACAAGCAGATGTCTAAGCCACAGAAGTTCTTCATTTCTCTAGAGCATTAACTTTAAAACACTTATTATAATTCCCGTCTCTGCCCCTTTGAAATTTAAATCTTTAAAAAAGCTCTTTGCCACTTCTGTGACTCATGTCTGATATTCTCAGAACCTGGGAGCCATCCCTTTGAAATGTTCTCATCAAAGAGCACAGCATCCTTCACCCCAATGTGAGTGGGAACAGGTGCATAGCTTTCTTTGCTCCAAGTTGTATAGCTGTATCCTGAAAACACACAGGCACAAACATGACCTACGGTCTCTTCTTCTGCTTCTTTTCAATAGAGTTCTATTCATATTGCACTCTGGACTTTCTTGTTCATTACAGTAGACCTGAACAAAGTCCTCCTTATCTTGTCTTATCCTTTGTCTTTAACTTTGTCTACTGTAAGTTTTCCAACAATACCATCATTGCATTTCTCTCTTCTGTATTACTATGTTAAGGATTCTGTCGTAGTTAATTTTCCAAATAATCATTTCTATGACTTTTTTGTTTGTTTTTAAGTATGTATGTGTGCTAGCATGTGTTTGTATTTGTAAATGGGTAAATATGTATGTGGTACTGGGCTATGTTTAGGTTCCAGATGTCTGCCTTTCTTCCCTTCAGTATTTTAAGACTGCGAGAGTGGGGCAGTACACCCAGATGTGGGTGCTAGATTGAATTAAGACTCCTTGGCTTCCTCAGCATTCACTGTAATAAGTAAGCCTTCTCCTTAGCCATGAATCTTCTCTTTCATTTTCCTGAAAATGTAAATCAATTGTTTTTATTAAATATAAAAAAGCAATACCAATTTCTTTTGTACACATTTGCCTTCTTTCTTGTGTGTGTATGTGTGTCTGAGCAGGTGGGCATTTGTATCAGTTTAATGCCATAATAGTTATTAGTCATTATTTCATTGTAGACAGTCCATTTGAGTCCATAGATATTCTCAAATGCTAAATATGTTTCCTTGGACTTTTCTTCTTCTTGTGCTACTACTTTTGTATTTTAAATGTTATGATTAAGTTTTATGCATTATTTTACACTTTGCTGGTTGTATCACTTAGCTCTTTAGTAGGGTGAGTCATAAGAGGTAGAGGGTAGACATCTAGACTTGTTACTCACATACTGTTGATATAAAGCATCGCATCCAAGAAACCCACAGAAGAGCTTTTCTTGTGTTTCCAGAATAAATGTCTATAAGGCTAGGGAGTAGGGAATCAAGTCTTAGACACAGCAGGAACCTGAGGGCTTGTACCTTAAATGAAGCAGAGAACACCAACTAGAAGAGGCACTGAGAGTTTAAACACCTAAGGCCTCCACTGAAACACTTTCTTCAACAATACACCCTCCCTAAACCTCACTAAATAGCATCACTAACTGGAGACCAAGGATTTAAATGCCCAAAATTGGGGGGGGGGGAGTACTCTTCATCTTAACTACTTTGGGCAATAATGCAGAAGACTTCCTGCTCATTTCTGCTGTAATTTTTTATTTTTCATTTCAACTCCCATGGTATGTTTGATCAAATAGTGGTGAATATATCAGGATGGGTTTTCCATTGCCAGGCTTACAGCAATCGATGCTAATCTTAGGAAACGTTTTGCACAATATGGATATCTGTGACTCAGAAGACTGTGTCATTGGATTTACCAGCCCAGAATTTCTTTGTTGATTCCAGATGCTCCCTGGGTGATTCCTTTGCCTCATCTGTGACCCAGTTCCTTAAAGCCATGGTTATCATATATGGCTTGGATCTCTTGCTCAGCCTCATTTCTCTTTCTGTTTTATAGAATGAGAATAAACCAACAGACCATTTCCTACTGTTGATACTAGAGAACAATCTTTAGAATGTATCTTTTAAAACCTTTTCTATATTTTACATTAGAGGTAGTATTTACTATATTATACAGTTCTTTATCAAGATTTAAATTTTATACTGTATATCAGATACCTCTCCAGGGTTCAAATATGGCTTTGGTGCTATGCTTTAATTTTAATTTATATGTGCTTTACCTTCAATTTGTTTGTGTTGTCCTTTTAGAGAATTTGACAGAGATTAGTGCATTGTGTACTTTGCCAAGTTCCTTGAAAGTCTTTCCCAATTTGCATCGAAATCACATTCAAATTGTCTTTGTGCAACACATAAAACATTTGATCAATTCATTGGAGACACGATTAGCACCCATTTGCCTAATCTTGCTACTAATTTGACAGGTTAGAATCCTAACTGGTCTCTCTGCTCCAGATCTCGGTTTTTTGCTTTCAGCTTATTTTCAGCACAGCAGCCAGAAGTATTCTGTTAAAATTAAAGTTAGATCATGTCATTTCTCTCCTCAAAACCTTTTAGCAGCTTCCATTTTGCACAGACTAAAAAAAAAATCTGAAGTTCATATTATGAATAGCAATGATCTTTATGGTCTTTGGCCTTCATTTTCTTCTCTGACATAATCTCTTAACACTTTTTTTTCTTCTAACCTACAACAGTGGAGCCTTTCTGATCTAGAGTTGTCATTCATAACGAAGGACATTACCCTGGAGTACCTTTCAGCTAGCCCACCGAGGTGAAGAGTCCCCCCAAACTCAGAAGTCCTTTTTGTTTTTGTTTTTTGTTTTTTGGGGTTGTTTTGTTTTGTTTTGTTTTGTTTTGTTTTTTGTTTTTTTGAGACAGGGTTTCTCTGTGTAGCCCTGGCTGTCCTGGAACTCACTCTGTAGACCAGGCTGGCCTTGAACTCAGAAATCCACCTGCCTCTGCCTTCCAAGTGCTGGGATTAAAGGCATGCACCACCACTGCCTGGCTTCAGAAGACTTTCATGATCATCCCATCCAAACAGTTGGCTTCCCTTCACAAGACAAGATGCTTAAATTCCACCAGCACTTATCACCAACAACAATCTATTTTATTCATTTGCCTTACTTCTTATCTTTCCCACGCAACTATAAATACATATAGAGAGAAGGCTTTGTGGACTTTGTTCTCTTCTGTATCTCCAAAGCATACACTCATCTGGGATTTATGGCCTGAATATTTAAGCTAGTCTCAAGTTCACAGGGTGACATCCTATGTCTCAGGGTCACAGCATTAGTAGGTATTGCCTTTAGGAAGTTATAAGTTTTAAGTTAAATCTTGGAAATGTATAAGTCATGATGGAGGATGGAGTTAGTGTTATCTGAAGGTGAGTAGATACCAGGACTTCTTCTCACTTGCCTCATAAGGACATAGTGAAAAGGCAGAGTCTGTAAGTCAAGAAAAAAAAAGTTACTCTAAAACTTAAGCATGCTGCCACTGTGGTCTTAAGATTCCCTATTTCCAGAATTATGAGAAAATAATTGTCTATTGTGTAATTCACTTAGGTTATGGTATTTTAATATAGTTGCTAAGAAAATTGACTCATGGTAGGGAATAAATAGTTGACCTATATANTTGGGAAATCATTCTTACCCTTGTGAATGTTGGACAAGGATATCTTTCATGGGAAAGCTTGTCTCTTTATATTAGAATGCTAGAACACTAAATATTGCATAGCAGCAATTAGGTTATTTTTAGGATGGCAGTGTTTAAGTATTCATAATCCTATAAGAAATATTAGGGCTCAATAGATGATTTCCAGATTCAATATTTTCTTTCTTTCTTTCTTTCTTTCTTTCTTTCTTTCTTTCTTTCTTTCTTTCTTTCTTTCTTTCTTTCTATATTTATTTATTTATGTACTTATTTATTTAAAAATTAGTAAAGATCAAAATTTTTCTTATTGTACCCCAACTTATATTCTGGAATATCATTGTAAGAAATAATCAGTGTCAGATGTATATGAAGTATTGAAAAACATAGTCGTTTAAGAGTGGATATGTTTTATATTTAGTAATAGCACTTATGCCAGTTGGTTAATTTTTTAAAAAGTTACATTTTACATCAAGTAGGTACAGGTGTATTTTATATTTAGTAATAGCATTTATACATGGGCTTTGATTGAATTGCAGTTTCCACTTCTGTAGCTTCTTCCTAGATGAGCTGAGTGCATTGGGCCCATAGAGCTATTAGCTTTCATTGTAAGAGAGACAGAGATCAGTCCCTTCAGAATAGTGAATTGGCCTTGTAGCAAAGCTTTCTCCTGGTTCCTCTTCACAATGAGACTCTTTTAACCAAGCTTTTTACTAATGCAACCAGAGAGCAAAATGGCAGTCAGAAGAAGAAAAATGAAATCTCCTGAAATACAATGATTGAGTGGGTGTGGCTTCAGCTTCTCACAATGTGCTGATCTGCCATGATTAATTCACAATGCTAAAGGTGGCCCTTCAGACATGCACAGCAATATCTCTAAGTATTGAAGTATAATAGTTCTAAAATAGAAGTAAAGCTATCATTTTTTTAAAAAAAGACTAAATACTTTATGTTTAAATATGTAATATTGGACATGTTTCTATATCTCATAATAAAATATTTCTTCCCTCTTCAAAATTTTAAAAATACTTTATGCTCAGTAATTATCTTACACCACATTTTGTTACTTAAATGATTTTTAAACCAAAAACTTAAGAAAAAATATGTGGTACTCCTTATCACATTAGGTTGAAAGTTAAGAACTGGAGAAGAGTTCAAATGATTTCTAACCAGGATATGTTAAAACTTTGATTTTATAAATTATTTTTTTCTGAGATCATTAAGAATTAATATGCCAAGATTATATATTATGGCTTCTGGTTTTGTGTTTTAAAGGGATTCCTGTGTGTGCATGGAAATATGAATCTTTGTGTCTATATGTGTTTCTTGTTTTTGCTGAGGTTCTTCTCCCCTCCCCCTTTGGGGAAGTTGGCAGTTTTATTAGTTATAGCATGCTCATACTTTTATGAGATTTGACGTGATTTTATTTCAAAAGAATGTGTAGAGAACATGTCAGGCTAGAAGATTTCTGAAGGCAAGTTTTCTGCTGTGGTTCCTTTTCTTCATTCAGAGGGAATCAGATGCCCTCTTCTAGTCCATACAAGCTCTGGATATGCACATGTTGCCCAGAAAACATACAGGTGTTCACACAGGCACACACACACACACACACACACACACACACATACACACCCTACAAAATAAATTTAAAAAGACTTTTCTCAATAAATAATTATAGTATACCTAAGGCACACTCATAAACCTATGTGTGTATTTGTGTGTATCATTTTATGTTTAACATGTACCTTCATTGTATAACATCTCTTCTACATATACTATCATCTTTAAACAATAAAACTCGCCAGGTGTGGTGGCGCATGCCTTTAATCCCAGCACTTGGGAGGCAGAGGCAGGCAGATTTCTGAGCTCGAGGCCAGCCTGGTCTACAAAGTGAGTTCCAGGACAGCCAGGGCTATACAGAGAAACCCTGTCTTGAAAAACCAAATAAATAAATAAATAAATAAATAAATAAATAAATAAATCTCAATAAAATCTGTGAATTTAAGAGAATTATGAATATTTGATATTATATCTTTGTTGTATCTTCTTAGTAATAATAATGATTCCTAAAATTGATATTTAAGTAGGAAGTATGCATCCTCCTTCCCTTTTAGAAGACTGAGAAGAAACAGATACAAAGGACTGAGAATTACCAAGCACCTGTGTCCAAGACAAGTTCTTCACATCTTAAATGTTAAAAGTGTTTCATCATCCTAAATAGTAGTTACTGTTAACAGCCATTTCAGCTTCAGAGAAGAAGTTAAGAACAGAGAGGCAAAGTAGTAGGATTGTACCCAAGTACATCCACACCAAAGGATGTCATTCAAGATTCAAATTCAGGATGTCATTTAAGTTCAAGATTCAAGCTCTGGGAACTCCTATGGATAATCTGCACCTAGACAGAGGGGCCTTTGTAGAGCCTTCTGCCATAGAAGGGTGCTTATTTGAGAACTAGGCTACCTGGAGTTCATTACCACAAACGTGATAAACCTTCTTACTGATATCACCCACCAGTATTAACACTCTTTTATCCTTATGTGTATTAGACTGATAAAGTATTGGCTTCCATTGGGATTGTAGCTGAAATGTAGAACAAAGATATAGGGGAAATGAAGAGAATATATTGATTTCTTACCTTGTAGTTTTCCCACCTAAATAGATAAGACAGGGATGGCAGAGCTCAGTCTTAAAATCAAAGTCCTTCTAGCTTTCTAGCTTCTCAGTAGGCATAACTTCTCTCCCTTTTTATTCTGTTCTGCGGTTGAAGCTTCCTATCTGTGGGGTCATATTTATTATCACTAATTTAATATTCTCCTTGTGAGACTGGATTTAAGCAAATGATGACTAACTGGCCTTGGTCTCTAGGAAGTAGAATAGCAGAGTCCTTAGCTCTAAAATTTCATCTGCAAAATAAAAGGAAGCTCATAAAACCTGACTGTGTTTATAGTTAACTAAGAAAGGAAATTGTCCTAATTTGCCAAATAGGGAAACATGGTCTATGTCTTCAATATGCACATGCTGAAACAGATGGATAAATCCTATCGTCCATGCTTTGGAAGCTTTTCAGCTCTATTATTTGCATTTTTTCACATATTTTGCTTATTTTGCTTTTCTTAGCCATTACTACTTTGAGAAAAAACAAGACAATATCAACTAAATATCTATTCAGTCTATTGAATATTCTCTGAAAGATGTTCTTGAAGAGGGTTTGGTTATAGTTAAATGTTAGTGTTGGAAAGTAAAACAGTGTTCATGACTCAAAAGCATTTATTCCATTAGACATCTTGTGTCATGGAAAATGAAAAGACTTCCAAGTATTGCACAGGCCTGGGAACTGATCGAAGAAGCCATATCGTTGATGTAGACTTCTTTTTTATGTTCTAATACAGGAATTATGCGTGTTTGAGGAGAGAAAAATCAAACAAAATAACATAGTGGGTTTTTGGGCTAGGAATATAACCTATACCCACCATTTTAACACTTTGGGTTCAATCTTGATACCAGCAAAAGAAAATTATTACTGTTTACAGTTATTAAGCAGTAAAAATTTACACACATGCACACATATAGGTGTACAAACACACACATACACGTCCATATACATTAATCAGAAAATTTTCCATTACTGAAATGTATTCACCTAACATTGAAATGTAAGAGTAAGATCTCTGTAGTTGATATTTTTTTCTTTCTTTTCTTAATTGAAAATAGAGTCTTCTCACATACAATACATCCTGACCACATTTGCCCTTCCTCCACTTGTCCAAGTTACCCGCATGTCCTCTGTTCCTTAGATCTACTCAGTCTCCATTTCCTCTTCAGAAAATAGCAGGCCCCCAAGAGACAATAGTCAAACAGGATGAACCAAGATATAGTAAGATAAGGCAAAAGCCCTCATATGGGGACAAGCCAACCCAATTTCTTAAGTTCCTAGAGTATGGCCAAGTGTACTTGAGGAATACATGAAAGAGCTGCTGTAACAACCTTGTGGCTGGCACCAGAAGATGTGAAACTCATGTTTGCTGGTCTATCTAACCTCTTACTGCTTTAAAAATTATAAAATGGCATTCTCTCTGAAAAGAAGTTCACATAGAATCCATGTCTTCCTCATGCTTAAAACCCTCTGGTGCCTCTCTTCTAAGACTAAGGTTCTAATACCTTAATGCACAATAGCTTAAGTAACCTCTGTGTTGGCCATTTTCTTACCTTACCTCCTCTACTATCATAGACACACTCTTTACTCATCCTACAGAAAACACCCAGTTCTTGCAAAGGCCTTGGCTCTTGTATCCTTGCTTTTGTGCATATCTTCTGCAAATAAATAATTTCCTGCTTAGGATGAACAGCATCTCATAATGATTAAATATCTCATCCAATTGATATTGTGCTGTCCTGGTCTAATCTCTGTATACCACACTTAATGCATCTTCAGAGTATCTACTAATCAATGATCTCTGATTTATTATACATTAAAGAATGAATTGGGTATCTTTACAAAATTGTTTTTACAATCAGGTAGAATAAACCCTTGTTATAGTCTTGGAAGATTTCTTTCTCTTCTCTGGCCTTTTTTTTTTAATGCTAAATTTGTAGTTTTTACTACTTAGTTGCTATGTCTTCTATGATTATTCAAGGTTCAATTTGTATTCTAGTTTACTTTAATGTTGCTGCGATAAAATTCTAAGACAAAAGCAACTTGGAGATGAGTGAGTTTATTTTATTTTTTAGGCTTCAGCTAACCAATGAGGGAAGCCAGGGGAGGAACTTAAAGCAGGAACCTGGGATAAGGAACTACACTGGAGAGCACTGAGGAATGTTGCTTACTATGCTGCTCCCTGGGACTCGCATAGCTTGATCTCCCATACCATCCAGGACTACCTTCCCAGGGGTAGTAATGCTCTCGGTGGGATTAGCTCCTCCATACTAAAAATTAATCAAGAAAATGTCTCACTGTCTTACCCATAGACCAATCAGATGGATGCATTTCTTCAACTGAGAGTCCTTCTCAAGCAACTATAGTTTTTTTTTTTATTAACATTGACAAAAATTAAACTTTTTTTTATCATTGTCAATTGTATCTCCTTATTGCTCATATCTAAAACAGACTGTAAAGAGCTTCCAATAAGGGACTTAATTTTATAACAAATAAAACTATAGTAACATCATTTTTAAGAAAAAAATTAGAAGAGCCATATTGCTTATGAGTGTGATATTCAAAATATCCGGGATGTGTATGCCAAGAAGTACTCCTGGGCTTATCTGGGGTTATCTATAGAGCGATGGAACTGTGGATGTTTGTTTTTTAGTTTGTTCTGCTTGGTTATATAGAGTTTGCAAATTATTTATAACAGTGTAATATGAAATGATATAAATATTGAAACTGCTTTCCTCTAAGGACCTCACGTGATTCCGTTGCATTTAATACTGCCGATCACTTCTCGCTAGAAATACTTTTTCTTGGCTTTCATGTTAAATTCTCTCCAGATTTTGCTTTGTGAATCTGTTCTTGCCTTACTGGTTCATTCTGTTCCTAGGCCATTGGTTTTTTACTCCATGCTCCTCGCCTAGGTTCATGACTCCTTCAGCGTCTTTTCATCTAGAGGACGGCATGATTTTTTTCCATGATGCTATTTATAATTTATGATATGAAGGCTAGAATTCTAAAGTGCTCAAGTTGGTTCTGACTCTGAGATTCCCATGTCTAATCATGTTTTATATTTGCATGACTCCCAGCTATCTCAGACTTAAGGTGCACAAATGTCTATTTTCCCTCTGAACAGAACTGCCTTTCACTCAAAACAAGCTAGAAACCTCAAAGTAGCTCTTCAGTTCAAGCTCCCTTCACTCATACATACTTCATTACCTAGCACTGTTGATTCTATATAAAGTGTGGTGATTTGAATGAAAATGGTTCCCTTCGGCTCACAGAGAATAACACTATTGGGAGGTTTGATCTTTTGGAGGTAGTGTATCACTGGGATTGGGCTTTGAGCTTTCAAATGCTCATGCCAGGCCCAGTCTCTGTCTCTGTCTTTGTCTTTGTCTCTGTCTCTGTCTCTGTCTCTCTCCCCCTCCTCCTTCCCCTCACCTACCCCTTCTCCCTCTAGCTCTCCTTCTCCTTCTCCCTCCCCCCCCACCCCCCGCCTCCTGACTGTTAATCCTAGAACTCTTGGCCCTTTCTCCAGCACCATGTTTACCTGTATGAGGCCATGTTTCAGGCCATAACTAGAATGGACTAAACCTCTGAAACATAAGCCAGCCCAAGTTTAATGTTTGTCTTTCTAAGAGAAAATGCCATAAACATGATGCTTCTTCATAACAATAAAATTCTATACTAAGACAGAAGATAGTACTAGGGACTGGGGTATTACTGTGGTGGGCCTGACCAAGAGTTTGTTTGGAGGAATGTAGAATTTGAGCATTTAGATTAGGAAAGCAGCTGAATGCTTTAATTGGGGCTTAATAATGAACCACCTTAGTGGAATAATAAGAGAAAGAGGCGCTGAGGGTTATTTTTACTAAGCAACACAGTTTAAAAGATTTCAGAGGAGAAAAATATTAGTAGATGGCCTAGAGACAACTCTTGTGATATTTTGGCAAAGAACGGGGCTGCTTTCTGCCCTTGTCCAGAAAGAAATCTGCCTGAGGATAAATTGAATTATGGATTGGCAACTTTGGCAGAAGAGATTTCAAAGCTGTATAGTATCCATTGTGTCATGTGGGTATGAGTGGCCAGTCTTTTGCAGATATATAGTGAAAAGGAGCAAGCAGAACGAGAAAAAATACAAATGTACATGTTGGAAGTATATGATTTGCTGTTTGATTTTGGTTTTATAGGGTATTACAGTTAAGAGGTTGCCATTAGTCTCAGAAGAGACTTTGGACATTTAAACAGGATGGAGACTAATATAATATGGTGACTTTTGAAGTTGGGCTGAATTCTTTCTTCCTTTTCCTTTCTTTCTTTCCTTCCTTCTTTCTTTCTTCTTATATTAATTAATTAATTAATTAATTAATTTGCATTCTGATATGGCTATAAGCCTATAGGTGCCAGAAAGTGGAATGTGGTAGTTTGATTAAAAATGGGCCCCATACCGAGTATCTCTCACCGTGAGAATCCTCCACATCGGAACAATCTCCTTGACACAGTGATTCCCACCGAAGTCTTCAAAGTTTACGACCTCGATCCGGACCTCTTAAAGACACAGGAACGACGAACGTCCAGGTCTACATCTTGAGAACTTAGGAAGAGGATCACGGTGCACACAGACGTATGATGGTACGAAGGGTGGCAGATAGTGGACTAAACCTCAGAAACTATAAACCAGCCCTATTTAATTCCTGTCCTTTATAAGAGTTGCTTTAGTCACTGTGTTTCTTCACAGAAATAGAACCCTAAGTAAGAAACCCTGTAGTGCCTCTCAAGACAATCGTCGTCATTCTATCTTCAGGACTAATCATGTTCACAGCAAGTCACAAACATCTCCATTATATTATATACATAGTCTTCTCTAAATCCCCTAAACTTATTCATGGTTGGATATTACTGAAACTGTTATGTCTTCATAATGTGTTCAACATGTACCACATACCGTAAGCCTGTTGGTGACTTGAACTCTGATCACAAGTTCTGCTTCAGATGACTTCCTGGTCTGCCTAGAAATAGGAAGAGCGAAGTGGAAAAAGAAGAAATCAGAACAACATTTGTCCTTATTTCTAACAACTTCAACTCAACGCTTGGGACCAAAATAGCTATTCTAATTTCATCTGTTAAAAAAAAAAATCAAGCACATCCCTCCCTCGCCCAGATGTATCAGCACCAGAATGTATATTATCTTACTGAATCTTCACTGTAACTATTAGGAGAAAACATTCTTCCACCTTCTACATAATGGGTTCATATATGCACAGTAAAAGACTATAGCATCAGCCACTGCCTTTCAGTCCATTGGGAACTGTCTATGACTCTTCTCCCCCTTCACCTCATTTTTGTGGTGTCACCACTGTGTTGATAATCCCTATCTTAATGTCTCTGAGAGTCATGAGCACTATTCTATTCTCACTGCTAATACTGTTTTCTTATTTGATTTGGTTTTCCAATTGTATGTATTCAACGGCCACAACTTTCTATGGCATGAGATCAGAAATAACATTCATAGATAGAATTGTGACTGCTAGATACAATGGGGCTTTTTTGTTAATATGTATGTAGAGGCTGGGTGCCTTGTTTCAGGCAGTGTTTTTCAACATATTTTAGTAAATTTTGACAGTCAAGGGAACATAAATGTAATTTGACTTATTCCAGTAGTAAAGAACAAAAGACAAATGAAGTTAAAATGTTTAACCTGCTTAAGTTTTAAGAGCTAAGGCCCTGATCTGACCCCAATAACTCAAAGCCCAATCCTTATCCCAATGCTGACTCCTCTTATGTTTTATTACAGGCTTCTTTTATTTAACAAACTGATTCATCATGCTTTTTTAAAAATGCAAACTTGTAGTGTTAGTTTTCAATGTATTTAAATGGTAGAAAATCAAGTTCAAGTGGCTTATTTAAATCTATCATAGGATTTAAATGTTTATATATGAGGAAAAATATGATAACTGACATTCTATCCTAGATGCCAGGGCCACACTAATGATATTCATTACAAATAAGGAAATATAAAAGACTCAAGAAGAGATTTTAAATGGGAAGGATCTGTCTAGGGCTGCTCTTCTAACCAAATCAGCCACAGTCAGCATTAAGGGAAACAAACAAAAGGCCAGGTCTGGAAACAGTGAGTGCTAAGTGAGTTAGAGGTCCTGTTAGCATGTGCAGCTCCCTGGCTGCCTCTCTGACTGCCAGCAGAGTTCTACATCTGCTCAGAGCAGTATGAACTTCTGGCCCCACCTACTCTATATCTTATATTGCAGAGCTCCTTCCTTGTTTGTCTAGGTTGAGTAATTTCAATGGTACTTCACCAAAGCCTATGGTAAATGAGCCCAGAAAATCTCTCAGTTGTAGCTCCTATATTTTACCATTTTCACAATATATAAGAGATTGTTTTGATTATAGTCATTTCTCCTTTTTTCTCTTGAGGTTTTCCTTTTTTTTTATTGGTGTGGGTTAAGTCTAATGTGAGGTTCTTTGCAGCTGTTCTTATCCCAGGTCCCTTTCCTTGAAGAGAAATGTAGATTAGAGTTTTAAGGATCCTTAGCTCACCAAAGAATCAAAGGATCAGTTCAACTGGGTTTGGAGTCTTAAACCCTCCTCTCCCATTAGAAATTGAAGTTGGTTTATGTTCCACAGGGATGTGGTTTACATATCTTGCATGTGTAATCCCTATAACCTGAGGCTAGAGCTATGTACTCTCTGTGTACAATTAACTAGTTATCTTTGACAAGATCTGTTAAGAAAAGGGTGGGAATATGGCAGGAAGTTAGACATGTAAAACTTAAAAGAACTGGGAATTTCTATAACAATAAGGACAACCATGATAGGTAGTTGGTTATGTGGTTTTAGTCACAATAATATTTTTAAGAGGACAATATGGACAAATATAACCAAAGGAATTGGAGTATATATATATATATATATATATATATATATATATATATGTAATACATATATATGTGTGTGTGTGTGTGTGTGTGTGTGTGTGTGTGTGTGTGAGAGAGAGAGAGAGAGAGAGAGAGAGAGAGAGAGATAGAGAAATGGGAGTTGCATTTAAGAATGGGATATAGATAGATAGATGATAGATAGATAGATAGATAGATAGATAGATAGATGATAGATAGATATAACTTTTAAACTCAACTTATGTATGACTCACTACTAGTTTAGGTAGTAGCCATCTTTGGTAGCCTAGATTTTAGTCACATGGCAATTTTTTCTTTTTTTTTTCAACATTTATTAGATAATTTCTTCATTTACATTTCAAGTGTTATCCAGAAAGTTCCCTATACCCTCCCCCCTCCCGGCCCTGCTCCCCTACCCACCCGCTCCCACATCTTGGCCCTGGTGTTCCCCTTTACTGGGGCATATAAAGTCTGCATGACCAAAGGGCCTCTCTTCCCAATGATTGCCAATCAGCCACCAATCATAGACACTATAGCATATGCCAACAAGATAGTGCTGAAAGGGCCCGGATATAGCTGTCTCGTGGGAGACTATACCAATGCCTGGCAAACATGGAGGTGGAAGCTCACAGTCAGGTATTAGATGGAACACAGGGTTCCCAAGGAAGGAGCTAGAGAAAGTACCCAAGGAGCTGAAGGGGTCTTCAACCCTATAGGTGGAAGAAGAACATGAACTAACTAGTACCCCTGAGCTCATGTCACATGGCAATTTTACCATCTGTGCTGAGTATGGCAGAGTCCAAGTTCATAAGCAAACAAATTTAAGTAAGTGTGAAATTTCAGTGGGAAGGTGAGTTGTAGGTATGTTTCTTTGATAGGAAAGATGATCATGATGCTGTTTCTGAAATGTTCAATAGTCCAGTTTAATCATCAAACAAAATCTGGCTGCATCTTCTGTTGGTGCTCTCAGTCATTAAGAAAAAATAATGAGTAAAACAAGATGTGAAGAAAAAGGCTTATGTTTAAAGACTTAATAGAAATAAACATAAAATGTTAGGTAAATGAGCCAGATAAGTTTATATTGAAAGTAGCATCTTGTAATTGGACTTTCTCAAGGATGAAGGTAATAGTAACTCATTGAACAAAGTCATATTAATACATAATTGCACAAGAACAAGGGCTCCTCAGTGGATAATGGCTGTTGGGGTCTTTTCCTTAGGCCACCATTTTTTCTATACAGCACAACACTGAACATTTGGAAGAAAATGGCCAAGCATGCAAAAAAAAAAAAATCCTCAAAGCAAAATTTACCTGGAGTATTTTGCCAAATATAAAAGTATGCCAAAAAAACTTAAGTTTGCTAAGGGGCTAGTTTGGAATAGTGAATGGGTAGACTGACAGACAGATGATTGATTTTTCTGTACCCATGTGACTTGTCTAATCTAAGATGATGACAAGATCAAGGGTAATGATTATAACATTGGTATTGGTGTTTGTGTTTTCTATTGCAGTTGAACAATTCAGAAAATTTAGCTTCTATATCAGCAAATACAACAAGGCCTGGTTGTATGCTTTTCTGGGGATTAAGGAGCCACTTAGCATGTTATAGACATTTATGATTGTGTAGTTATTACATAGGTCATGAAGATGTTATACTTAGAGTACTGATTGCAGATGATAATTGCATTAATCACACTTACTTTTACAAATATAATTCACTGCCCTACTCATTGAAATAAAAGGTCAGATAGTTTCCATTATAAAGCTCACCCATGCAAGAAATTATGAGGAAAAAGCACTCAATTAAAGTAATAAGGACAAAAGCAACCATTTTCTCATCACATAAAAATAGCAAAAATTAATATTTGGTTTGTGCCCTAATTTTCTATGCATCATGCTTGGCTTTTGGTTTAGGGTACATAGAGTTTTATTAATATTGTATAAAGAATTCAGTGTACTTTTTAAAAAATGTTGTCATAGCAACATAAGAATTTTCTGCATATATATTATATTACATGACTATGAACTTCAATTTTTCCAGTTATGTGAAATTACAGGAAGAGGATGTTTATGCATTTGGTATTGCTAAATATTTATGCTGCCTCCCATCTTTCATTTCTCTATATAAAGCTAGAAAATCATCATATGTGTAAGGCTTTTCAGTCCTTAGTGTTCTAGTTTTCATGCTTAAAAGAATTTTCTAGAAAGGAGCTACAGTCCAAAATATTTTCATTTATGCTCTAGTAAGAAAAATAAGATAGCAAATTTTCTACCTGTATATGGGGAAGCTATTAAATCTGCCTGAGTCATATTTATATTGAATATTTTAGGTAGAGAAACAGGAATCAAACCTGCAAATAATATTTTGCTTCTTCATCATTTCTATATTCACTGTTGGAAATTCTATCAGCCAGAACTTTTGAATTATTTTAAAAATGTATATGCATGCTTTGCCTTCAGAAAAAGATGAGTTCAAAGTCTGAGGGGAAATAGCAATAGAAGTTTGGCCAAGTTACAAGGCACTCAGAGAGCAGGTATTTCCATAATGCAATAAATGTAGTATTAGCTATGTTCAATAATTATTCTGAGTATTATTGGGGTTTTTTGTTTTTATTTCTTAATAAGATGGCATGAGATTGATGTTTTATAGGTGATGATAGCCTCAATATATTTTGTTGATTTTGTTGTTGTTGTTTGCTTGTTTCTTTGTTTGTTTGTACAATGGCTGCACAGCTAGGAGCCATTTGATAGCCTTCTGTTTCTTATAAACATTCCTTGCAATGACATCATGTTGGTCATGTGATGCTTCCAAACATGCTTTGAAACATTCTGCACACATTCACAGGTACTCTTTTCCTGTTCCTATTAAATAAGTTTAAACATTTACTTTCAAGTTTTTCTGCAATCCCTCTAAGAAGAGAAAAGCCAACATCACACATGGTATCTCACGCAATAGATTACCTTCTCCTCTCCCCTCCCCTCCCGTCCTCTTCCCCCCCTCACCTTCTCCTCCCCTCCCCTCCCCTCCCCTCCCCTCCCCTCCCTCTGCTATCTCCACTAGGTGAGATATTCTTTTGTGGTAGGCCTGAGACAGGTCACAGTTCATTTATTTCAGCTCTGGTGTTTTCTTATATTGATAGAGCAGTCAGTTAGTGGAGTCATATGACATTGCTAATGAAACCAAAATGAAACCTAATCTACAAAATGAGGAAGTGTTAATAATTGGGCAATGTATAATAGGAGGTTGGTAAAAAATAATGCATCAAACATGCTCTATAGGAATATAGAAGACAGACAAATCCATGCTTGTAGTTTTGTAAAAGGATCTAAACAGACTCTTAGTAGTTGATTAGGGAGAATTTAGCAATCATTATATAAAAGATGCAGCTAATTGTCAAGAATCATTACATTTCTTGAATCACAAATCATTGGCTATTTGTAAATTCAATAAAGCTCAAATATCACATGTAGTTAGAATAGATATTTCTATTAGTTTCCATCAATCAGAAAAGGGATGGGACTCAAAACTGGCTCATTGTCTTTCACCAGAAGCCTCCATTTCCCCTAGACAGTAATTTGTTGAGGCCAGAATATAGACAGTGGATTGCATAGGTGATGTCTGTCTATGATGTATAGGTTAGGACCTGAAATGACAGACATTATATCTAATGTCAGTCAGAACTCAGATATCCTCTATATCTCTGCTCCATGTCACTATGAAACAAAGCTCTACTCTACTCAAGAGAAGCCCAGTGAATACCTTTGATTGATAGCTAATTGCAACAGAGATGTTAGATTTCGACATTGATATTTTAGGATTCTTCTGTTGTAATAAGCAACCTACAGAGTATCCTGGGACATTTATCAGAAACTTATCAAGCTGAATGGGGTTATAGGGAACTAAATCTGTTTGGTACTCTTGGCAGTGTGGAAGGAAAGTGATCATTTCCCATGCTTTACGAGGACTTTGTTTGTATATCATACGGACAGTGCAGACACCTCATAATGTTTAATGCTTCCACCTTTGTGAATCTATTTGGCGTTGTTTTGACTGTGATCGAAGGTTCTTCCTTTCTCTATGCTTCTTTTCATCTGTCCTCAGAATCCTATAGACTTCGAGCTGGATATTTGGGGGTTTGTTGCTGCTTTTTTTTTTTTTTTTTTCTGTCTTTTAAACTTGTGTTTATATAGGAAACCTTGTATAGGTATTACTCTTAATGGAATTGCTTTGGACAACTGTATGTACTCGGATTTGTTCAGGACTTTGTAGAAATACTGGATAAGAGTGAGAAATAACAGACCCAAGGCTGGAATGCATAAAGGAAGCTATATATTCAAAGTATGAGTTTTCTATGAACCCATGACCCTTACTCACTATTCGTTAAAGGGACATTCTTCCACCAGAAAAAAAACAAGCCGGCATTAAGTACTGCTGCTTTGCCAAATTCAATTGTAATAAGTGCAGAGACAGGAGACAGACACTTTTGGACTTGAAACAAGCAGCTGGTGCCAGAACTACCATCTCCCTTCTCAGCTACCTTTGGTTTTATTAGCCTTCAGAAATCCTTTCATTCATATGTCTCAAACCAATCTTATAATTCCCTTAAGAGTCCAGCATGAGCAACAGAAGACCAGCATTGGCAATAATTGTGTTACCCAACTAGAACATCATTTAACAGAGGCCTAAAGGTTACTCTGAATCTCAGATGGGTGCGGAGGCGCACTGGAGACGCCCATTGTAGCTAATGTGCACAGCGTCCTGGTGGATCTTATTGTCTGTCTGCATCCAATTTTTCTAGTTCTGTTGAAGCATCTCCTCACAATTCTTGTGCTCTTTGGAGAAACTAAACCAACACTTTTGTCACTTTATCCAGAGCTGCTTGTCTTTTATTCACATTTAAAACACTACCAATTCTAATCAAGTTTAAATTGTGAAGGTAAGAATATGTTGGAAGTAAGATCCCAGAAAGTAGAGAATGAAGCCTCCCAAACAGCTCTGACTTTCCATTTATCCTGCTTAATAATATATTCCTACATTATATTTATTAATGATTTTGTTGCTTTGCTACTTCGAATTCTATACCTACTACTTGGCCCTCCTGTTTTGATATACCGATTCTATTAATGGACAGTGTTAAGCAAAATTATAAGCCATGGTTAACTTATTTTGAGATTCCCTAGGCTTGGCCCTAAGATAGAAATTAGAATGTGCATTAAAAAAATGCTCTCCATGTGTCTGTGTTCTTCCTCTTCTGGAAGCTACTTGGGCAGTGAGCTGTCTGTAAGGTACTTGGGTCAATAAAAAGAACTTTTCTACCTACTTAAAAAAATAAAGATCAAGAAACATCTTTAAATATGATTAGAATAGATTTTTTTTCTTCATAACAATAGGAAAATTTCTGGGACACCTTTTTCCTTTCTATCTTGTTTTGTTTTGTGGTTGCTTTTTCTTCCTCAGCCTTGGGAATTAAACCTCAGCCTTGAAAATGCCAGATAGGTGCTGTAACACCAGGCTGTATCTCCAGCCCTTTCCATTATTTGCTTTTAAATTTTGAGATCGGGTCTAGGTACATTTGTTAAGCATGACTTGAATTTACAATCCTTTTTGCCCCCACCTCCCAACTACCTGTACCACAGGCCTGCCTCATAATTATCTGCTACTTCACCATTATCTTGCTGCCATGCCCTGCATCTGCTTTTCTCGGCATCTCACACTTACAACACTTTTCAGTGACGATCACTCTACTTGGTCTTTAATTATAATCATCATGTTGTGTCAGGCATTTGTATGTGAACACACTGGTCTGTCAGCCTCCAACATTCATTCTAATTCCTATAACTCTTGCACACTAGCAAGTAATTCAGACTCTCCTGGAATCTTCATTTTCTTAAAACAAAACAAAACAAAACAAAAAACAAACAAACAAAAAAAAATCAGAGAGGGTAAGAATAAATGTTTACATAGTTTATATTTATTAAGAAAGAATATATGACTATACCTGTACAAGATGACTATATAATGCCATTCATATTTTGCCTAATTACAGTTGAGACAACAAAAAAATGTGTGAACCAACATAGTTCTAATTTGAAGATCATTCTTGCACATAGCTGGAGTCATCATCCACTCATGTGATATGCTTTCTCAAATGCTGAACAGGGACCAGTGCCCTGAAATATTTTTCTTCCTCCTGCTCACTGGCGCCTGAAGGTAATTCCCTGGAGTGTCATTATTTTGACTTAAGGTTTCTTGGTCCCTGTTAACATGCAAACAGGCCCTGGAGCCCAGGCATATTTATGTCATCCCTGTTTGGGAGGAAATTTCAGTACCTTTTCTTGCACCTGGTTTTACTATTCAGTAAATAAGACCTTGAAAAACATGAGAGGGCTTAAGTCCAGAGTATATATCACAAAACTGTCTGCTGAATTTTAGTGCGATTACTTGCTTCTGAAGTTTAGAATCCTCATTTTCTTCTGCCTTATGATGTTTTAAAAATATCCATATGTAGCAACTTAACCCTATAGACAGAATTTTAGTAGGAGATGATAAGCATTTTACTATTTCTTTTAGCTGGGAAGTAACCACTAATTTCAGAAGCCAAATTATGAGAGACATATTTCCCGTGGCATATGGCTCCTTGGAAGTCTTCCTTACTTGAGAAACTGGCAGTTCTGAAGTTACCTCTGCCTAGTCACATGGTTGGCTTTGCTGATACGCTGTCAGAAGATTCCAGAAGGTGCTGGATTCCCCTCTTTGATTCAGGTTAGGTCTTTGGTGTCACTTTCTTCCTCTATCAGAACCACCTAAAATTTCAGTGTAGTATTTGATCGAATATTTTGCTTTCTACATACCAGAGTCCCCCTGCCGAATTTCCATTGAGCATTAGCCATCCAAATATTCCTTAAGAGGACCAAGACAGATTGCTCAACTCAGCTGGTGGGAATTGAGCTGAAAATGACTCCCCTCCTGACTTGTACATGGGCCAAATGAAACCTCTCTACTTTGTCAAGTCACTTGAAGAGAAGATCTTTACACAGCTATGTGGCACTCCAAGCCTTAGGGACTCAACCACACAATATGTTCAGTTTCTCAGTGCAAAATCCTTCTGAGACATAAAAATGCTACAAGTATTGTGTTGAAGACAGTCAAAATTATAATGACACATGGTGTTTCTCGGAGGGTAATTTGTAAGCAGGTAAATATCTCTACCTCTGGAAACAAAATGTGTCTGTTCTCATTTGTACAAAGTGTTTGTTTTGTAATTTGCTTCATAGTTAAGTACTGTAATAAAGGACTGAATACTGAGGAGGGTAAAGTTCAGTCACTGCGCATGTACAACAGTAGGGATGATTTGTATAATTACAATCTATATGCACAGCTAGTTTTTCCCCCATAGGAAAAAAACTACTTTGTCACAGGTATGATTTCCTTCCAATGTAGTTTAAGTAGCTTTATAATCAGTCTTAAAATGGGTATAGTAGAATAAATATAATCTTATGACTAGGTTTTACAATAGTAAATGTTTAGAAATGAGTGAGTGTTCATAGATAGGTACATTTCAGGGATTATAAGAGTGAGACTCTTGCTCTAGTACAAGTTATTGTTGATAAATCCTGTAGCTTCATTACACTCTATTCTCCCTCACTCGACTGCAGAAGTGTTAATCTAACAGATTTCTTGGAAGTCTGAAATGATATCAAAGTAAAAATTGTACACTACATTTTGATGTAGTATCTAGATACTATATTTAAAATATAGTATATCTTTAGCAATGATTTTTCTGGAATATTTAATCACAGATATGGTTAGGGCTAAACAGATCTGCTTCTCAATTCCATTGTGTTCTATAAAAATGTGGCAATCAATATTGATTAAAAAATAATGAGCATTTTAATTTCCTTTGATTTATATTTGTCTTTATTCTTTGATTCCTCTGAGTTTCAATTTTTATCTACAACTATTATTGTAAATAGTATTTGTACTATAGAGGCATTATAGGTATTGGGTAACTCTCAATGGTTGTAGGAACACATATATATATATATATATTCACATGCATTTTGTCATTTATGAAATGTGTTGATAATCATAGTAATTATATAACCAGTTAGAAACTTTCGAGTACCTACTCCTCCATATATTTCATAATATAATGGTGAAAGAACAATGGATAAATCAACAGTAGCCATTGAATAGAAACAAAAAATGAGTCATAACATATAGTTAATTTTCTGACAATATTTTCATTTCCCATTATGTTTATACCCCTGGGTCTGAAAATCAGAGCTATTTTATGTGTGTGTTTCAAAGTACTCTGATCTTGTGTGCTATATTTTTAAAAAACCCTGTATAACCTAAAAAACAACAAGCCTACTTAAAAATAATTATGATATTCTATTGGATTATGTTTCATTTCAATCACTTGCCTAAATAGTGGCTGTCTGATTATAAGGCAGACTGAAAAATCAAAACCTTAACCCGACTACGAGCAAATGCACATAAGAGAATATTTGCTTCCATCCCTCTCATCTTCCTTCTTTCTGCCCTGATGACTGAACTCAAGATATGCAGAGTGGGTACAAGAACATTGGCATTGCACGGAGACATGCTAGGAAAAGATTCCAAGACCCAGCACAGATCCATTAAAATGGAATTTGTGTTTTGCAACAATACCTGTAGGTGAACATTGGAATTTGAGAAGCATTGGTTTGCAAGCCCAGTTCCTTCAGTGGCCAAACAGAATGTAGATGGTGGCAGTGCTGCTGAGATGGCTCAGTTGTGAGCACTTACTGCCCCTGCTGAAGACCTGACTTTTATTGCCACCATCTGCACAGCGGCTCAGTCACTTTGTCCTTCAATTCTGAGGGATTCAGTGTCCTTGTGTGCCCTTTGTGGATTCATGTGCAGAAGTGATGTAGTATACAAGGATTCAGTGTCCTCATCCGCCCTTTGTGGATTTGTGTGCAGAAGTGATGCAGTATATTCATTCATGCTCACAGACCTACGCATAGATAAAAGCAAATAATATAAAAAGAGAACTGTCCTAATTAAAAGATATGGGCCCTAAAAGGTGGAAATCACCATGATAATGACTCAAAAGAGCGGTGACTATGTAGAAGGCTTATAACTGTAGAGAGTAAGACAATCTGAAGCAATTGGGTATTGGTGATATTGACACATTAAATTGAAATAGCAATATTATAACTGGTAAATCAGTTGCTTAAGTAAGTAACATCCTGGATTGTGGCACCGCCAAAAAGAAAGTGACCACAAAGACTTGTAAAGAATGATTATAGCCTTTGTCTTGTAGTGAGAATGCCAAAGTGTTCATTAAAGTTTATGCTATTGGAGATACCAGTCAAAATCTCAGGTTGAGAAGGAGATAGGATATAGAGTATGATGAAATAATATTAGACATACTAATAGTTCTTAAAATGGGTCATGATCACATGGGGTTCATATTATTATTCTTCAGGATTTTATATATGATTGAAGATATCTAATCATTAGATTTGAAGATGAAATGAAATGACTTGCTGAAGAACTGTATATAGTCACTTGAAAATTCAGGTTTGGTGAGATTTGGTTCAAAATCTGTACTTGGATTCTTATCGTTTCCTTAACCTATCTTCAAAATACAACCACCTTGCCTAGTACCAATTCCAGTCTATCCAGTACATGCTCTGATAAATACTGTGAGGATGAATCTGCAAAAGAGAAGAAACACCATGGTCATAGACATAAATGTATTATTAAAAGAATAGAATTTATGATTTTTTTTAATGTGGAAGTTAGTATATCCTAGATTTGTAGCTAATATTTCCTAGATAGAAATTAGCATCTACAGAGATAAGGATTTGTGGAAAATCATGGAGTATATGTTAAATGAATGTGTAGAGAGGAGAGTCTATGTAAAGGATAGAACATCCCTCCCTCCCTCCCTCCCTCCCTCCCTCCCTCAGTATTATACCCCAGGTACCAGTACAATGAATGCTAAATATACAATGAAGGAAAAGTCTTCAATCCAGGGATCCATTAGCGATGTTAATATAGCTTTAAGTTAGAAAACAAAACAACAAAACCAGCAAACAGTCAAAACCATGATGGATGGGTGTTGTCAAAACCATTGGTTGCTCTCCACAAACTGATGACTAGGCACTATTGCTGGAGACAATACCTCTATAACTCACTGAACATGAAGAAGTCAAGCTGGTGCCTATCTACACTTTCCTTCAGATACACACATGACTAGTGTTCAATGGTACTAGAAGGTACTCTGAAGACCACTAGAGGTGAACAGTAAATGCCAACCCTGTTCCAATATTCTTTAACCTATAATGGTGACCAGCCTGCAAGGCACAGTGGTACAACAGGGATATAAAAGCTATGGGAGATGAATTCCAAGTTGGGCCAGTAACTTGGAATGGACTGAAGTCAGGGACCCCTGTGGTTGAATTAGAGAAAGGCTGGAAGAAGCTGAGAAGGAGGGTGGACCCAAAGGAAGACCAGCAGTCTCATCTAACCTGGATCCCAGAGATCTCTCAGGTACTGAGCCACCAACCAGGCAGTATGCATGAGCTGGTCCAAGGCCTCCTGACACATACACAGCAGAGGACTGCCTGGTCTGGCCTCAGTGAGGGAAGAGGTACCTAACCCTCAAGAGACTTGAGGCCCCAAGGAGTTGTGAGGCCTGGCAGGATGGGCTGGGGTGCAGTGAGGAGGAGGAGATATTCTCTTGGAGACAGGATGGAGGAGGAATAGAATGAGGAACTTTTAGAAGAGAAGAATGACTGGACTGGAAAAAAAAAGCTATGGGAGTAACCAACCATTCTCTGGATGTATGTGCTAATGAATGAGATTGAACTCATACCTGACACTGCTCAAGTAGTCAGATATCAGAGACTAGATAGGTCAGGGACCTAGAGGACAACCAAATACTACTGTTCTGCTAAAGGAGTATAAGTCCTATGATGTTCTGATGTATTCATCGATCAGTGCCTTGCTCAGCTATCACCCAAGATGCTTTCTCCTGCAGCAGATGGGAACAAATGCAGATGTGCACAACTGGAGAAAGTGCAGAGAGTGAGAGGCCTTGGAATGTTCAGCCTTAAAGGCAGTTCAGCGTCCCCTGCCCACATAGAAAAGCTTGGGATGGGAGCCAGAATGGGAACTTGTGTCTTTACTCTCAGCACTGGGAGATGGAGACAGGAACATCCCAGAGGACCTGTGGCCAAGTAACCTTGCAGGGATGGTTTAATCACAGTTCATTGAAATACCTTGTCTCAAAAAATAAGTTGGAGAAATGATTAGAGAAGGCATCCCAATGTCAACTGTTTGACTCCACATGGGTCCCATGAGTACAAACTCCTACATGCGCACACATATATCTGCAACAGTATAAAAGCACACTAGATAGATGATGATGTTGATGATAGATAGATAGATAGATAGATAGATAGATAGATAGATAGATAGATAGATAATAGATTGATCAATGGGCAGATAGACAAATATAGCAATAGTATGGAGAACATTGTACTTTTATAAACAGTTATGAATGCAATGAAAAGCCCTAATAGGTGACTGAGGAAGAAGGGTCAGAGTACATGCTCTGGAATCAAACATGAGTATAGTTTTGAATGGCAAAAACCTGACAGCGTGGGTACGCCGGAAGGAAACAATTATGGATGATTCCCCATGTTACATATAAGCATAAAACTACAGAGACGATAACAGCTGAAAATCATTGATTCATATGTTAGCATTAGACACTGAACATATTCCATTTAGAAGAAGCAAAGATAAAATAAATCACTGGAAAGAAAGAAAGTAAGCAAGTAAATGTCAAGATAGAATTCAACTTTCTATCTCTTGCTGTGATTTCCATGATGTCTCTTTTCTCACATCTTCTTCCTTGCACAATGTAACCTTTTCTCCTTGTGTTTTCTGGCCCTTCAGCATTTTTATCTTGAAGCCTATAACTGCCTTGTAGTCTTATTTATGTCTTAAAACAAGCACATTTTAAACTGTGTATTTGAGAATTTCTTAAATACCCACAATCCTGAGTAATCAGAAGCCTACCATTCATGCAAAAAAAAAAAAAATTTCCAGGTTTGAGATGCTTGGCATTGCTAAAAGATGTCCCAGTACTCTGTGTGTTTGTATCTCTCCAGTTTGATTCAGCAATTATTTATTCTTTATTATTATTATTATTATTATTATTATTATTAATCATTTTATTTGTTTATTTTTCAAATTTTATCCCCCTTCTTGGTCTCCCCTCCATAAAACCTCACCCCATCCTCCTCCCCCCTTCACCTCTTTTTTTTTTTTTTTTTTTTTTTTTTTTTTTTTTTTTTTTTTTTTTTTTTTTTTGGTTTTCGAGACAGGGTTTCTCTGTATAGCCCTGGCTGTCCAGGAACTCACTTTGTAGACCAGGCTGGCCTCGAACTCAGAAATCCGCCTGCCTCTGCCTCCCAAGTGCCATCCACCCACCCAGCTAATATCCCCCTTCCTGGGGCATCAAGCCTCCATAGGATCAAGCACCTCCCCTCCCACTGATGCTGGATGAGGCAGTCCTCTGCTACATATGTACTGGGAGCCATGACCTGGCCCATGTAAACTCTTTGGTTGGTAGCTTTGTCTCTGGGAGCTCTGTGGGATCCAGTTAGTTGATATTGTCTTTCTTCCTATGGGATTTTCAGTACCCTTCAGGTCCTTCATTCCTTCCCCTAACTCTTCTACTGGGGTCCCTGGGATCAGTCCAGTGGTTGGCTGTGAGTGTCTGCATCTGTCTTAGTCAGGTGTTGGTAGAGCCTGTCAGATGATTCAGGGATCTTAACACTGATCTATTAAAACCCCCTGACTGTGCCAAGCTGTGCTCCAGAAGCAACCATGTAGTAGGAATGACAAAGTGCCCATCACCATGGGAAGAGGCACACTGTTTCCACAGTAAAAATAAATGATGATGGTAAGAAGAGCCATGACAAGGAGGTCAGGGTCAGCGGAAAGAAAGCAGCATGTTTGTGTTACAGAGAACAATCATATAAGTGTGCATGTGTGTAGCATCCATAGCTAAGGAGCTTTGGTAGTGAGATCCCTCATAAGTTTCTTTTTCTGGGCATCTCTCCCATCTACATTATAAAATATTCAATCAATCTCTGGGCTTCTTTTTTTTTTTTTCTTCCATCATTCCTTTGTCAGATTTAATAGCATTTGCGACTTCACTTTTCTCACTATGCTAAAAATGATCAATGTTGATTTCCTCAGAGTTGAATTCTGGGCACATAGAACGATTTCCAACCTGATAACTTTCCAGGTTTCACACACTCAACAAGTAAATATGCAAAACGACTTTCTCTTTCCTAACTGACTCAGTTCCCTCCCCCCTTTCTGGTTTAGGTATTAAATGCTTACCACCATTTTAAATCACCCCAAATATAGCCAACTTTACTTTCTTCTTTTCTACCTACTTAAATCAGTTCTACATTTTAAAATCTCTTCAGATTCTTTCCCAAATGCATTACTTATTCTTTATGTGCTAAGTGGAAGAAAATTACATAGATGAGAGCTCACAGTCAACAAAGGTCTCATAAGGCACATAGAATTTATGCTTTGGCACCATGAGGAATATGGACTATTGGATTATGTGAACAGAGCATGATTCTGGATGAGACTGAGGTCACTCAGAGTACTAGTAGAAACACTTATTAAAGACCATTTGAAAATTAAATGTATGGTGATAAATGGGATAATTTGATGGGTAGAATGGGATGTCTTGTTGCCTTGGAGCAAATAGTAGACAAACTATTATCAGATAGCTTTCTCCAACATTAGTTTGAATATCAGAACAAAACGTGGAGACTGACATTGTTTCAGGACAAAGTAGAGAGCCCCAAACTCCCCAGGAGCTCATTTCTCTCCAAGTCATAGTTATATTTCCTATTCTATGGGTATTTTCAGACAAATTAGGATAAATTTTTCTGTAATATACCCATGTTTTCCCACTTTCCATGTCTCTCTTTCTTACAAGGAATATATTCATGTAAACTTAATTGATTTTATATATATATATATATATATATATATATATATATATATATATATATATAAATTTCCTGCAGAAACCTAGTTCTTTCTCTGGAGACTTTTATAAGCACTTTCAAGGGAAAACAATCCACTTCTGCAGGTATAGTTTGCCTTCCTTTTATACCGTTCACTACTAATATATGAAATACTCAGAACTGCTTTTGCCTAAAGAGCAATGAACCCAGTTGTGACTGTAAATAACTAAATTATGGGTAAAATTTCACCATTTTGATCTTGACGTTTTGCATCTCTTCTTCATATGGACGAGATATACTCTACATGGAGGCATGTGACCCTCTAAAGGCGTGTCCATCTAAGGATGCTTTCATTCATTCTGGATCTCTGCCTTCAAATCTTAAGTCAATAGTTTTATTAAATGCCCTTGTTCAAGTGTCCTTGTTTGCTCTGTTTCAAAAAACTGGAGGGGGTATACAGAGCCTCCTTCTCCAAGGCCATAGCATAAGAAGAGCATGGTGGCCCAACTCAATGAAACTTCCAGTCTTCTGTGAGACAAGTCTCTGAAAGAGAACCAAGTGAGACTGTTTCCATGAACACTCAGATTCTTGTCCTTTGTATCAGAAGTTGGCCTATGAGCATTCTGGTCAGGAAAACATCCAGAGGTTTGTTCCCAGCTTGTCTTGAAAGTGTTTAAAGGGGGTTGGTGGCAAGTAATCTTCTTTTCAGCCTAAGTTTCTTCTTCACTTTCTTTTTACTTGGTGGTATATCAAATGAGGTTACTGAGAATTAGGAATGCCTATAACAGATTATTTTTGTGAGTTTTAACTTTCCACAGGGAGTGTCTCCAAATGCCTTGCTCCTTGCCAAGAGGAGGGCTTACCGGCCCAGCTTTTGTAACTTCAGCCCACAGCCAAGAGCTTATGTACATATTTCTTCGCTTTCGCTCTGGTCTCTCTGTACATTGCGAAATGTCAAGTGGACTGAGAATGTCTTTCCCAGTTTTGGGCCCCAACTGAAAAGAAATCAAACTTCCCATTTTCATATGTATTTCTCCTAATGCTGAGAAATATTCAGACCTAGACACAGGCCTTGAGGTCAGAGAAGTCTGTTCTGTGCCCCCTGAAGTCTTGGTTTGCAACTAGGTTGAAGGTAGGTTGGGCAACTAGGAAGGCATTGGTTAAACTGTATGAAGCTGGTTCCTCCTACTCACCAGGGAGAAGTTGGAGATAGAGGCAGACCCCGAGCCTCAGGAGGAAGTGACCAAAAGGAAAACCCAGGCAGGACCCAGGGGGGATTCAAGCAGCAATGGCGAGAGAGGAGACAGTCTGCAGTTTGCACCTGGCTAGCCTCAATTCTGCTGTTTTCTTCAAATCCTATTTTTCTGCTTCTGGAACACAGGATCGATGTTTCTGACTCCAATGAAATCTCTCCTTCAGATTCTTATCACACACAAAAAAATTAAATGGAATTTTTCCAATAAGTATTTTACCTTATAGAGAATTTTATAAATTTGCTTGTACAGGATTCACGTTAGACTCTACCATATTGCTATTTTCTACTATTAGCAAACTAGACTGATAATAAGTCAGTTGCATACAACAGAGCAAACAGAAGTGTGCCCACACATTACATAACTCGTTCAACTTTTCCTAGTTGGACATGAGCTAGAGGTCAAGCACTTTTGAGATGTAGAAGTTTAAGAAGGATAAACACATACTGACGATAAAAATGTCAGGTTGTTTTCTTCTTCTGTGCAAAAGCAGCTTCCTAAGAATAGTTGCATTCTTGCCAACTTTGTTGATCCTCATTTGCTTGTTGGGAAATTGGGGAAGTGGATGAGAGATGTTTGATTACAAATTTAAGAAAGCCCCTTGAGAATGATGAAAGGAGACTGGAACCTCATGCTTCTAACCCAACATGGCTCCTGAAATCACAAATGCTCCTTTCCTCTCCATTTTCTACCTCCTTCCTCCAGATGGCTTCCTCATTGTGCCTGGAAAAATCCATTTTTCCTTTACACTTGGCAAAAAGTAAAAATGGTTATGGAACATTACCTTCTCTGGTTGAGGTCTGAGAGTAATGATTCCTTGGGTCTTCTGGTGCATTGCCTTCAATGGGAAGCCCATTAAACACTAAACTGGACTTTCATGAGAAGACCATCTGTGAGTAGATGGGAGGTAGAAGGCACAGGGTTCATGTTACTCACTTCTGCATCCTGTGTTCATAGTATCTATGAGAGGAGTTTCTGTCTATCTGCATCTGTTTGTCTGCTTAACAATAATGATACGAAGAGGGGTCAAGGCCTAACTGAAATCATTAGTGAGGATTAGGTTTATCCTAATCCTCAAATATTTTTCAAGTGAACCTTCACACTTTTATTTTTTTCTATGTCTATTGAAATAAGTTTTTTCTTTACTTTTTCACCAGTGACTTGTATGCATGAAAGCCAAATACTTTTGGCTTAAACTGTTTGTTGCTTGCTCTTTTATTTTGCTTGCCTTTTTGTTTGTTTGTTTGTTTGTTTTTAAAAATTGAAGACCTGAAACCCTCAAGGAGCTGTGATTAGGACATGAACTGCAAAGAAGGCAGCCAAGTTCTCTTGGCCTATTGTTTTAGGAAGAAAGGTGTTTATGATGCATAGCAACAGGAAGTCACGGTGAGTAGCTTTGTTTAACATCTATCTGTCTGTCACTTAATACATACTACTGTTGGGAGATTGGCAGCCTTCTGACATTCAAGCAGGAGTCACTATGATTGTCAAAGCCAGCTTTCAGACTAAATTCAATGTTCCAGTAACCAGGGAGGTATAGGCTGTACACATCAGAGGGATTTTACTCTCCCTCCTTGCGTTTTAAGATAAGACGCTTCAGGGTCAACCTGAGCTGCTTAGTTTATTAAGTTTGAAAATTTCCATTGCCCTTTGTTCTGTTTTTGTAAGCATTCCAATATTATACATAATTGTAGTGAATTTCAAAGGGTACAGTCTTTGTGGGGAAATGAAAATAATAGGAAAGATTTTTTTCTATTCTATTAAGAAAAGTCTAGGCATTTCATTTTCAGAGCTGACATGAAAATATGCACAGAAATGATATCTTCATTGGATTTAACTTAAAGATTGTTTTAGGGTAGCTTGAATATTAAAACTTTGTGTTTGAGAGCCCATGAAATTTTATCATATTTGAGTACCAAATGAAATAATTCATTTCATGGTTTGTGATTAAAATGATCAGCACCCACATTCCCAGGAGCAGCTGTTAATTGAAGATTAATTTGTAAAGGATAGAACACGTATCAGCTTACTCAGATCAAAGACACAGATGGAAAAGCTCTGAAATGTTAAATTGTCAATAGGTTGAAATTATTTCATATTAAAACAATGACATTCCTGCCATTTAGACAATTCATTTAAAATGGAAGTTACCAAGAATTATTTGTAAATTACTTAAAATTCTGTATGTAATTAACCATTTTATAGAAGGCAACTTTTAGGGACATTATAATTAACATTAGTCAATTTGCATAGGACAAAAAGATTCCTGTGGGCTTGTGTGTGTGTGTGTGTGTGTGTGTGTGTGTGCATGTGTGTGTGTGTTTGTCTGTGTGTATGTGTCTGTTTATTCCTGTTGAGTGTGTGTACTTGTGCATGTAAGTACATTCGTGTGGGTGGATGGGTGTGTATATGTGCAGGTTGTGTGTATGTAGGTCAGAGTTTAATTTTACATGTCTTTTTTTTTTTTTTTTGATTGCTTCCTACCTCTTTGTTTAAGACAGGATCGATCAATCATTAATTAATTCATCTAGACTTGCTAGCCAGAGAGCTGCCTGTCTCCAATGCCCCAAAGCTGGGGTTATCGACCCTTGGCATTCTGACTGACTTTTATATATTTCTGAGAATGCATATGTGTTCATCAACAACTTCATCAACTGAGTTGTCTCTCAACTTAGTTTTAGAGATGAAAATTATGAATAATGATGACAGAGACATGTATAGTAATTGAAAACATATGCAATTAAAAATCACTAAGGAAATGACATTTCTAAAGTGACTTTCTTGGAAACATTCAAAGAGGATTCAACATTATCCCATGACATTCTTTCTTTGCAAAAACAAAACATCAGACTTAAAAAAAATCGATAAAGAATGTGTACATTTTCCTCAACTCAAAACACCTAGTAGTTTATTCTCCTGAAAGATGAATGGTGGCCCTTACCTTCAGGTTTTCTGCATTATAAGCTAGTGACCTGTTCTACACTAACCTTGGTGACCTGTAGCTTCTATGATAGCTGTCTATAAAACCCATTTGGTCCTGCCTCCCAACATGCACTAAGTAAGTGAATATAGACTCACCAATTTCCCGTGCTTAATTTGTCTTCATTCTGATCTCCCAGTTTTAAAGTTCATTTTCTCATTCATATACTTTTTAAATTTTTAAATTACAGCTCTGTGTGTGTGTGTGTGTGTGTGTGTGTGTGTGTGTGTGTGTGTGTGTGTGTGCATGAGCACATGCATTAGCATGCATATGGAGATTAGGGGTGTGTGTGTGTGTGTGTGTGTGTGTGTGTGTGTGTGTGTGTGTGTGTTTGTGTATGTGTATGTGTGTGCATGAGCACATGCATTAACATGCATTTGGAGATTAGAGGACAGCTTGTAGAAGTCGGTTTTCTACTTCCACCATGAGGTTCCCAGGAATCTAATACTTAGGTTGTCAGGCTTGCTGGCAAGCTTCACTATCCAATGAACCACTTCACTGTCCCTCACTATGCACACACTTGCATGCTCTTTAGGCCATTCCCTATAGACCATTCCTAATATGTCATAGAATATTAGTTTTCTATAATATTGACTGCTTATTTCTTATGACATAACTAATTTTATGGATTATATCACATCAGTCATTAATAATAATAGTTCAGGTGAGTACTGTCAGTACTCAGAATCTATTTTATCTTAGTTTCACTCTACATATACCTGAGGACAGTCCTGAAGCCCTAGGTGAAGTACATGTTGTATTTATACTCAGAGTAATTCCATTACAGAGATGCATAGTCCCCAACTCCAAATGTCTATCCCTTTGCATTTAGAACTTAGCCTTTCTTTCATTAGATCTCTTACTTAAATCATCTACATCATTGTTTACTTTTTTTTAAATCACTTTCCCCTCTTCACATTCCTTATGTTTCCTATGCTCATACTCTCTGTATCATGGGCCTTCACCATACTGTTTTATTTTCATATATCCAAATGGAACCCAAACTTTATGTTATATAAGTTATATAATTTCTGTTTTATTTACAAAATCATTTATAGACTATATGCTTTACAGACAGAATCTTTCTATGCAATGGATGATTGTGAGTGACCAGGATAATGCCTATATCTCTAATGTGTACATCACTTGTTGAGAAATTATCAAACACAATAGTGTGAGTCATGAAGGAGGAAGATGATGAGTAGTCTTCACCAATCACTTCCAGGTTGATTGCAAATGCTATAGACCATTCTAGCTATTCTCAGCATCCCGGGAGCAAACAACCCTTTCATGGAAGTCACTTAAGACCATCGACATATGAGATATCTACATTACAATACATAACAGTAGCAAAATGACAGTTATAAAGTAGCAGCAACAGTACACTTATGGTTGGAGACACCACGACATGAGGAACTGTATTAAGGGGTTGGAGCAGTAGGAAGGAAGGGTGAGAACTTCTGCTCTAGACACCCTGTAAAATCAAGGCGCATACCTTCTGAACCAGTAGAGAAGACTGATCTTGGGAAGATCAGCCACTCCTGTCTCTCTTCACACAGTTAGTGAGCAGCATCTTGGTCTTTGTGAACCTGACAGTTCATAATGTGTTCAGATGTAATGAAATCAATGCCAGCCTTCTTGCCCTCCATTGAATTCTGACTCTACTTTGTTTTGTGGCATAAATATATCAAGGTGATTTTCCTAAACTCATTTTAAAAATATTATATGAATGCCTAGAAATGTTACATTGAAATAATTATTTAGAAATAGAATCTTCTACATGATTAAAACAAACAAACAAAAAACAAACAAACAAACAAACAAACAAAAAACAAACCCAAAATTCTTCTTAAGGAATTCCCAATCTGTTATGGGAGGAAAAAGAAGTAAGAGGACTTGACCAGTCAATGTAATAATGGTTCACTTGGGTAGATACCCATGTACTGAAACCCTTGGTTTCCAATTTCTCTGTAATGGTTTGTCTTCCTGCAAGAACTAATCTTTCCACATCTAGATGTGCTTTGGCACTTACTGAGAATAGTAGGGGCAACTAGCTGTCCCATAGAGAAGAAGGAGAGGACCTTCCTAGTGAAGGACTGATTAGAATGTTAAGCTATGAGTAGCTTCAGGCTGGGAGGTGTCTCAGCTGGTGATGTTCCTCATGCTCAAGGATAACAACCTGAAATTTTGATCTGCAGGACCTCTTTAAAAAGTTTGAATATGGTCGTGCATGTCCGTAACCCTGGCACTAGGGATGAAGTGGGAATGGACATGGGCAGAGTCCCAGAGATGGATGGAGCTGGTAAGCATCTCTTGGCAAACAGTTAAGGCTTGGTTCAGTGAGAGATTCTGTCTCAGAAGATAAGGAGAATGCCAATAAAAGAATGAAGAAGATATCAGCCATGGACCTCTGGCCTTCACATCCACATAAATGAATATACATATACATAACTTAACAAGCATGTCCATATATATATGCACACACAAAAATATGACCAGTAAACCAAGAAGAAGAAGTATATGCCAAGGATAAGGGAAGTTCTAAACAGAGTAATGAGCAGAAGGTATTCAATGAATAACCTAAAACCCAGACACTCACTAGAAAATGAAACTGGAAAGGTCGCCAAATCATTTTATGTCATTCTAAGGCACCTGATTCCAGAAGCTCTAAAATACAGATGCTTTGGCACCACTCAAGATTCCTTATATCCAGAACTCTGGGAAGCAGGGTGAAGAGGAAAGTCAGGTAGCAGAGCTCTTTAAAAGCTTACCCATGTGAGTCTAATGTGCAGTCATGGTGGCACACGCCTTTAATCCCAGCACTCGGGAGGCAGAGGCAGGCGGATTTCTGAGTTAGAGGCCAGCCTGCTCTACAAAGTGAGTTCCAGGACAGCCAGGGCTATACAGAGAAACCCTGTCTGGAAAAACCAAAAAAAAAAAAAGAATTGGCACTGCAGGCATAGAAGATAGATTTAAAAAGCAGGAGCCAAGAGGAAACTTGTGTTCCACACTAAGCATCCTGGCAACTGTGCAGAAAATAAACCAGTGTGCTACAGAAGACAGGAGGGAGGCACACAGGCCAGCAGTGCACACATGACACTGTATGTTCTTAAATTACTTTTATGCCTTGGTGGCTTTATGCTAATTAGCCTGTAAACACATGGTCTAGATGGTTCTTGTTATGTTGTTTTTCCTAAAACATCTTGTCTAGAGCAACATATCCAACAATACTTGCTGAATCAAAGTATTTTACAGTGAGACAGAGGTTACCATGGATAAAAATTAAACTGAAGAATATATTTTTAAAAGTACAGTTTACAACTGTAACAAGGATACTTAGGAAATGTTTGGCAACAAGAGATGACAATAGGCTTTTAAAATATGTATTCTGTCACTCCTAAGATATGTCCTCCTCTTCTTAACCTATGTATTGCTTCTCTGATTACTGTTCATGTAGTTGATAGTATTCTCTTTATTTACTTAGGAAAGCCAAGGTATAGAATATCCTAATTATTTATCTTCATCATTAAAAGCTCCTGATAAAACTTATTTAAGACTGCTCAGCCAAGCAAGGGTATGGTACATTTAACCCGCCCCCCTCTGGTTTTTTGAGACAGGGTTTCTCTGTGTAGCTCTGGCTGTCCTGGAACTTACTCTGTGACCAGGCTGGCCTCGAACTCAGAAATCCGCCTGCCTCTGCCTCCCAAGTGCTGGGATTAAAGGTATGTGCCACCATACCTGGCTGGGTTTTTTTGTTTTGTTTTGTTTTGTTTTGTTTTGTTTTGTTTTGTTTTGTTTTTGTTTTTGTTTTTGTTTTTTGTTTTGTTTTGTTTGTTTGTTTGTTTGTTTGTTTTTGGTTTTTTTCGAGACAGAGTTTCTCTGTGTAGCCCTGGCTGTCCTGGAACTCACTTTGTATTTTTAATCGCAGAGGCAGAGGCAGAGGCAGAGGCAGAGGCAGAGGCAGAGGCAGAGGCAGAGGCAGAGGCAGAGGCAGAGGCAGAGGCAGAGGCAGAGGCAGAGGCAGAGGCAGAGGCAGAGGCAGAAGCAGAGGCAGAGGCAGGTGAGTCTTTGTGAGTTCCAGGCCAAAAGGTCTACAGAGTTTCAGGACAGCCAGGGCTACACAGAGAAACCCTGTTTCAAAAAAAAAAAAAAATCAACAAAACAAAGCAAGACTGTCTATATTACACAGTGATTTTCTAGGTGCTGAGCCATTCAGTGACTCCATGATGACCAACTATACTTGTCCAAATTTCTGATCCTTCTCTTGGACCAAATTTCAAGATACAATGATATTGCAGAGAATGTTTTGAAGATTTTCAATTAATTTTGCAAAAATTACCTTAAATCATCTAATTTTTCACTATCCCTAATCAAGTAATAAACCCATATTCTACCTAGAATATATATATATATATATATATATATATATATATATATATATATATATATATATGATTGACTTTTATCTTTCTCCTTCCTCTCTCCATGTGTGTAGTGTTTACCTTTATATCTCCCTTTATCATTTAGTACATAGAATATAAAAACAACTAACAAAATTAAAACAACAAAATATAATACCAAAAATGCCCATTCATATCTTTTTTTTGAAAGCATTGTAGTGCAAAGACAGAAACAAAAGAGAAGATTGTACTGAAAGATTTTGCTCAATGATGCTGCCCTTTGTTGAGTGTATAAACCTTCCATCGTCTCTTCCTTTCATGAGGCTGATCTGCAGGCACACTTTGTGGGGGTCCTCATCAACACCAATTTCTCTGAACAAAGCGTCATAGGTGAGAGTATATTCTCTTATTTTCATTTGTATTTATATGATAAATAAATTTATATGATAAATTTGATAAATCTAAATGATAAAAATTATTTTAAAATTATATTTGATTCTTCCTTTAAATTGCATGATTTATAGTTCCATACTTATGGGATGGGACTTTGAGATGTTTTTATTCTGCAATAAGACAACATGTAGTTTAAAAAAACAAGATATTTAAGTGTCTTACTATATAGTTTTGCTAACTGTATCATTATTTCTATGAAATCTATGTACATCTTGGCAGAAGTGTTATATACTTACTCTTTAAGAATATCTTTTATAAATTAACTTTTCGGTATTTCTATCTTAGAAATTACACTTTAAAATTATATTTCCTTTTCAATTTATTATTTATAGAAATCTAGGACTTTCTTCTTGATTTCCATAAGCTATTTAACATCTTAACATGTTTGGTGGAATTCTTCTACTCTTCTATTTTATTGGTTCTGCCTTTTAAGAATGGTACATGCTTTTATTTTACTTTCAAAATTAGAGCAAATTTAAATTCAGTGTAAATTAAAGATGATAAACCTTATGGTATTATAATTTGTCTTATGATTATTAGAATCTTGCATATTTGTTACAGGTAATTTCTTAATTATTTTATTTTATTTTTAATTGTTGATACTTAATTTAAATTGTTGAGTATTAATTTAACATTTTTACAAAGACTAAGCACTGTGGGAAGGGTTGAATAAATTATTGTATAAATATTTTGTGTGAAATATTTGTATTGTATAAAATCTTTTTGATATTTTATTTTGCCTATTATTTTTATTAAAATATATTATTAATAATTATTTTTAGGTATAAATGTGTTAGTTTCCTAGATCTTCCTCAAAAGATGTCAGAGAGAAGTGTTATCTTATAGTTTCATATACAATGCTATCAGACAATAATTTTGTAAGGTTTTATTTTCAAAATATGGAACTTCTATTAGTCCATTGAATAAACCATCTATGGTTTCATTTTTGTTTAGAATATTTATATATGCCATAATAAGTATCATTTTCATTATGTTTGCAGTTTTTTTTTTACTACATATGATTTGAAGGACATAAATATAAATACATGTTTCCTAAATGTTACAGTAGTGGGTATGTGCTATGATTAGTAGAGGTTCTCTGTTCTGGAATGTGGTTTGATCGGAACATAGCTCTTGTTGGGTGGTATTACAATATTATGACATTATTATTATAGCTTTAATTTTCAATTATCTGATAAAGACAACTAAAAGAAAAGTCCTTTGATATATAGACTTTGGAACCAAAATATATTCAGTGTTGCAATCCACTTATAATATTTATTTTAGAATCATCTTATCAAATAACTTGATATTCATGACATGACTTGAAAAGCTTTGCCATTTATTATTTAGAATTTCTGTATTATTTCATGAGTTTTGTTAGGTGATTTTTCTATTTTATTATTAATGATTTATTTGCAAATATTGTATAATTTACTACTGGTATAGAAAATAATAATAATATGAGTACTATGTATACATGGTATATACTAGATGAAGTTTTCTTAACTCAATAATGTGTCTTTATACTTTCTTACTTTCTACATGGACAACTACATAGCTGTAAATAATGAGAATTTTTCTTTCTTCCAATGTTAACATGCTTTATTTGTTTCATTTTAGGCACATTACTGAAAGAAGGCTTATCTAGCCTCTCAAAGACAAAGGAAATGTTTTAACCTGTCATCTTGAGAACTGTTTTAGACATCCATCTTACAAATAAAGTTGTATTCTGTTCCTAATTTGATAAAAAATAAAAGCAGTGACTACATAATGAATTTTATTAATTTTTTCCTCATGTATTAAATTATTGTATCATTTTTATTTGTTAGTTGTTATATCATAATTTTAATTGCTGGCTTCTATATGTTAAAACAGTTCCTCTTTTTTTTTTTAATCAGAAGCCATGATCAACTTACTATAGGCTGATATGCCTATGCTGTGATTAAATTGCTTTCTGAACAATTCTTTCTCAAATTGTGTATCAGTGCTTATCATTTAATCTTGAACACTGGGTCCCTTAGTGATAGTTATGATGTGATTATGAATTTCAACTGAATTGAGTTTTATTGTAATATTAATTTCCACTTTACTCCATTTTACATCCTTAGACCTGTAATCATAAAGTGCTATTTATCTATTGTTCACTCTTTAAAATAGTGTATGTTCTTTGAATTGTTAGAACTGTAGCAGCTACAAGGTATGGAGGTGAGTGAATTCTAATTCTTTACCAGCTAGCTTCTTTCCATCCAAGTGCTCACAGAGTATTCTTATTAAATGAAATGGAAAAGATGACCAGGGTTCATCATCTGTTATATTCTCCTGAAAAGTGGTGAGTGCTTAACACTGTCTATATTGTTTATGTTTATGCCCTAATTTTTATGTTTTTATAATCAGTATCCACTTTTCCTTATATGTTTCTAAAATATTATTGTATTACTTCTCCAGGCATTTCCTGTCTGTTGACATTTCAGCCTTCTCCTTGTGGAAGGCATAGGATTTCAGGCTAGTTTCATGTTTCAACTATTTATACCTACTGTAATTTCTTATGTTCTTTTAAAATTTATTTCTCTTTTATATTTTTGGTAATTTTTAGCCATTTATTTTCCATCATTAACATACGTGTGCAATGTTATTTATTGTTATATTGTATGTTAATCATTGAGGTATGTTTGTCATGACTTCCTAAATTCTGAGTAATCTTCATGTGATGATAATTTTTCAAAAATCAAAGTCTTACTCCACACATTTCCCATTCACTGATAAAAATCATAATTCTTGTTTGATATAGTTTATATAATCATGGAGTCACATAACCTCCATAAAGTCTTTCTTTATATCTCTATGAGGTTTAGAGCCAAATTTAACAATAAATATTAATATATTTTATTTTTATTAGATATATAAAATCTTTTCTGTTATTAAGAGCAATGTGTGAATTTGTCTTTATAGTCTTATTTTACCATAAGTAAGATAATAATACTCAATTATACAATTAATATATAAAATATATAAAATGTTAAATAATTATCGCTATAATACTTAGGCTCTTGATGTTAGATTAGATATTATTACTAAATGTGCTATTTATTGGCTATAAATCTCTTTATCTTCTCTGAATTATTATGTTTTGAAAATATCAATAACTTCCAGTTCAAAGTAGTGCTTCTGGTTATTATCTACCTTAAGGGGCTAGATAATTAAATAGGTGACTAAATGTATGCAGGCTAAAGTTGGGTAGGAGTTCTAATTTACAGACTTAACATTTAGTGACAATCGACGAAACTTCATCTTGTTCAACCTGCTCGTGTCTCAGTTTTCTATTGCATGCAGCTAAACTTAAACTTTATTTGACCCAGTTCCATGAAACTAAAAGCTCTGTGAAAAATTATTCCTTGGTTTAAACTATTGATGCATGTTTACAATCTCAACACTCAGAATATTGAAACAAAGGGCCCAGAATCTGGGCTCTAGTAAAAGCATTTAAAAAAAGAAAAGAAAAAGAATAAAGATAGAATAGAGAACTGTAATTTAGTTATAGATGATGGTAGAAGTGTAGACCAATGTCCATATCTCTCAGCATGTCTTTACTACTTAGTCAATATTCTTTACTAAAATTTAAAAGTATAGCCAGGCGGTGGTGGCACACGCCTTTAATTCCAGTACTTGGGAGGCAGAGGCAGGCAGATTTCTGAGTTCAAGGCCAGCCTGGTCTACAAAGTGAGTTCCAAGACAGCCAGGGCTACACAGAGAAACCCTGTCTCAAAACAAACAAACAAACAAACAAACAAACAAACAAACAAGTATAGATGTCACACTTATTTTTCAGGCACACTTTATCAACATAGACTCTACTTCAAAGATTTTTAAAAATAAGTAAAGTAATGAATACCACAAGTAAAGAGAGGGAGATAGATTAGTCCCAGATTAACATCTGGAGAGTGAGACAGTAGAATCAGGCTGACCTGAGTGTGGTATTATGTGCTAGAATGGCGTTTGTTATTTCTTAGTCATATCACATCATTACCTTTCATTACAAGTTGGTCTGAAATGCTATTTTCCTTTGGGATAAATGGAGTGCTTTTATGTTGTTCCCTCTAGCAATTGCAAATGAGCAGATGCATCACTGTGGTGCCTGGCTTTCTAACCATAAGGGGCATCACCAGAATCATTTCCACTGAATGATTATCATGCTAGTTTCCTCTACACATCTGAACATTCCAAGTCTTGAAATGTGTATTTCATCCCCAGCCAACACTCTGCTGATATGTAGTGTATGCTGTCAGTCTCTGACAGGGCTGTACTCCTTTCATTATTAAATCCTGAAAAGGGTGTTAGATTTTTAATAATCCAGAGAGATATCATTTTATGAAAAAAAAGTTACTACTGAATATTTCAAGATCAATTCTTATCATACATCCTAAAATATTTGGAGATCCTCTCCTGAACTTTTCATTCTATAAGGAGATGCAGACTATTTAATTAACTTCATTTTTATAAAAGTTAACGGGTAAATGAAGACTAGTATAAAAATAAACTACTAGAGGGTAATGGTAGAACACAGTTGCTATGAAGGGTGAAATAAAAAAAAAATAGATGTGGAGACTTACTTATACAGTGTGAAGGGAGAACAACACAGAGAGACACTGAAAAAGAAGGGATAAATAATGCCAAGAATGTTTGCAAAGGACAGAAGAAATTATTTTATGTTTCTTTTAAATTTCATGTGATATATATGCACATATATACTATATATGTACCTATGCATACAGATATGTATATTAATTAATGCTATGACTCTTCACGTGGTAATGCTTCCCTAAAAAACATAGAGCACCTAACAAGTCCCCAATGCTAAGGATGGGAAACTTTATCATGATTTTTTGGTCAGGGGAGTCTTCAAGAACCCTGAGACTCTCCCTTCCCCCAAACCACCCCAAGAGTGTCTTACACGAAGAAGGAAGGTCCTATTACAGCAGAAAATATAAAGTTTAATCACAGACTTATAAGAACTGATATAGGTCTGACCTTGAAGCATCCTAGCTGAGAATTCTTATATTCTTATAAGGAGCTAGACAAGGGAGAAACATAACTATTATATCCAACTGTAACACCTATGAATCAGAAAAAGGCACAGGACAGCAAGACATTTTGAAAGGCTCAAGAGAAATACATATCTTATGGTAACCAATAGCTGTCTACTTCAACTTAAGTCCACTCAATAGGAAGGCATTCATGCCTACCTCTGTAAACTTAACCAACTGCCAGTGTCTTCAGAGGACCTGCTACATTGTCTAGAGCAGAACCCACCACTGCCACTTGCTTAAACCAGTATTCTTTCTAGCTGTATTCTAAATGCTTACCCTCATATCCACAGATACCCCCATATCTATAGCTCTAACTATTCATCAAGGAGGTTTCTTTTTGCAACAGGAGAGCATTACAGAAAGACACAGCTTGCAAAATTCAGAGTTCAAGTGACCACGGGGGGGGGGGGGGGGCACACCCAATTAATACATTTATAATACAGTGCTTACACCCAAGGCTTAGGGAATATTGTTGAAAGGGAGAAAGAAAGATTGTTAGAATCAGAGGACCAAAATATCTGCTGCAAGATTCTCTCTCTCTCTCTCTCTCTCTCTCTCTCTCTCTCTCTCTCTCTCTCTCTCTTGTTTAAAAAAAAGGGGGGGCAGTAGAGGGTTTATGGATAAGGGGTAGATCTGGGCAAACTTGGGGGAGAGTAGGAGTGAATATAAATGATATTGTAAGAAATGATCAAAGAATTAATAAACATGTTATATTATAAAAGAAATAACTACAACTGCCTGACCAGCAAGACAGAATCAAAGCAAAACATCATCACATATGATAGGAAAGTTATATACTAAAAATTACATTATTCTTTATGAATTGATTCCTAAAACAATGTTATATTATATTAGTGATCAATGTTACCTACAACAACTTCTTTGTTGAGTACATAGACATATTACAGAGATTTATGTATCAGAATTCGGGTACACTCAGGTATAGGGGAAATAACTCACTCCTGATGACATTTGACAACTTCACTTCGTGCTCAATCCTCTCTTCCACATATGCATCTGGTTTCATATTATTTGACATGTCAGTTTATTGAAGAGTATCAAATGCTTTACTGAAAAATAGGAAGGCTAGAGAAATGCTCACCAGCAGACACCAAACGTGTCAAAACTCACATTGGATTGGCAGACTCCATCTGGCTCCCAGTTCTCTATCCTTACAATAACTCTGCATACATTTTAACATCATATCACAACCTCACAACCTCAACAAAAACAAAGTCACATGTTGGGAAAAAAACATCACATTTCCCAGCCCTTTAGCCATGTGATTGATAGTGACCAATGGTATGTGGGAGGGCTTAATGAAAAACTGTTTTGCATATATCTTAAATATACAATGTCCAGGTATCCTACTGTCCTCCTGAAAGTGTGAATCATGTAAATACTCAAACTAGGACCAGCATAGAGCCACGTTCCTACACGTCTAGCCTAAGTCAGTTGAAACTCGGTTAATCTGCTGTTTGATATGAGAATTAAATACTTTAGCTAGATGCCACTGAGGATTTTCTGAGTAGTCGTTATTTTCTAAAAGCCTGTTTTACACAGGAAAGTAATGAGTCTAACAACATTCGATATTTATAATCATAATTATGGATACAACAAACGACTTAACAGCAAATGACTTAAATTCCTTAATTTTCTTCCAAGCAAAACTCTTAGGTGAAAAGTGTCATTAAATACTAATTTAAGCATCAATGATACAATTTAATATCCTGCCCTCTGCTTTAATGATGAGGGTGATTTTGTTTTTTTTTTTTTATAAATTCCAATTATTATAGATGAAAAGAATAGTATGCATCGAGTAAACTGTAACAAGAAGAATGAGGTGAGGGGGAACCCAAGAAATATCCATGACTGAACAGAAATTTTAATCCAGAAACATGGCTGTTCTGGCAAGGGATCACATCCAAAGATATAATCCAAGCAGAAAACAGATATACTCCTTGTACACACCTTTAATCCCAAACAAGGTAGGCAAGGTTAGTTCATAGAAGGAAACAGCTATGTTTGAAATCGATGTCCAATTGAAGGGCAGACAAAGTGATGAATCAGGGAAAGATTTGACAGAAGTAAGCAGAGATAGGATACACCCCACTCTTAAGTAAACAGATAGGAAAGATGGGCTACTTAAGAGCAACTCAGGGTGAGACAGGAGTAGATCACAGTTCAGTGAGTACAGTTCAATTTAGTTCAGTGCAGTATATAGTTCTGTGTGGTTCAGCTCACTCAGTTTGATTCATTTCATGCAGTCTATGAAGTCAGTGAAATTTAGTTTGCGCAATTCAGAGTCAGTTTTTCCAAGCAAAACAATTCATTGAGAAGCCACGAGAAGCCATTTTGAATCAGTCAGCTTCAAGATGAGTTTTGAGCTAGATAACTGAGTTGAACCAGCCAGCCACAGTTCAGAAAGAACTAAAAGGATTAAGTTTATTCAGGAAGAAGCCTCTGAGATGACAATTATATCTGGTGAACAAAAGTTACATTTATACATAACAATAGTATACCAAAAGGTAAAGGCATAAGAAAAAAGACTGAACCTTAATTAGGCAAATAAATGTCCATGGTATAGTACATTCAAGAGTTTCCATTGTCAGCTTAATAACAAAATAATGGCTCAACATATATTCTTTAAGGTCTTGAAACAATGAATTGCCAAAAAGAAAAATCCACATTTCTTCAGTTCTCTTAACCTTAAATTATTGATACATTTTGTGATATTTCAAAATAAAAGAAGAAACAATATACCTCATCCCCTTATTTCATGCACAGGAACTGTTTTAAGGAGCATTCCATAGGAGATTCATTTCCTGTAACAAACACTGAGAATTGCTGTTAAAAGAAATCAAAACATCTTTTGAATACAAGGAAACAGTATCCAACTGTGCTTTCCAGGAGATGTGTTTAGAGGAGCACATGCATATAAGTGGAATCCAGATAGGTAGATAAAAATTCTTCTGGAAAACTACTCAAGAACAAGGTAAGAATATCAGTATACAGACTACTGCATAATAACAGTGTTGGACGATTACTAGTTCTGTGTACCACAAACATGGGTGAAGAAGGTGGTAAGGCAGAGAGCCAGTCAAGAGTAATAAATGGATGCTTTGTGTCTGTGTGATCTACCTCTATATAAGCTTCAATTCTCCTTAAAACAAAGAAAATGGAATACAGAGACACTGAGTCATTAACCTAAAATTACAGAGTTAGTAAAGTGCAAAACTGAGATCAAAGCCCCAATCTTCCTGCTCTGTATTTCTCAGTTATTTATTATTCGCCCATACATTACATCCTGACTGCAGTTTACCTTCCCACATCCTCCCAGCACCCCCTGTACCTCCCCTCTCCTCTAGATTTGCTCCTCCTCTGTTTCCTATCACAGAAGAGTCTCAGGTAAATGGCTTCCAAAGTATACTTTAACAGTTTTCATCCAAGGAATAAAATTTATTTTTACCATCTGAATTTGTGCATACATTGTAAAGGTGTCTCTAAAATTCTGAAAAATTTATAGTTACCTTTATTATGAATAAAACACATTTCTAAAATGTATAATCTACTATTTTAGTTTAATTATTATGGGTTTTTTCCTATTAAAAAGTACTAGCATATCAAAGACTAATTACCCATAAACCTTTCATCATCTTGTAAAGCTCTTTGGTTTGTACCAGTTTGCCAAACCACTGGATATTCCTGAGACTGGACTCTGTTACAACCCTTTTCTTTAATGCAAATTATAAATTAGCCAGACATCAGATTATGATATCGACTTCTTACCCACTGGTTACACTTACCACCTGAACTAGAATATAATCACAGTGATTTTTCTCCCCAGTATGCTGGCTCACCCAGCTTGGGTCATAGTACACCTTTCAGACAAAATGATATTGCCTTGGCAGTTTTCTCAATTTACTCCTGTAGGGGTGTGTGTGTATGTGTGTGTGTGTGTGTGTGTGTGTGTACATAATTGGTATATGTGTGTGTTTGTATGTTTGTATGAGTGTGGTGTTTGTGTGTGTGCATATTTGGTATGTGTGTATGTATGTGAAAGTATGTGTATGCGCATGTGTGTGTGAGAGAGGGAGGGGAGAGATTGAAAATATTCTTTTCAATAACCATAACCTACCTATGACATTTTGTTGTGGTCTTTACTCTGAACCACTGTGATTTACATGTCATGCTAGAGAATCTGAACTTACACATAAAGGGAATGAAAAAGGAAATGAGCAACTTTGTGTAAAAAGAAAACCAGAAATATCATCCCTAACAGTATATTTACTTGTTGGACTGTGAAAGGCAGTCTGTGTTCTGGGTGAATGAGGCTTACTCCAGAGATTCAGTAGAAAATTCTACAAGGGACAGAACCATGTGCTATGCTCCCTGACGTTAGGCTTCTGATACCACAATAAGCCCACAACTCCATAACCCTGTGGCTATCAGTCAGGTGGGCAAAGCCCTAAGCTTCTGGTATTCTGGCTAGACTACACTCCCCACCCCAGTTACCTGGCTACAGCCAGGTATGCTCCACCCCACAGTTACCTAGCAACAGCAAGGTAGCCCAGCCCACTATAAAAGGGGCTCCTTGCCCCCTCCTCTCTCTCTTGACTCTCTTGCTCTCTCTTGCCTCTTACTCTCACCTCTCACCCCACCTCCTTCTCCCTTCTCCCCTCTCTCCATGTAGCCATGGCTGCCCTCTGTTTCTTCTCTCTCTCTCTCTCTCTCTCTCTCTCTCTCTCTCTCTCTCTCTCTCTCTCTCTCTCTCTCTCTCTCTCTCTCCTTTTCTCCAAAGAGCTCTAAAACCATGAACTGACTCTGCTCATCAGGATCCACCGTGCTGGAGCAATGGAGCAGGTTTCTCTCTAATAAGCGCACATCTAGCCTCTAGCCGGGAGGCCTCCATGTGTTCCAGCCATGTCCACCAGCCAAAACAAGCAGCCTGCCAAGCCAGCCACCTGAGCTAGCCAGACACTCCCATCCAAGCATAAACTGCCAGAACTTTCCTCCTACCCTTCTCTTTGGCCTTTGGGCCAGAGTCTACCTGAGAGTCCCCACTTTGTTCTCAGCTCTTCTATGATATACAGTAGCATCTGGGATGTCTGAGAGTTTGAACCTGTCGTCCCTGGCCTTCGTGCTGCCCAGGGACCCCAAAACTGGCTCTTCTGCACTACCCAGAGGTCTGTGGTGCTCAAGAGTCAGAGTCCAACTCCAGTAGTTGCATGTAGTCCCCAGATTGCACTCCCCCCCCCCTGGAGTGGGGTACAGTGGGCTCACACAGCCCGATACCTGTCCTATAGCAATTCTTTGGTGTCCCATGGTATTCTCTTGCATCTGGCACCCAGCATATACTTACTAATTAATCAAAGGGCACAGGGAACAGTAAGCTATAGAAATTGAAGTAGGTATGAATACAGAACAGTTCCACTATTCTACTTGTACTTTGAATTTAACACAGGGCCATCAAGCAGCTGATAATTATAGGAAAAATAGGTTTTGGCAGAAAGACAATAAATTTAGGAAGTAGGAATCTTGCTTCCTAGGTGTGAAAATTAAGTAGAAAGAATCACATGTTGGTATGACAAGTCTTGAGTATTCAGCAAATGAACAACTAAGTACTCGTGAATTCAATGTTCTATTAGGATTATTTAGATTAAGAATATATTTATTTTATTTTATTTCTTACCTTGAAAACAAGTCTACCGACACCCTTGTGTTTTGTTTTTTGAACTTAGAACCATGGGTTTGTCTCTCTGCTGCAGCTAATAGAGAGATATGAAGTTTTGTTATTGTATTTACCTTGATTCATAGATAATCTGAGATTCATGAGATAATGTGAGAATCTTGCAAGCCATTCTGGCTTCCTGATGCTAATACTCTGATTTCAGCTGATGATACTTATAAACTCGGGCACTCATAATCCATTGGATACTTGAATTATTTTAATTTTATAGATAACATATATTTATGTTTGGTTTTATGTTCAAGTGAATTTGTATTTTATATATTGGTTTAAAAATGAGAATTTTTTTTCATATTTTGATGTCTAGTTTTCAATTCTCAAATGTGCTGAATTGATTCCACAATTAAAAACTGTAGCTTCCTTCCATAACACGATGTCAATTCACTTGAGTTTGGAGCTTGATTCTTGTAGAGTGTGAAGCTACTATTTGTATTGTATCAGAGGTTTTCCAGATCGATTGCCAAACCATTTCCCAACAGGTTGATAGATACATCTTCTCAGCTATGCTTACTGTTATGTGGCTTAACCACAGGATCACATTTAGAATGGCACTTTGATGAAAGAAGAAACCCCAAGCCCTTGTAGAATGAGCTTCCTTTATTTTCTTTTGGGAACTAGAATGCCTTGTGATGTCATCAATCTGAGGATGCCAAGGAAGCTATGTCTTAAGTTGAAATAGTAAAATAGTGTATGCTCCATATACCTCAGTAAAGACTGGCCTGTTGTCACTTGCACAAAGTGAATTTCCTTGTAAATGGTTGCTGTTGGAGATGAATGTAAATAATCACATGTTCCTGTCTTATGTTTTCAGCTAATTTCATAAATTCACTCTACACAGTCTACTTCTTACTATTGGGCAGGATTTGGTCCAGATGCTTAATAGAAACAGAATGAGGAGGTGGGTGAGAGCAGGCTTTTGGTATGGAGGGTATGGAGTTAGAAGTCAGAAGCACATGGGCATATGATAGGAGAACCTGTGAGATAATATGCTATAGGCTATTTTCTTTTATTTTTTGTATGTGCATTTGTGGGTGCTTACTCGCACATGTATATGCATCTGTAGGGTCCAAGGATCCATGTCAGGGACCTTCCTTAATAGTTCACTACCTTATTTACTGAGGTGGAGTCTCTCCTTAAATTTAGAGCTTCTCAATTCTGTTAGACTAGCTGGCCAGAAAATTACAGAAAATTCTTTTTTTTTTTAACCTTCCCAGAACTAAGATTTAAACAGCTACTTTGGACAGCAGCTTTGGTTGGTTGGTGGTTTTTGTTTTGGGAGTGTTTTGTTTTGTTTTGTTGTTGCCGTTTTGTTTTAACTTTTTGTTTGGTTTTTTTTTTATTATTATGCCTTCATACATTATCTCTTGACCAATATTTCCCCTCCTACTCCTCCAAGTCCACCCCACTGCCTCCCCTCTTTCCCAGGGCTACTTTTCCTCTGTTTTCTTTCAGCAAAGAGCAAGCTTCCCAGGATTATCAATCTAACCAGGCGTAATGTTACAATAAGACTAGGCACAAACCCTCATAGCAAGGCTGGATGAGGTAACCCACTAGGAGGAAAAGGGTCCCAAAAGCAGGCAAAAGAGCCATAGACACCCCAGCTATCATGGTTAGAAGTCTCATAGGAACACCAACCTACAATATAGATACTGAAGTTCCAAACTCAATCCCAGCAAGTGCTTTACTGACAGCCATTTTTCTGTCCCATATATTTCATTCTTTATTCCCCAATTCTTGTTCCTTTTGATGCTTTAATCATTGTCTTTCTTCCTCCTCCTTTTAAGGACTTTTTCTGAAATGTCCCTTCTGCTACTTATTCATGACAAACATTACTGAATATTTTACTGTAATCCAGCTTGTGAGAGAGCTGCTTTACAAATGCTGTCTAATTTCATCACTATCAACCTTTGAGATGGGTGATTTTATTATTCTCATCACAGGTGGGGAAGCAGATGTTTCATCTGCTAAAGTAACTTGCTCAAAATAAATTGGATGAAAATAGATTTTCCAAAGGAAAAATAAACCTCCATAGTCTTTAAAGTTTCCTAACCCCTGCCCCCTACAAGCATACACTACAATATCATACTATATTAGTCAGGGTTGTCTAGAGTCACAGAGCTTATTAAATGAATCCATATATATAAAGGGAGTTTATTGGAATGACTTTCAGCCTGCAGCCCAACCAACACAACAATGTTCAGCTGTGAATGGAAAGTCCAAGAATCTAGTAGTTGCTCAGACCTAGGAGGCTGGGTGTTTCAGATGGTCTTCTGTATAAGCGGGAATCCCTAAGAAGTAGGCTTCACTGGATGTGCTGTCAAAGTGAGTGAAAGCAGGAAAATATAGACAAAGCCTTCCTTCTTTTATTGTCTTTTATAGGCCTCCAGATTTAAGGTGAGCCTCAAGATCTGGATTAAAGTTGTGTGCTGATCTGGATTAAGAATATTTGTCATCCCTCCTCAAGATTTGGCTGAAAAGCTTGTGTCTTCCTGGCTCAAGGTCCAGGTTACCAGTGTGCTCTCCATTTCTGGATTCTTGGTCATTCCAAATATAGTTAAGTTGACAATCAAGGATAGTTATCACATACACCGCATCATGTACATACCCCCAAACTTTCATTTATTCTTACTTTGTTTTGTAGCTTGAATAAAGCCTAAATTTTTCAGTGATAAGAATATTTATAAGTAGAATCAAAATCCAAAATTTAATTTTCAGATTAACTGATACTTGTTCAATTAACTGATGTCAGGTTTTTTTGTTTTGTTTTGTTTTGTTTTTTTGTTGGTTTTTTTTTTTTTTTTTGTCTGTCAGGAGAAAGAATTAGGAAATGTCAACATACTCTATCAATAAAGCATATGGAAAGTTTTACCCAATTCCAGGTTCTTATGGATTTCACAGTGATATAGCCACTTACGGTATGACCTCAGTACTTAGAAGATTTACATAAATGGGTGTCTATAATTCTGTGCATATATGGTGAACATTCTTAGAATGTTGTTCAGAAGTGTTGACTGGCCACTTTCAATTCTACAAAGTAGTAATAATTAAAAGGCCAACAACAGGAAGTTTACTAAGCAATAACTGCGCTGGACCTTTGTCCCAGTGCTAAGGATGAAACTGCCCTGGACCTTTGTCCCAGTGCTAAGGATGAAACTGTCCTGGACCTTTGTCCCAGTGCTGAGGATGAAACGTTGGATCTTACAGTATCTGAAAGCTTGTAATGAAACAGATATACAGAGGGCCAACACTTTATAAATTCAGGAGTAAAAGCCTAATAATTAAAATTATAAAACACAATAACAAGGAAGTCAACTTATGGCTATTTTAAGTTCTACTGTTGGCAAAACAGTACTCTAATTCTCAAGGTAACTAGCTCTACACTCCATCAACTTTTGAACAAATGTGAACAATCTTCAGTACACAGAATACTGATACAAGACTATTAATTGCAGCATGCAGATCAAATTGTAAGAAATTCCTTTCCTGCCCTTTAAGAGGTTCCTTTTGATGATAAATTACTATTTCACTCCCATTTACCACTTAAATGCAACATATATTTATATGTTTATTGCCTCTTGAAAATTTAAAGTATAAACAAAACAGAGTAGCTCACACTCTTACCAAAATAAAGATTTTGAATGTTCCATCTATATCTGCTTCCTTTATTATTTAGTAGAATTTGTGAAACAATCACTTCATTCCTTAAGGAAATATGAAACATTAAAATATATTTAGAAATAATTTCTGACTAATAGTTGGACAAAAGATTGTGTGCATGCCTCTGTGTGTGTATCTGTCTGAATAAGGAGAAAGGGGAACACTCCTCCATTGTTGGTGGGAATGCAAGCTGGTTCAACCACTCTGGAAATCAGTCTGGCGGTTCCTCAGAAAATTGGACATAGTACTACCGGAAGATCCTGCAATACCTATACTGGGCATATATCCAGAAGATATTCCATCTGGTAACAAGGACACATGTTCCACTATGTTCATAGCAGCCTTATTCATAATAGCCAGAAACTGGAAAGAACCCAGATGTCCCTCAACAGAGGAATGGATACAAAAAAATTGGTATATTTACACAATGGAGTACTACTCAGCTATTAAAAACAACAAATATATGAAATTCCTGGGCAAATGGATGGATCTGGAGGCCATCATCGTGAGTGAAGTAACCCATTCACAAAAGAACTCACATAACATGTACTCACTGATATGTGGATATTAGCCCAGAAACCTAGACTACCCAAGATACAATTTACTAAACACATGATACTCAAGAAGAAGGAAGATCAAAATCTGGACACGTCACCCCTTCCTAGAATTAAGAACAAAGCACACATTGAAAGAGTTAAAGAGAGCATTTGTGAAGCTGAATCCAAAGGATGGACCCAACGACTGCGGCTGCCAGGGATCCATCCCACAATCAGTCACCAAACATAGACACTATAGCATATGCCAGCAAGATGGTGCTGAAAGGGCCCGGATATAGCTGTCTGGGGGAAAATATACCAATGCCTGGCAAACATGGAGGTGGAAGCTCATGGTCAGCTATTAGATGGAACACAGGGTTCCCAAGGAAGAAGGAGCTAGAGAAAGTACCCAAGGAGCTGAAGGGGTCTTCAACCCTCTAGGTGGAAGAATAACCATGAACTAACTAGTACCCCCTGGGCTCATGTCTCTAGCTGCATATATAGAAGAGGATGGCTTAGTTGGCCATCAGTGGGAAGAGAGGCCCCTTGGTTATGCAGACTTTATATGCCCCAATACAGGGGAACGCCGGGGCCAAGGGGTGGGAGCGGATGGGTAGGGGAGCAGGGCCGGGAGGGGGGAGGGTATAGGGAACTTTCTGGATAACACTTGAAATGTAAATGAAGAAAATATCTAATAAAAGTTAAAAAAAAAGTGTATTCATATATTCTCTGCTAGAAACTTTGTGGCAGATGATGTATGATCTTATTGTATATTTGTTACTTGATAGCATAGCTATGCACTTTCATACAACCTTTAAAAATTGTCAATAACAGATAGTATATTTCATTAAGCAGCAGGGCAAATCTGAGATATCAAGAGTCCAAGAAAGCCGCCGAGAATGTGATCTGGAGAGGTGTCTGAGGAGTTAAGAGCACTTGATGCTCTTGTGGATGACCTGGGTTCAGATCCCAACATCCACATAGCAATTCACAATCTCCCAGTGGACCCAATGTACTCTTCTGGCCTCTATAAGTACAAAGCACATATATGGTGTGCATAAATACATGAAGGCAAATACATACATCAAATAAAAATAGATTTAGAAGAAATAGTTAAATAATGAATGTCATTATATATAAATCTAAATTGAAATTTTACAAAGAAAAGCTTCTTACTCATAACAGATTAATTTTCTTTCTTTTTTATTAGATATTTTAAATTTACATTTCAAATGCTATCCTGAAAGACCCCTATACCCTACCCCCGCCCTGATCCCCTACCCACCCACTCCCACTTCTTGGCCATAGTGTTCTCCTGTACTGGGGCATATAAAGTTTGCAAGACCAAGGGGCCTCTCTTCCCAATGATGGCCGTCTAGGCCATCTTCTGCTACCTATGCAGCTAGAGACACGAGCTCTGGGAGTACTGGTTAGTTCATATTGTTATTCTACCTATTGGATTTCAGACCCCTTCAGCTCCTTGGGTACTTTCTCTAGCTCCTCTATTGGGGGCCCTGAGTTCCATCAAAAATTCATGTGACAGCAGATGCTGGCAAGGATGTGGTGAAAGAGGAACATTCCTCCATTGCTGGTATGATTGCAAGCTTGTACAACCACTCTGGAAATCAGTCTGGCTGTTCCTCAAAAAATTGGACATAGTACTACCAGAAGATCCACCAATACCTTTCCTGGGCATATACCCAGAAGATGTTCCAACTAGTAATAAGGACACATGCTCCACTATGTTCATAGCAGCCTTATTTATAATAGCCAGAAGCTGGAAAGAACCCAGATGTCCTGCAACAGAGGAATGGATACAGAAAATGTGGTACATTTACATAATGGAGTACTACTCTGCTATTATGAACAATGAATTTATGAAATTCGTGGGCCAATGGATGTATCTGGGGGATATCATCCTTAGTGAGGTAACCCAATCACAAAAGAAGTCACTTGATATGTACTCACTGATAAGTGGATATTAGCCCAGAAACTTAGAATACCCAAGATACAATTTTTAAAACACAAGAAAATCAAGAAGAACGAAGACCAAAGTGTGGATACTTCATTCCTCCTTAGACTGGGAAAGAAAACACCCATAAAAGGAGTTACAGAGACAAAATTGTGGAGCTAAGATGAAAGGATGAACCATCCAGAGACTACCCAACTGGGTATCCATCCCATAATCAGCCACCAAACCCAGACACTTCCATATGCCAGCAATATTTTGCTGAAGGGACCCTAATATATCTCTCTATGCCAGTGCCTGGCAAATACATAAGTGCATGTTCACAGTCATCTAAAAAATTAATTTTCAATTACGTGAGCCTTGAAAGAAGTGAGGCATTTATCTTAAGAAGAGTTGTGTGTAGCTGTGAGCCTATTTCATTTTTCTCCTCTAGATTTATGCATATAAACTATATATAACTATATACTTTACTGAGACCCAAACCCTTGCATGAACAGTATTCTTTGTTTAGATATGACCTCATAATTAGTTTTTATAGGTACAGAAATCAGAAGATAGGATATGCTACTTAATATGACATATGAATCCTTGACTGAAAGATTTTAAAGAAGAAAATAACACAGTCAATTTTTATCTATCCCATCATTCAATAAAAGAACATAGAAGTACCAAACATTTCCCTAAACATCATTATAAATGCTGAAATGTAATAAAGTAAGTCAAATTTACTGGAACTATAAAATTAGCTCATTTGTTCACTACTAACATGCGACAGTGTTTTGTAAGGATATATTTATGGACTTGCTTACTGTTGCTGTATAAAGTAATAAATATAGTATTCAATAGTATGATTAGCATTCCTCATAAGCTACCAATTAATCTATCAGGTTGGGGTGGCTGCATAATTTGAATCTAATTAAAACTCTAAGTTAACAGAATATACCTTGAAATGGATAAGTGAATACCTATTAATACACATTACCCTATTCTACCAGACTTACTAAATGTCTACACTATAATTTTAGTTTTAAACTTTCTAAAATAAAGGTTCTTTTGAGCTACAATTGATGGCATCTGGATTGATGTGCTTGAAACATCTCAGAGATCAGTGAAGCAGGGATGCTCATATCTGCAGCTGGAATGGATCTGCTTCTGTAAAAATGGGCAGAAACAGCTGCAGGGAACATAAATTGTGCAATTGATTTGATTTTGCAAAGCAAACACATTCTTCGCGTTATGATTTAGCTTGCTAATTAAGCCTTGCATAATCAAAGGAATCAGGGAAGAAAGTACTTCTGGATTGAGCTCAAGTTCTACACCTTCTGAGAGCCTTTTAACATTTTCACACTTTCAAGAGGAGGATATCTAAAAGCGAATGCCTCAGAAGGCAAAAGGATGATTTGCAAATAATGGCCCTGCTAGCCATCAGTGTTAGACTCAATGGACAAATAAAGTGAGAAGTCAAGTAGAATATTATCCATGGACATGTGGCACCTGGGTCTTAAAGGTGAGGCAAAGCAACAACAATACACTTTTTATTTTTGGTGTCAAAGCACATATGAACAGCTTATGATTAAAAGTCTTTGGGTAAATACCGTAAGTTCTATGTGCCATATGCTCTCTGATGCAATTACTCAGGTTGGATTTTTAGAAGGAAGGCAATTACAACAACACATAAACAAGTGACTGTGGCTGTGTTCCAATAAGTTTACTTTCAACAACAGGTGGTGGATCCTAGTTTCATCCCTCAGTTGATTTAATTCTCGGAAATGAGAATGGAAATATGTGTGGTAATAGCGACAGGACTTTATGTTGCCAAATTAACTGTGTTAATACCTAATATGTGCAATATAGAAAAAAAATATATATATATATATGCTCATTATATTATCTCTCTGAATATTGAGTGGTATTATATATAATGTATAAATATATCATAATATAATGTATATAAATATATTCTATAATAATACAATAATATGTCATAATATTACATATATAATATAGAGAATATAAAGTGGTATGGAAAACTAAAGCTACTAAAATTGAGAAGGAGAATAATTGTGACCTTGGGTGGTAAGGAAAGATCTTCAGCATTATATATCTCATAGAGAGAATATATAAATCATGTTTGATATAGAATCTGGAAATAAGAACAAAAATGTTAACAGATATGTCATCCAATTCATTAATTATAGTTATAATTCTCGAAGTAGTATTTTACATGTATACATTTATAATATATTATACATTATATATTATATATTGCATATCTTCAGAAAGCATAGGCTTTGAAATAAGGATATTATATATTTGGTTTAACTTTATAATGGAAAAGAGAATATTATTTTAGACACTTTCCAATACTTCTCACAGTTAACGTGTGGAAAACTTCAAGAGAGATTATTGGAGGTAAATTGTTTAAAGGTAGATGGATGTCCAGTTGAATAAAGAGATACGACTGCCAGAGTACTTACCTCAACTCTACTCTAAAGCCGATGAAGAAACCATTATTACCAAAAGAACAAATTACAGAGAAACTTTCCAGGTGATTGCTGCAGCAGAGGTTTTGAAGTGTGATAGACCTGAATGAAGACAGAAGACATGAAATAATTGGGGCTTTGGATGCAAGAATATTATCCAAGATAAGCTGAGAATAATTCCTTTCTAGCAATAGCCAGCCTGAGAGCAATAGCCAGCCTGATGTTCCACGTTCCAGGGCAGACACACCAGAACCAGCACCAAGAATTTCATTTAATTTATGCAAGCCAACCATTTGTGACTTAGGAAGTGTTCTGGGAAACAGGATTTCCTGGTGAGATGACTCAGCCAGGGAAAGAAAAACCTTGCTAAATGCAATTCTATTTCCTCTTTCAGGAAGAAAGGACAGAATTGCAAAGCTACAGTAACTCAATGTGAAGTGTCTAGTGTAATACAGTAGAGGTGATAAAGAAAAACAAGTTAGCAAGTACACAGTAACAATTCAGGATTTTTTAAAAATTGGAAAAATGATAAGAAAAAAACATAAATCACATACTCAAATAGTGCCAGGATTGAGTGAGCTTCCCAGGAGTGCGGACAGGACTGAGTGCAGGTAGGACCACCACTGCTGCTCAGAGGAACCTGCCCAGGACCCTCAGGACACAGGATCCAAGGGTCTGCCTGGGACAAGAGTCTTCTGGTCTGGGTCTGCACCCAGAACTGATCCTGTGCCACAAAGCTACATACAGAAGTACTGCCAGGAGAGAGTTGGTCTCCTAGTGCCTATACACCTATGAGCACAGGTAAGACAACCACTTCTCTTCAAAATTCTGGCCCAAGAGGGACACTCAAAGAGCCATCAGGACACAGGATCCAAATATCATCTGGGGGTAGGATCCTTCAGATCTGTATCTGCACCCAAGAGCTGACCTGGTACCACAGCTCTCCATACCCAAATTCCTCCTGGACAGAACTGTTCTCCCAGGAGTACTGGCACACAGGATTTCAGGAGGGACAAGCCAAAGTCAGAGACAGTAAGAGCAGCCAACACCATAGATAACCAGTTGACAAAAGGCAAGGGTAAGAACATAAGCAAGAGAAACCAAGACTATTTGGCATCATCAGAACCCAGTTCTCCCAGCAGGGTGAACCCTGGTCACCCCAACACACCAGAAAAGCAAGACTCTCATTTAAATTCACATCTCATGGTGATGATAGAGGAATTTAAGAAGGATATAAATAAGTCCTTTAAAGAAATACAAGAGAACACAGGTAAACAGGTAGAAGACCTTAAAGAGGAAACAAAAAAATCCTTTAAAGAATTACAGGAAAACACAACCAAACAGGTAAAGTAACTGAACACAACCATCCAGGATCTAAAATCAGAAAGAGAAACAAGAAATAAATCACAAAGTGAGACAACACTGGTGATATAAAACCTCAGAAAGACAACAGGAGTCACAGATGCAAGGATCACCAACAGAATACAATAGAAGAGAGAATCTCAGGTGCAGAAGATAACATAGAAAACACTGACACAACAGTCAAAGAAAATGCAAAAGGCAAAAAGTTCCTAACCCAAAACATCCAGGAAATCCAGGACACAATGAGAAGATCAAACCTAAGGATAATTGGTATAGAAGAGTGTGAAGATTCCTAACTTAAAGGGCCAGTAAATATCTTCAACAAAATTATAAAAGAAAACTTCCCTAACCTAAATAAAGAGATGCCCATGAACATACAAGAAGTCTACAGAACTCCAAATAGATTGGACCAGAAAAGGAATTCCTCCCATAACATAATAATCAAAACACCAAATGCACTAAACAAAGAAAGAATATTAGAAGAAGTAAGGGGAAAAATTCAAGTAACATATAAAGGCAGACCTATCAGAATTACACCAGACTTCACACCAGAGAATATGAAAGCTAGAAGATCCTGGGAAGATGTTATACAGACTCTAAGAGAACATAAATGCCAACCAGACTGCTATACCCAGCAAAACTCTCAATTACCATAGATGGAGAAACCAAGATATTCCATAACAAACCAAATTTATACAGTATCTTTCCACAAATCCAGCCCTACAATATATAATAGATGGAAAACACCAACACAAGGAGGAAAATTACACCCTAGATAAAGAAAGTAATCTTCTTTCAACAAACCTAATAGATAACCACACAAACATAAAAATAATACCAATAATAACGGGGAGCAACAACCACTATTCCTTAATATCTCTTAACATCAATGGAATAAATTCCCCAATAATAAGACATAGACTAACAGACTGGATACATAAACAGGACCAGCATTTTGCTGCATACAAGAAGTGCACCTCAGTGTCAAAGACAAACACTACCTCAGAGTAAAGGGCTGCAAATCAATTTCCAAGCAAATGGTCCCAAGAAACAAGCAGGAGTAACCATTCTAATATTGGATAAAATTGACTTTCAACCAAAAGTCATCAAAATGATAAGGAAGGATACGTCATCATCAAAGGAAAAATCTGCTAAGAAGAACTCTCAATTCTGAACATCTAAGCTCCAAATGCAAGGCACCCAGAATTCCCAACTGAGGAATACCGAATAGCTGAGAAGTGCCTAAAAACAAAAGGTTCAACATCCTTAGTCATCAGGGAAAAGCAAAACGAAACAACCCATATCAACAACTCTGCTTCACACTATTCAGAATGGCTAAGATAAAAATCTCAAGTGACAGCAGATGCTGGCGAGTTTGGGGAGAAAGAAGAACACTGAATTGCTGGTGGGATTGCAAGCTGATACAACCACTCTGAAAATCAGTTTGGTGGTTCATCAGAAAATTGAACATAGAACTAACTGAGGACCCAGCAATACCTCTCCTGGATATATAACCAGAAGATGCTCCAACATGTAATAAGGACACATGCTCCACTATGTTCATAGCAGCCATATTTATAATAGCCAGATGTCCCTCAACAGAGGAATGGTTACAGAAAATGTGGTACATTTACACAATGGAGTATTACTCAGCTATTAGAAACAAAACAATGAATTTATGAAATTGTTAGGCAAATCAATGGAACTAGAAAATACCATGCTGAGTGAGGTGATCCAATCACAAAAGAACACACATGATATGCACTCACTGATAAGTGGATATTAGCCCAGAAGCTCAGGATACCCAGAAGCTCAAGATACAATTCAGAAACCACATGAAGCTCGAGAAGAAGGACGACCAACATATGGATACTTCAGCCTTCTTCGAAGAGGGAACAAAATACCATGGGAAGAATTATGAAGTGTGGAGCAGAGACTGAAGGAAAGGTCATTCAGAGAATGCCCCACCTGGGGATCCATCCCATATACAGTCACCAAACCCAGAATCTCTTGTGGATGCCAACAAGTGCTTGCTGACAGGAGCCTGATCTAGTTGTCTTCTGAGAGGCTCTGTCAGTGCCTTACAAATACAGAAGTGGATGCTCTCAGCCAACCAAAAGACTGAACACAGGGTCCACTATGGAGGAGCTAGAGAAAGGACCCAAGGAGTTGAAGGATGTTTGCAGCCCATAGGAGGAACAACAAGATGAACCAACCAGTACCCCCAGAGTTCCCAGGAACTAAACCACAACCAAAGAATACACACGGAGGGCCCCATGGTTCCAGCCACGTATGTAGCAGAGGATGCCCTTATTAGTCATCAATGGGAGGAGAGGCCCTTGTTCCTGTGACTGTTCAATGTCCCACTGTAAGGGAAGCAGTTGTGGGTGTGTTGGTGAGCAGGGATAAGTAGAAGGGGGTAGGGGGTTTTTTGAGGAGAAACCAGGAAAGGGGGTAACATTTGAAATGTAAATAAAGAATATATCTAATAAAAATATAAAACTAAATATGATTTTAAAGATGGACAGGCTGAGGGTTTTAGGGCTGGGCTGTTTGATGTGGTCACCATCAAATCATGTCTGCCTCTAACTGTGCATCTGTGCATTTTCTTTGGGATTTTCTTTTATTTTCTGTAATCCTAGGGGTAGGATCAAGGTCTAGGGCATGGTGCATGAATGCTTGAACAGTGAGCTACACACCCACCTCATTCCAGTTAGAGTGGATATTATCTCAGACCTAAGCACTGGCGAGGGAGGACCCAGGGAAAGGAATCTCTGCACACTGATGTTAGTGATGAGTCTTAGTCCTTATCATAGAAAACACTATGGAGCACCTTCTAATTTTACAATAGAAGTAAATACCGCTTAATCAAGTGACATGTCTATGGGTTACAGAGCTCAAAGAACTGAGTTTGAGAGCTGGTGAGGTGATTCAGCCAGGAAAAGAAAAACCCTGTCACCTTGATGACCTGGATCTCTTCTCCCCAGAACGCACATAAGGAAGATGGAAAACAAAACCAGCTTTTATAAGTTGTTTTTGAACTGTCTACATGTGCATTGTGGCACACACACACACACACACACACACACACACACACATGCATACACATACACACACACACACACACACACACTCACACATATACTTTGCATGCACATATAATAGGAAATACAATTTAATTTTTTAAAGATGTTAAATAACAGCATTAAAGAGACATGTCTACAACCATGTTGGTTGCAGTATAGTAGCCAAGAACTTACAACAAACTAAGTATCTATCAAATAGATAAGGAAAATAGGATCCATGTACACAATGAAATACCGTAAACTGGGTGAAATTCTCTAATATGCAGCAACATGAATAGAAGAAGATATCATTATGTTAGAAGCAAAATAAGTGTGTGATCTGACATACATGAAATCTTTACAAAATTGCTGTCTCCGAGGTTGAAAGTGAGCTGGTGGTTCCCTCTCTCTAGTGTAGGGCTGGTCTGGGGATAGGGAGTACAGGGAAAGACTGATTAACGAGTAGTGACTCTTACTTAAGAACAAACTCTGGTGTGCCGCTGCACAGTAGCATTAGGAGATAGCACATTTTGAAACACAGTAAGAAAGGATTGTAAAAGTCTACACTAGAGATACTAAATATGTAAGGAGACAGAGGTGTAGACCTGATTTGCACATTGATCAGTATCCATGTATCGGGACATTGTAGTCATTGCATTAATATGAATAACTTTTATTTTTATGTAACAGTTAAGATGAATTTTACTAATAGAGAAAACATGCCATATATATACTTAAGGGATATATCCTATAGGGTTTTATCCTATCCTATGAAATAACATGCATGGAATTCAGAGATCACTTGATTAGGTGAAAGATGAATGTCCCAGCTTATGACTCCCTTCTTATAGTAAATGTCAAAAATTTTAGTACCTCTAAGTAGAGGGAGGTCACAGTCTGAAATGGAGACAGACTGAACAATCTCTAGCTGTAGCTTGAAAGAAGATAGTCTGGGGACAAGACAATCATAATGTCCTATCATTTAAAAATTCAGAGAAAAGAATTTTGATTCGTTTTCTTCATTTGTAAATCATAAATGTTTGGGGGAGGTAGGTATATGTACCTTGCTTTACATTTTTTGCCCACGTCTCTGTTTATAGAAATGCAGCAGGATATCATGACACCACAAGAACATGTTTTATTGTTTATCAGTAAAGATAAACTGAATTTCAATTGGTAGAAGTATTTAGAAAGTGACGTCTGTTCACAAGTTCGAGTGTCTAAGAAATATCCACTTGCTACATTCTATATAGGACTTCCAGTTCCAGAGACACAAGTTGTGTCACCCAGTGTTTCTCATCTCTGTTCCTGTTTGTCCCTAATTGGATCTCCTTCCACCCCTATTGCTAGAGACAAGCTGGATGCTTTGATCTTTCCAGATGCCCTCCAGCCATGCCTCGCGATGCCCTTTTTCTGCCACGCACGTCCATCTTCATTGAGTCTGCTTCTTGAGCAGGATGATTCATCGTTCCCCCAAATGCTGCCACTGCTCGACAACCTCATGACAATCTGCGCTCTGTACACACATTGCCCAGTTGAGAGATGCCAAGTCCCACTGCAGTGAAGACTCTCATAACTGATTCTACAAAACTATGTTGGTCCAGCATTGCCCAGCATGTGCAGGAGTCTTCAAATTCTTTACAACACTGTGCTTCAAATGAATCGGTTTATCAGCATTTTAAAGACTTACACATTAGGAACCCATGGCTCCTGCCACCTATGTAGCAGAGGATGGCCTTGTCAGGTATCAATGGGAGGAGAGGCCCTTGGTCCTGTGAAGGCTCCATGCCTCAGTGTAGGGGAATGCCAGGGCCAGGAAGAGGGAGTGGGTGGGTTGGTGAGCAGGGGGAGGGGGTCTTCGGAGGGGAAACCAGGAAAGGGGATAGCATTTGAAATGCAAATAAAGAAAATATCTTTTAAAAAAAAGATTTAACTTGTTGTTTGCAGTGGCCTTACAACTTCCTTGTTCATCCCTACTCTGTCAGGCAACTAGTTGTTTATGGGGTGTTCTTTCTCCATCATTTTGCCTGCAGATCGCCAGTTTTAAACGCCTGACAAATTCTCATTGAGCTACATGTCTTATTTCAGCCTTTATGATTAGTTATTACTTATATCTTTACAATTGCTTCTTCAAAACCAAGCTCTTTACTTACATTATACCGTGAGTTTCCTTACAAAGCTCTACTAGATGGGGGACCATGCGATATCTAGACATTTTATAACTCAATGGCAGAGAAGAATTAGAAAGGTTTTACAAATTCTGTTTTCATGAACCAGCTTCTGGGGTTTAAGGTATTTTTTTAAAGAGGCAAATTCAGCTAAATGTGTAAGTCTACCTTTTTGTTGTTAACAATACATGTAGATATAGTTAGAAGACGTTACACTGTTTTTTGGATTTTACTACATAATAAAAATAGTATTTTCTCTTTCATGCCATGGGCTCAAAAATCATTGTGATTCTAGAACCATGTGAAAATGGGCAAATGAAGATAGAGACAAATGAATAAGAGAGACCTGGAACACAGTGACGGTTCCAACAGGAACTCATGCAAACTTTGTAGAGGTGAACCAAGATGGCAGTCCATATGACAGTAATGAAAAAGAAATGAAAATATTTAAATACATCTTTTACCCTTCTTTTGCATATTCTGATCTGAAAATTTTCAGACAAAGGAAAAATGTATTTATCATGTGGTAAACACACTCGCCAGCTGAACTCTGGAACTAATGGTAATTATAGGATTCAACCTCACTTATCTTCTTTTTCCATTAAGTAGAAGATGCCAAATTATTTTCTTCATCTGTAATTATCAAATATGTTCTTCTCTTAATAGCAATGTTATAATAAAGTTTTTATTCACTAAATTTAGTGAATGTTAATATAGGTGACATTAAGTCATTTATTTAAATTCCTTTATAATGTGTAGTAGAGTTCTTAATGACTGGAGTACTATTTCTACCATACATATTACCTAGTAAAGTTTCTCTAAATTCTAAAGCCAGGAGTGTAATTTCATAATAGTTTTCATAATAGTTTATAGTATTTCATAATAGTTTATATTGTATATAGTCATCTTTTTTCTAAGGAAGATATAAAAATATATATAAATGACAGCCATGCTTTTTCATTTTTAAAATGGGATAGACACTTTCAACAATTTTAGGGTAAAATTACATATAGTTATGGGATTGATCTGGGTTTCCTTTGCTACCAGTAAGTAATAGCTTTGGCTTTAGGGGGGTTGTCTCTTCTGTCAACTGATGATAGCTTTTTCTTTAATGTATCTTGCCAAATTCATGAAGTTTCCACACAGAAGGGGGAGATATTGGAGGAGTCAGTGTGGGAAAGTGGGTATAGGTATGATCATATTTCATTGCATATGCATATGAAATTAAATTTTATTAAGGAAGATATGTCTACTTTCGTATTTGTTAATTATTGCATGTAGAATCTGTAAACAATGAGGTATTAACAAAGTAGTTGTATTATAATTTAAAATCAATCAATCAATCAAATGCCTCTTTAGATTCTTATACTTCATAGATGATAGACTGTTAAAACCCAAAGAGGCAATGGTATAGAGTGACAAGAATAAATTTATTTTTATTCTTAAAGGCCAGATTATAACTATTACCTATTTCTTTGACTTTAGGAAGAGGAGGCCAGAGGACAAAGTGTTTGAAAGGAACTTCCCAGTCTTCAAGCATGAAAAGATTTTACTGGGCATAACAACCTTTTCTAGCTATTAAACTATTTGCTAGAGCAGAAAGAAAAGTGAATACATTTATTTGAGTACAAACTGTTCTGCTAGTGTGATATAGATTTATAAGAACATTAATCCGACAGTATTGAACCAAATGGAAATCTATTTTGGTAAAAGAGAGGAAAATATCAAGCTAATTAGCAGAATAAAGAAAGCCAAGTAAACAAAATCATATGCAGCCGCAAAGTCAATGAAAACAGAAATAATAAAAGGAGTGATTAAAGAGGGTTTAAATTTTTTCCACTTGAAATAATTGGGCAAAGCAAGATGGGTTAGCCAAGCTTTGTGATGCCGTTGGTTGATGCTGAACTATGGAGCTGTCGCTATTCCCTGCCTGACCCACTGGACTGTTCATTATTTCTAAGATATCAGCACAGTTAGGATATTTGAATAAAGAGGAAGAGTCTCACTTGTTTGTACCATTTATGGCAAAAAAAGGGGAAATATCTATTGGCAAATATATGATCCATTGTTTGATTTCGTTAAATGAAGGTTTATTACCAAAGCTATATCCATTAATTTATAAGTTATCTATTAAGGCAGTCAAACTCAACTGATCAATTTTGTTCTTAGGGCTGAACTAAGTATGACAGACCCCACCTGGGGTCAGCAAAGGATAACAGATATGCTTTTACTCCTTTACAGAAAATGTTTACTAATGTCTGGCCTGGGGGATGCCTGCAAGAGCACTTCAAAGATTTTTTTTACTTTCAGACAAAGACAAGTAAGACATGAGAATTTCTTATTCTAGCCATCAAAGAGTTAATTAATGATTGCCAGCCTAGAGGTTAATATGTGTGAGAGTTTTGATAGTGTGATATAATTATGTCATTTAGTTCTGTTATATTTCTCTCTATATAACCTAGTTTACATTGTGTGTGGTGTGTGTGTGTGTGTGTGTGTGTGTGTGTGTGTGTGTGTGTGTCTGTTCTTTCAGTGATGGCCACTTGGTATTAGATAATCAAACATATTAGTGTCATCCCCTCCCCCCGCCCCGCCACGGGGAAGATTATTCTCTCTATTAGGGCCTGAGGTTATGGACTCTCCCCTTTCTATGCTAGCATGTCTATTAAAGTCATTCTTGCTCCAGCCATGTATAGGCCATAGTGTTAGAGACACTTCATGGGTGTAACTTCTTTGACATTTCTAGGAGAAGTATTTCACAACAATTTCTTGTTTTGCTAGCTCTTACAATCTATCTGCCCTCACTTCCACCATTATCCCTGAACCTTAGGTGCAGGAGCTGTGTTGCAGATGTGTAGATGGTATTTGTTTTGATAATAATCATTAGCAGCAGCACCATGATGGGATTTTCTACTTTTCATGGTTGAAGGTGGTCATAGGATCAAGCTCATCCTGACTCCTAATGCTATACGCTGATTCTGTCAGCCTGCACAATGTTGGAGAGAGTGATTTTGTACATCCTTTAAGGAATGCCCTACAGTTGTGCATTTTTTTTTATTTGGCCTCATTTTGATGAAAATGGAATGTTTTTCCTTCTTTCTCTTTTAATGCTGTTAGGTTCAGGAGCTATCTAGTGATACTTTAGCTGTTTTGTTGTGGTTTTTTTTTTTTTTTTTTTTTTTTTTTTTTTTTTTTTTTTTTTTTTTTTTTTTTTTTTTTTTTTTTTTTTTTTTTTTTTTTTTTTTTTTTTTTTTTTTTTTTTTTTTTTTTTTTTTTTTTTTTTTTTTTTTTTTTTTTTTTTTTTTTTTTTTTTTTTTTTTTTTTTTTTTTTTTTTTTTTTTTTTCATGTTAGTAAGGTATTAAAATACTACCCTCAACAATTTGCTTATTAACAAGGTGACACCTTTTGCTCTGCAATGCTTTCACCAAGTTAATGATTCCCTAGTAACTTTTAATATGTTTCCATCACCTAAGGCATCTATATGCTTTGAAATTTTCTCAAAAAAGACTCCAGAGACTGAGGATTTCCACCACCATGACAGGGGAAGCTTCCTTTCTTGATTGGAACGTGTCCAAGCCCCTTTTCTTTGGGGTATGGGATCCATGGCATAGCTCACAAGGAAAAAAAATCCATCTTTCAAAAATAACTCTCTCATCCTCAATTATTTTATATCCTTGCAATATGTGAGGAGTTTATGAATATTTAACTAGTTCTCAGGAAAGAGTTGAAATACATGCATAATAATCTTTCTGTGAATAAATCTGGTATCTCATATGTAACTGTGGGGGCTCACAAGAAAACCGTGTGAGTTCTTTTTAAACCCACCGTTGTGTTGACCTACCTGTGTAGCAAAGCATTGGCCAATAAACATTCGAAGTCACTGTAGTGACTGCTACTAAATTCTTCACATAATAACTACATTTGACCAGACCATGTTCCTCCTTAAATGCACCCACATTATAACTTCATACTGAGAATTTAATGGCGATAACATATGTGAAAGCTTCTTTTTATAAGGTGCCAGACACAATTTTAATGCAAATTTCCTCCCATATGGACATCATAATATACATACATAGCCATTCTATGAGAAGTCTCAAATTTATACCTTGTAGATTGGGCTCAGTGTTCATTAATAACTCACTGCAACTTGTTTATTTTCTTTTTAAAACTATTTTAACATCTTTTTACAATCTAGTCATAATCTCCTTCCTGGTCTGCCCTCCTACAATTCCTCATCCCATTCCTCCTCTCCAATCTCCAAGAGGATGTCTCCCCACCCACCACCCAGACAGGCCTCCCCACTCCCTGGGGCCCGCAAGTCTTCCAGAGAGTTAGGTGCATCTTCTCTCACTGAGGCCAGACCAGGCAATCCTCTGCTGTATATGTGTAGGCTCCTCATGGCCACTTGTAGTGGAAATCTCTTAACCAGATTTCAAATACTTGGGTCACAGATTTTTCTCCTATATGTTTCACACATGCCCTGATCTGACTAGCCACAAAGGATACTTACACATTAAAACTTTGTCTCCAAAACAAACCCAAAATTTCTTTTCCCTCCAGTTTGTAATGAAATTACCACACTGCTATGCCTGGGTAGAAAATTTACAGCACTTGAATTCTCTAACCATGACCTGTTTCTAGCTACTGCCTTTCTCAGTCCTTAACTCCCTTCTGCCATTCAACTGAAATCATGTGTGCTTTGACAATTCCATCAAGATAGGCAGTAACATATCCAGATTTCTCCAGTGCTAGTGTCCCTGTCCTGAACAAATGTCCCTTAGTGATCTTCCCAGTTTGAATCACTGTTACTTAACATCCCTGCTAATAAGGAAGCAAAGCCACCAAAGGGAGCCTTGTTTGACTGTGTCATTTTTTGGTTCCTTCTATCAACTCTATCCCCCAAATTTTTTGTTTTTATGTTAGCAAAAACATGGCTATCCTTCTACACAGACCAAATCTATAATTTCTTCATGTAAGACTTGTTTCTTGAATCTCGATGATGAGGATGATGATGGTGACTATGACGACAACAATGACAATGACCACACGATGATAATACCAAACTCCACTAGGGCATTATAAATTACCAGATCTATCTAGTATCTGGTGCTACTAGCCCAGACAGTTTAACATGCACCACAACAGAAATAGATATTATGATCACTACTAATTAGACAAAAATTAGTGTTAGCCTCCTAGTTAGCATCAACCTGAATTGAGGTAATAAATACCTCACAAGGGTTGCAGGAGCCATGAGAATCAGATGGTGTGAAACATGTAAAGTTAGATAGACTTACCTGCACAGATAGGTCCAGCATCTAGAACCACTAACTGTATGTATCTCTCGACTACAGGAGGAAAACTTTAATATGAGGTGACTTTGCTGTATTTAAGTTAATGTGACTCAACTAATACCATCATCTATCAATAGCTAAAAGTTTCTCCTTTTGGGGGGGATAACATGTAGGGAATAATCAGACCTTCTTTCAGACTATCAATGTGTCAGAACACATGCAAGAGAAAACAAGAAAAAAAGTATGAAAGCATATATATTAATTTCTCATATTCAAACTCGTTAAGTGTGGATTAAAGGATGCTTTCTATGAGATAAGGAAGAGCCTGAGGTATGCTACCTTGGAACAAGAGAGTTTCATGTAGTGGATCGTAGTCTAGAGGAGAGGTTCTCAAACCTGACCCCTTGGGGGTCAAACAACTCTTTTACAGGGATTATATATCAGATAGTCTGCAAATCGATATTTATATTGTATTCATAACAGTAGCAAAATTTCAGTTATGTAGTGGAAACAAACATAATTTTATGGTTAGGAGTCATCACATTAGTAAAGTATAAAGAGCTGCAGCATTAGGAAGGCTCNGACTGGTCTACAATGTTTCCAGAAGACTGAAAAGAAGGACTAGAGGTCCCTGAGGGTGTCCCAGAGGGTTAAGCCATATATTTGGATCCCGAAACCACCAAGTCAATTTAAAGTAATTCTCTAAGATGAAACATCAATATGATATCTAGTGAGAAAATTGAAAGTTTGGAAATAAAACCTTTTTTTTCATCCAATCTACTATGAGAGAAACAAACAAACAAACTGGCATGTGCTATCAGGAAATAAAGAGTGAAGGTTTATTAGTGCATGTTTACAATCTAACTTCTCATTGTTATTTCTATATATTAAAGAGATCATCAGTCTTTACTTTTTCCACAGAAAAATTCCAGGTATTTATCTTGGGTATTAACTATATCTAGTTTAAAATTAGGGTGCTTTGTAATTTTACAAAGCCTTATCTGACTCTTGTGCATAATTTTGGTATTTTGGTCTACATTCAAATAAAGCAGAATTTAAATATTCCTCAAAATTGGAAAAGCTTATTGTATATTCTTGCATCAAAATTGATGTTTGTAACATATAGGGATGAAGTCATAGAAACTCAATGAATAAACAAAGAAGTGGGAAATTATCATGTAATGGGGGAAGGGAACATACATGATCCATGTTTCAAGTTTATGTGTCAGCTTCAGTTATAGAAACCAAATGTGCAGAAATATTAGTTATAAATTTAAATGAATACACGTTTCAACGTAGTAAACAACTAGAATTGGGAAGAACCGAAAGTCAACACTAATGAGGTAAGACTATGGTTCTCAAGGAAAGCCATTGCTACAGCCTGTCTCAGAGAAGCAATGAGCACAGAATGGACGGTGGGATGCTAGCTTGAGCAGCTCTGAGTTTGGGGAATAAGAAAACCCAAGAGCGGAAGAGGTCTGCAACCCTATAGATGGAACAACAATATGAACCAATTAGAACCCCCAGAGCTTGTGTCTCTAGCTGCATACGTACTAGAAGATGGCCTAGTCGGCCATTATTGGGAAGAGAGGCCCCTTGGTCTAGCAAACTTTATATGCCCCAGTACAGGGGAAAGCCAGGGCCAAGAAGTGGGAGTGGGTGGGTAGGGGAACAGGGTGGGGAGAGGGTATAGGGGACTTTTGGAATAGTATTTGAAGTGTAAATGAAGAAAATATCTAATAAAAAAGAAAAGAAAGGAAAGGAAAGGAAAGGAAAGGAAAGGAAAGGAAAGGAAAGGAAAGGAAAGGAAAAGAAAAGGAAAGGAAAAGAAAAGAAAAGAAAACCTTTCAAGTCTAGAGCATTGCAAGCAGCACAATAAAACCAGTTTCCAGGCAAAGAAAAATCCCCACTGAAGGAAATCAGGCCAATCTATTTGAAGGGACTGAACAGGGCATATTTGCTGGTACAACAGAGGCAAAGATTAGACAGGAGGAGGACCACTAGGGACCGCAGGCTGAAGGGTTCTGAGTTAATATGGCAGCCACCAGGGCGCTCTTCCCTAAGGGTCCTTGAGTAGAAATGTCCTGATGAAAATGGTGCTTCAGAAGGATTATTCAAGCAGCAGGGGGTCGATGACCTGATGCAGTCAGGGACCATTTATACCTCACCGAGTCTCTGAAACACTGCACTCCGCTGCCACAGCAAGAGACCGCAGTGATTACAAAGAACTCTTTTCGAAAGACCCTGCGAATATTTCATTCAAGCTCTTTGCCAAGGGATTTCTTCTCCCATCCTTGTCTCTTCTCTTCATACTTTAACAAATGCCCTGCCACTGGGCAGAGACGGGAGGCAAGCTCATTTGTTTTCTAAGGCGTGTGGCAGATTGATGGAAACTGGTAGATTTTTAAGTTACTTCTCTGTGTTTGCCTGATAGGGCCTGCGAGCTGCGACAGGGGCATTAACCTCAGGCACGAGGAAGCGGTTCTTACTTCATGCTCGCTCAATTCAGAGCTCCTCCTCAGCAAGGAGAAAGCAAACCATGTATGTTATTTGAAGCAATTCTGTGATTTATCCACCGGGTACTGACCTACAATCAAGTGAACTTTGCTTAAAACCTCTGAATGGATTTTTAACTGTTGCTGTGGGGCAAAGGGAGAGGCGATCATGTAGCTTCCTTCTCAGAAGCCAACATGTCTAAAAGAAAAGCTTTCCCAAATACCCAGGAAAGATACTGAATCTTTAACCTCACATTGACTTGCTCTTCTTTTCCAAACTATAGGAAAATCTTAACTTCTTTCTTACCAAAACATAACCTACTCTAGAAATTCACAGCATACTTGGATTCTCTTTTATTTAAATTTATGTCACAGAATTATATGCTATCACATTTTCATAAGTAAAGACGAATTCACCTTAAATTATACCCAAAGTGTGCTCAAATGAATTTTATCAGAGAATTTAGATGTGAGATCTCTTAAGAAATTCACTTTTAATAAATCTTAAAAAAAAAAAAGAAATTCACTTTTTATACGAGTTTGCTTGTCAGATTATTTCATTCTGCTAACAAAAATCCATAAATTTGTGTGATGGATGGTGTGGCGAATCAACTATCATTAATTTTAATTTGTTATTGATAAATTAAAAGTGTTTTTATCCCGTTTTGGTTTCCAAAGTAACAGATTAACATCTCGCAGGGATCTGACTACTCCAATAACATAAATTTCATATCACTTCATCTTCTTCATCTTTACCACAGAGAAACAATGAATCAAAACTATTTTAATTTGAACTTTAAAAAAATGTTGCAGCTTGATAATGGAGACATCTTTGAAGATGTCATATTACAGGATTGAGTCTGAGGGACACTGGAAATGGCAGAGCTACCTCGCAGCAGGACATTTCTGGGCTCTATGTCAGGGGCTGTCAGTTTGGGGAAAGCTGTGTGGAGCAGAGCCTGGCAGGCAGGGGATGGAGACGGAAATCTGCTGGACGATGGAAACTGACAAGCGTGTAATCTGGAATATGATTGCTCTCCCACACTGCCACAGGTAAATGTTATGAGCAGCTGAGTGACTGGCTAGAGAGGTGGGTAATTGAGAGCTTAACAAGAGCAGAGAGACTGTACATAGAAGGGGATGCTTCATTTATAAGGAGGCCAGAAAAAAAAAGTTGCTCATGTCTAAGAGTTGGCCCTAACTGTAGAAATTGGAATTAGGTGGAAAACAATAATAGATAGCAATTATTTACTCTTTTTTCTTTCAACCTATCACCTTAATCTGATTGCTTTGCAGGGGATCTGGTTCAAATTTCACAGCCAACTCCTGGGGTAGTTTATTAACATAAATTTTTTCAGCTGCTGAAAGTAGAGTGGAGAGAAATAATATGTTCTAATATCACAAAAGATATTGCAGTATACAGATAGAATCTAAAACCAAATGAGCAACATGCAAACAATAAAAATAATTGAATATTCTATGTATGTAGAAATACAATTATTTATTTAGCAAAGGAAATGGGCAAATGTATGATATACATGATCCACATATTTTCATGTATGTATTTTTGTTATAAATTGTAAATAATGGACTGGGTTACTTGGTTAAGACATTCCCCAGCACAGTGCTAATGACATGGTTTGGTTTCTCTTAGTAAAATGTGAAAGTGAAGAGTAAACTATGAAAGCAGATGCATTAAAATAAAAATACCTACCGTGCAATAGGAGCCAGAACTTGATGTGGTTATGGATTCTCGGTCTGTACAATTTACTCTGTGAACTGGGACAAGGTAGTGAATGGATACACCTTCCAGAGTGATTGGATGTGTAGCTCACAGGTTCAGCCAACCTTGTATGTAGCCAGAGGTGCTCCAAGGTAGATGTGGAGAAATAAAAACAAGATGAAATACAGGATTCCAGGGATGGTAAAAGTATGGCAGGGCCTAGATCTATTTTGCTGATATAAAGTTGCTCTTGCTGGAGATAAAGGGTTAATGACTCTAGAGAAGACTTGGAGGACCAAAAGTCTACCATAGGACCAGAGGAAACAGGTCCAATGTGCTAGAAAACTATACTAGCTAGAGAGGGCAGAGCCAAGACCAAAGTAAATGGGCACCTAACAAAACACACCTGAGAAAACCAGACCTACAGTATGAATAGAAATGTCACCCAAGGAGACATTCAGATGCAAATACAAATATGGATAGATGATCAAGATAATTATTCAGCAAGCAACTGCAAATTAAAACCACCATGAGGTAGACCTGAAAACTTACAGGGATGCTAAAGGTTACAAGAAGTGATCACAAAAAAATGTTGAAATGTGGGATTGTTTCTGACTCAATATTTGTGACCAGAATCCCAGATTTGTATGTTGAAAGCTAATCCCTAATGCCTTACTATCTCCATAGAAGGAGACTTTGAGAGGTATTTATCTCACAAAGGTGACATTCTCATGAATAGATTTAATTCTAAGAAGAAGTGACTGCAGAGGGGTGTCTCCAATGATTCCACTATGTGAGGACACAAAAAATACCTGACCATGCATATATCTCGAAGCAAGATTCCACTGAATACTAACTGTCTATGCCTTATACTTGAACTTTATAGCCTATAAAATTGTGAGAAATATTTGTTATTTAGAGAACTCCCTGGCTTTTTCATAAAGAATCCCAAATGGACATTGATATTGATGAACTAAGAATTCTTCCAATGCTGATGGAATACCAAAATACTCCAACTACAGTGAATACAATTAATGTCAGAATTATGGATAGTGTTTACCTTAGATCCAGTCCTTTCCTCTCCTAGGTACTCAAGATAAAAAGAATAAGTCCGTACATACACTTTTGCTTTATACATGAATGTCCATGGTTGCTTTATTTGTAATAGTACAACTTTGAAAAGGAGCCAGATCTCCATCAAAGATTAATAAAGATTTGTGATACATCCATTAAATGGAATATTGGTCTGTGTTTTAAAATACATAATGGTATACAAGTTGTATTAATCCCCCAATAATTATATTGAGTCAAAGCCAAAAGGAATATAAATTATATAATTCTACTTATATAAAACTATTAAAAATGCTAACAATAGTCATAGAAGGAAATAAGTTGTCACCAATATGTGGGCCAGGTAAACAAGGAGATTATAAGTGCATAAGATTAAGGTTTTGATAGTGATTGATTTGTTGTCTCGGTGGTAGTAATGGCTGCTGGGTATATACATATATCAAAATATATCATGTCAATTTCTATTATTAAATATGTCTGAACATTTATCTACCAAGTATGCTTCAATAAACTAGTAAGTCTAAATTCATACGACTCATGTGTTCCATCTCAACTACCTTTCCAAATAGCACCTTAATATAATAGCACAATGTATGCTACCTTGCTGCAAATATACATTGATACATGCTATCCTTCTAACTATATTTCATTTCACTTAATATATTTTCATTATATTATACAAAACAATTCGCAAAGTAAATGCTTTGGGTGTTTACATAATTATTTATTTTATAATTATTTAAGGCAAGTAAGGTATTTGTATTTAGTATAATTTCATGTTTCCCAATTTGCTTTTATCTTTGTTAATACCGGTTAAAAGTAAAACATTCAGAGTGGAGGGCTAGAGAAGTAACCTATCCAGTAAAGTGCTCACTTTGTATGCACTTTATGAAATTGATTGTCATTATCCACATTACAAGCCAGACATGGTGCCCTTTGCAATCAGGCATTAAGGACACAGAGGTAGAAGTATCCCTTGGCCTGGTTTATCAGACAGTCTAAACTACTGAACAAGCTTTAGGCTAGTAAGAGACCTTGTCTCAAAGGAGTTGGTACATTTCTAATGATGATACCTGAGGTTATACTCTGGCCTCTACCCCCTTTCACAATACAATCTGGGACACACATGAATATGATCTACACATATAATCACATACATATACAATGTTAAAATAAAAAGCATACACAGTGAGACAGAAATATCTCCTATTATTTGGGATAGATACTGCTAACAAACTGATGTTCATTTTATAATCTCTTCCTTTATATAATTTTAATTTGATTGTATTTCTCTGTGTTTATGAAGCTTTGGGTGAAGCCAAATGGATAGATCTTGTGATAAAGTGACTATAGATGAAAAAGATGTATACCCATTTTAGGAGGCGTTCACAATTATCTCTTTGTGCAGTCCTCCATGATTTATCTCTTTCCTGGTCTGTGTTTGGATATAAAGTGCCTACAACAGCGTCCAAGGCCTTAAAAGATCATGGACCTCCAGGGCTTTAAGTTGGCCTCAAATCTACCTCATATATAAATTGCTGGAGGGTGTGAAGAGGCCAACAGATCCAATGCTCAGGGATCTCTATGATACAGGGCACCAACAGGATACCTGGCAGGAGTTCCAGTGAGGATCCAGTATTTATAGTGTAGCAGAAGCAAGAGGCCTTGAACCAGACCAATGACTCATTGCAAAGAACATCTGTGAGTAAAGGCATGTGTACAAATGTGTATACTATGGAACACACTGTGACAGACTACAGCTTTGATGATGAGATGTTTTCAATGATTTGTTTTAACTTTTATTATTATTATTTATTATTATTATTATTATTATTATTATTATTATTATTATTATTATTACTATTATTATTCTCTTTTGGAGTTGCAAGGGAAGAGGGCAAATACAAAGGGGTGGGGAGAAGAGTGGGTTTGGGGTGCATGCTGCGAAACTCACACAGAATTAATATAAAGTTAAAACAACCAAACAAAAGATCATGGAGATAAAGATTAACCCTAGCTCCTTAGATTAATATGAAGCATCCCTTTGTAGAAAAGAAGTACATCGCTGGATTTGATTTCAATGAGAGAGAGAACATGACACATCTTATAAGCTAAACTAAAGCCATTTCTCCATATATTTGGTCATGTTATTTTTATAGCAGCAATAGAAAAGTAACTAATGCACACATATACTGGGACATGTATTAAATTTTAAATGAGAACATTGGTTTTCAAAATAAATGTGGTTGGACTTAAATGGAAGCTATGTGTGTGTGTGTGTGTGTGTGTGTGTGTGTGTGTGTGTGTGTGTAAATTCAGGCCTTATTTTTCATATTCATTTTTGCTACACTCTAACTCCTCTCATTTCCATAATATTGGAACATAGGAAGGAGGCGTGGGTATTAGTGACGAGGATAAGCGAGTTCTGAATATATTGAATTAAAAACCAGACTGAGAGTACAGGCAATAGAAATCAATGACTTTAAAATTGCTTACAAAGATTGAATTAACAGAGTGGCACATTTGTTGATATTATATGAATAAGCACCTAGACCTGTGCCCAGAGATATTTAAACATTTATTGTCTACAATGAAATTTAAACACTTTTTTTTTTGCTTGTCTTTATTGAGCAGGCTACAATTTATCTGATTTTTAATTGCCAATGAAAATACTAAGTTTTCACAACTTCTAAAATGTCTCATGATTGTTTTGTCAAAGGACTGGATGGCATATTCCGGGTCATACATACTCCACTCCTGTGTTCCTAGGGGCTTGTTTATTTCCCATTTTCCTCCGGGATGCACATTTTGAATGCTGATGCCTTACGATTTGTAGCCTATTTTTCCTATCTGATACACTGTACAATACCAGAGCCTGCTTTCCGAGGCAATGAATCACCCTGAAAGGTTATCTGTCAGTCATACATGCCCCATGGTGACAAGGCCTGAACCACTTAGGCCTTTTAATTTCCTGATGACCAGACATGCAACACAGACAACACTTGAGATACACTCTGGGATTTCTGCAGAGAATTTCACTGTAAAAATCAATCTGGGCAATCAGAGGAGTAACCAGTATGTCAGCAAGAACTCAAGTTCCGCACTTAGACTCATGCGCTCTGCCATTTACTTGGGTGTAAATTGGAGACAATTGCTTTTCTAGAGGCCCTCAGTCTCTCATCTATGACACTGTGGTAACTTGCAGAGAGATTATTAAACTTATATAGAGTAAAGAGGTTATACTGTTAAATGGAAGCCGTGTTCTTTCTTATTAACAGACATCATTTTCTTTATTGCTTTTCATTTTTGTTTTTGAAATTATAATTTGATCACAGCATTTCTCCCTTCCTTTCCTCCCTCTAAACTCTTCCATGAACCCCTTCAGGCTCTTCTTTAAATCCATGCCCCCATTTGTTCACATACTACTATTGCATACATACATGTAAAGCAAGATTTATAGGTGAAAGACTTGAATTTCCACTGGAGACTTCTTTTGGCTTTTTGCATACCTAGGATTTATCCAGAATATATTTGTCTGGTGGCTGAGGGACTTCCAGGCGAGAGAGGGATGCTATATGAAAGCTGGATCATCCAGGGTATCTCAGATGGACCCTTTTACAAGCCACATTTTTATAAATTATTATGTCCATTTTCTTCCTAAGGATAGCTTGTTGCATAGTATATGCTTTCAAGTAAGTTAAGAAAAATAGCTTTCATTAGAACATGGGCTATATTTAAATGAACTTCATCCAATCAGGCATTGTCTTCTTAACTAGTATATCTTTTCAGCTCTTTCCTTCCTAATTAAGAATTATATGTATGCTAAGCTATTTGAATTTTATCTGGTAAACCCAATTAAAATTGTAGAAAACCAAGAGGTTTTGAATTTAATTTTGGCTACATAGGCTTTTGGTTGAGTAGTATAAAGAATGACACCAACTGTTTATCAAATCAGAATATAACAAGCATTTTTAAATGAAGGCTTTGATAGAATTTTCAGGTACTTCTTTCCTAAGTTCCTTTCACCATGAAAAAGTATTTTAATGAGGAGACACATTTCACAATAGAAACTCTATCCACATTTTTCAGGTCAGTTATAAAAAATTACTTTCCCATTTGCTGATATATAAGGAGTGTGTATGGTAGGGGAGGGACCCAAAATATTTTTACGCAATCTCATGACCTTTAAAAGGCAGAACTCTGCAAGCTTTGCTGAAGGAGGGAAGTTAATTTCATGAAGCAATCTAGCTTTATATTCTGATGCACCTCTGCAGTTCTAAAAGGCATAGCAAAGAGATGTCCAGCAGGAACTTCTGCACAAAACTTCTGAGTGAGACTTTCTAAGCATTCCTAGGAATCAGGGATGGTGAGGGAATTATATTTGTGGTGTTTCTCAGCATAACATCCTCATATAGCCTGCTTTGGTGCAATAGAGTCAGGAGCCAAGGTTTTTCTCTTGCAGGAGGTCATATTTAGCAAGTTTTTAGGTTTAACCTTTATGAGGGAAGAAAGACAAACTAAGAAAGAGAAGATGTCCAAGACAATTGATGATATAATGCCACCTTGGTCAACTGTTTGGAAAGAAGCAATAATTTTATTATTACAGTTGTTGTTGGTTGTTGTTACCAAAAGAAATAAGGCAGAAAAATAAAGAATTTTCCTGAGACTGAAGGAAATGTCATAAGAAGTAGTTCGGGAGGCAGACAAAACTGGAATGAAGTTCTAAATTTTATAGAATAAAAGTAAATCACATCATTTCTAGAAAATTCTTCAGATGCATAATGCACAGAAGCAAGGCATGAAAGCAAAGGTAGCTGTGATCACTAAGTGTGAGAATTCATGTAAAATATACTTCATGATAATATTGGATATGTAAAGTACATTTTATGATAATCTAGTCTAAAACTAAGATGCTAAGATGTTAAGTTTCCAAGAAACATCTGGGTGCTAAGATGGTTTAGAATTGACAACTTAAGTATCCTGTAGTTGCAATTGTCTAAAGGAAATAGACTTAATCCCCTTGGCTTCTTGAGAGAGGTTTATTCAAGAGTAGGTACCATCAAGGAATCCAGTGCTGACCAACAATAAATGAAGAAAGGCAGATAAACACTTCTGGATCTCAGAAACTCACTCCTCTCACATGGAATGTGAGCTAAGAAATATGTGACTGTGCTCACATCCTTTGAGTAGAAGAAGTCATTTGGGAAGACAGTCTTGGAAAGAAGCCAACATTGAACTAGAAGTGAAAGTCCTTGAAGCCATCATTAAGCCAGTAATAGCAAGCTTTCCTACATCATGGATTTTGGCAATGAGAGTCAATATAATTCTTCATTTTAAAGCTACTTTGAGTTTTGTTTTATATTTGCTTCAGCTAGATAAATTGTATGCTGCTTTGTGAACTGATATCCCTAATGATTTCTCTGTTTGGTAACCATTTACCATAACTGCATATAAGGGAATGTCATGTCATTGAGCAGTCCTGATATTTGTGACACCTAACTTTCTTAAAACCTCATTTCTAAGTAATACTTCCTGATGGTGTCTGCAAAAACAAAGAACAAGATGACATTTCATCACATTTCCAATATAGCCTTGTCCCTCCACAGCACAGTTATCATTTATGCTGACAGGTTTTAAGTCCTCTCTAGACAAGACTATATTTTGAATTCCAAAGTTATACATTTAGCTGTCTCCTGAAAGATCTTTACCTGTGATTTTCCAGCTTAAGTCTAGAGTGAAGAAATCAGGTATTATTTTTTCCCCTTCACAGGCTAATTTCTCTTTCCTTATCCCCTTCTTAGTCTGTGATATTGTTACTCAATTCACATTATTCTATAGTCTTCCTGATTCACTCTTGTCAGGAGTCTTTAATAATGACCAAGTGCTGTTGATTATATCAGCCAATGTATCATTTACCATAGTAATCGTTCCTGGATTTTTATGCTTCTAATGAACACAAGAATTCATCATTTTTGATCTGCCTATCAGAACACGATCGTAATTTATCAGAATCTTCAGGATCCTTTCATTTAAAGTTTTCATATGCATGGTTGTTAGAGCATATATGTTTATTCCTCAACCTGATTGTCATGCTGTTACTTGTTCAAAATTATCTAGAGGACGACAGGTTCTTAGACTCTCTGCTCTCACTGGTTAGATTTACAAACATGCCAATCTTACATCTGACAAAGGGCTAATATCCAAAATTTATAGAGAACTTATAAAGTTAGACTACAACAAACCAAACTGAGAATTCTCAACAAAGGAATTTCAAATGACCAAGAACCACTTAAAGAAATGTTCAGTAGCTGGGTGTGGTGGCACATACCTTTAATCCCAGCACTTGGGAGGCGGAGGCAGGCAGTTTTCTGAGTTTGAGGCCAGCCTGGTCTACAAAGTGAGTTCCAGGATAGCCAGAGCTATACTGAGAAACCCTGTCTCAAAAAACCATAAATAGATAGATAGATAGATAGATAGATAGATAGATAGATAGATAGATAGATAGATAAAAGAAATGTTTAACATCCTTAGTTGTCAGGGAAATGGAAGTCAAAATGACCCTGAGATTCCATCTTATACCAATCAGAATGTCTAAGATCAAAAACTCAAGGGACAGCATATACTAGCAAGGATGTGGAGAAATAGGGACACTCCTCCATTGCTGATGGGAAAGCAAACTTACACACTCACTTTGGAAATCAGTCTGGTGGTTTCTCAGAAAATTGAAAATAGTTCTACCTGAAGAGCCAGTAACACTGCTCCTGGGCATATACTCAAAAGATGCTCCACCATACCACAGAACAAGTGCTTTATTATATTCATATTAGCTTCATTCATAAAAGCCAGAAACTGGAAATAACTCGGTTATGCCTTAATGGATACAAAAAATGAGGTCTATTTACAAAACAGAATACCATTTAGCTATTCAAAACAAGGATACCATGAATTTTGCATGCAAATGGATGAAACTAGAAAATATCCTGAATGAGGTAAACCTAAAGGACATGTATGGTATGTGTTTACTGATATTAGCCATGAAGTACAGAATACCCATGAACATACAGAATACTCCATGCCCTAGACCCAAAGAAGTGAAATAAGAAAGAATGCCTAAGTGAGGATGCTTGAATCACACTTGGAATGGGGAATAAAATAGTCATAGGAAACAGAGGAGGGAGAAAGCAGGTGGGAGAGAAGAGGGGTCAGAGTCAGGGTCAGGGTCAGGTGTAGAGACAATCAGGAGAGAGACCCAAAGGGCCAGGAGAATAAATGGAAATCTGCAGGTGCTGGGCATTGAGGGGGGTGTGGTTCTTTAGGAAGCTCCAGAGACCTTAGATTGGGGAGGCTTCCAGGAATCGAGATGGGTTCCCTTAACCAAAATGGCTAACAGTGGGGACATGGAAACAGAAGAGGCCATCTTTTATAGCCAGGCAGGACCCATAATAAAGAAATAAGGATACTAAACCACTCACAAAACTTTCAACACAAAATTTTTCCTGTCTAAAAGAAATGGAGGGACAAAGATGAATCGGAGACTGAAGAAATGGCCAACCAATAACTGGCCCAATTTGAAACCCATTCCATGGGCCAACACCAATCCCTGACATTATTAATGATACTTGTTATAATTGTGAACAGGAGCTTAGAATAAATGTTCTCTGAGATGCTCTACCCAGTATCTGAGTGAAACAGATGCAGAGACCCACAGCCAAGAGATCAGGGCCTCTTATGGAAGAGTGAGGGAAAGGATTGAAGGCCCTGAAAGAGATGGGAACCCCACAGGAAGACCAACAGAGTCAACTAACCTGGTCTTCTGGGAGTTCTCAGAGCCTGAGCCACCAACCAAAGAACACATATGGACCTGAACAGGCCCCTGGCACATATGTAGAAGATGTATAGCTCAGTCTCCATGTAGATCCCTCCCCCCAACACCTTGAACAGAGCTAATGCTCTCCCTAAAACTGTAGCCTGACTGTCGTATTTATCCCCAACAGGATTGCCTTGACAGGCCTCCATGAGATAGGATGTGCTTTACCCTGGCAAAATCTTGATGTGCCAGGGTGTGGGGTTAAACCTCTCCGAGAAGAGGGGATGGGGGAGGATCTCTGTGAGGAGAGAGAGCATTTGATGTAAGTATATAAATAAACAAATACATATTTTGAGAACTTATTTTGTGTATTTGCCTGTCTGTGGGTGAGTGTGAGTCTAAGTACCAGCTAAGATCAGAAATGGTGTTGGATTCCCTGAAGCTGGAGGTATAGGCAGGTATGAATTGCTCACTGTGGGTTCTGAGACGGAACTCAGTTCCTTTGCAAGACCAAGATATACTCTTAACCACTAATGAAATGTGTGAATATAAATATCACTGGATAAATTTTGCAAATTATAATTATGACAGCATAGTTAGTCAAGTGATAGTTATCTGTCAAATTAAGCAGGCTGGATATTTTCCTGAAAATATCAACAGAAGGCCTCTTCATTTCACATTTGAGGAAGGACAGCATTGTTAATAGATGGTGCTAGGAAACAAGATATGGATGAACAGAAAAATTAAACTCTATACTGTCTCTCATTGTAAAATTGCATTAGAGTCTTAATACATTACAATATGTGTTAGAGACCCAAGTATAGCAAATGTATTCAAATACATGAAGCCCCAAACATTCACGGAAAAAAAATGGAAAGTATTTTGGAATGTGATCAATGATTTTTTTTTGACTCTCTGCTAAAATCATAAGTAATTAACAAAAAAGTGGACAAATGGCATTTTATAAAATGAAGATCATCACCTGGTAGTGGAAAATCACCCCGAAGAGATGACCTAGTAAACTACTGAACGCAATGCATATTTGCAATGATTAAATCCCAACTTCATTGTTTATTCTCCAAGCATATTTCTTTGAGAAGATGTCAATAGGAGTCGACCAATGCAAATGTAATTATATCAATAGGAATATTTTGGTGATTGATACAAACAAAATACCCTGAATTCAAAGTTTATATACTAATGATAGACAACATTAACCCTAGCTTTCTTGTTCTTTCAGTCTAACTGCCATAGATATACACACATAAACTTACTCCACTTGGTCTGGAGATCTCTCTGGATCATATCCACATTATCATTTGTAAGCCATATAAATCAACATGTTTAGGAGGAATGATAGCTAGGTATGCTTTGGGTGTTTACCTAGTCATGAAATAACTGTTGCTCTTATTTAACCTTAGTAATGAGTGTTTTTAAGAATAATGTCACTTTAATAATTATAACAATACTCATTTTTGTTGATTTTTGTAAAGCTATATGTAAAACACTATCAAAAGTAACCAGTTATTTCTTTATGACTCCAACTCTTATTTACATTAATAAATCTTGTGATGAATGATGGTTTCTGGATAATGCTACCAAAGCATTAACTGTCATATAACAATTGGAGTGTTCAAAACACTTGGCTACTTTGTGTTAGCTGTTAATTCTCTGTGTAACATAGGAGCTGGTTCTTTAACCAAAGCTGATAGAGTTAAGAATTGAATGTTTGAAATAGTCACTCATAGCTGGGTTCCTCTATGTGTTTGAATTTACCATGGTAATAAGGAATCGCGTATGTAACTGTGTGCTGTGTTGTTTTAAATTTTGCTGAGGAAATTAATGATGAAATAATACAAAAGTAGTAGAGTTAATGTCTTATTATTTTTATTATTTTTATTATGCTTCCATGCACGCTCTACAACTTTCTTCTTGACCGTTGACATATGTTATTCCTTTTTAACTTCACATATCTTAATTAAAGCATTAGTGTAGACATCATTTTTATAACATAATTTAATTCTAAAGTCCCCTGGGAGCCTACAGTATTAAAACTACTACATGTTTATATTTACATGATAATAATATTTTATTTTATACTCACTGTAATTTGTTTTTACTTTTCTTTGATGGTATTGTCTTTTATAATTATATATGTAAAAACATACATATATATAGTTGCTTTTTGAAAATAGTAGAAAAACACTTATATGACAAGAAGGAAATGTATGTTTTGTTTTGCCCAAACTGTCACCAATAAAAAAAAAGAACAGAGATGGATTTCTATTGATTTACTCCTAGTTCGCATTTTATGATGTATTTTCTTTTTCTTCCAGGCACTCTTAAAATGATCTGCTGACTTCAAATTTTTATCACACTTTTGTCTCAAAACTTAATGGCTCTCAATTATCTATATTATTTTTCTCAATATTTGACCTGCTATACAATACCTTAGATAACATGGCCAATTCTCTGTATTTTATTCTTCAACCATAAAAGTTTTACTCTCTCTCTCTCTCTCTCTCTCTCTCTCTCT
>LR749902.1:473806-610609 GCA_902729485.2 Mus minutoides
TACAATTTACTAAACACATGAATCTCAAGAAGAATGAAGTTCAAAATGTGGTCTCTTCGCCCCTTCCTAGAATTAAGAACAAAGCACACATTGAAGGAGTTACAGAGATCATGTGTGAAGCTGAATCAAAAGGATGGACCAACCAGTGACGGCGGCTGCCAGGGATCCTTCCCATAATCAGCCACCAAAATAAACACTACTGCATATGCCAGCAAGATAATGCTGAAAGGGACCTGATATAGCTGTCTCGTAGGAGGCTACACCAGTGCCTGGCAAACACGGAAGTGGTTGCTCACAGTCAGCTATTAGTTGGAACACAGGACTCCCAAGGAAGGAGGTAGAGAAAGTACCCAAGGAGCTGAAGGGGTCTTCAACCCTATAGGTGGAAGTATAACATGAACTAACTAGTTCTCCCTGCGCTCATGTCTCTAGCTGCATATATGGAAGAAGATGGCCTAGTTGGCCATCATTGGGAGGAGAAGCCCCTTGGTCATACAGACTTTATATGCCCCAGTACAGGGGAACGCCATGGCCATTATGTGGGAGGGCGTGGGTAGGGGAGCATGGCGGGGATGGGGAAAGGTTAGGGGAATTTTCTGGATAACACTTGAAATGTAAATGAAGAAAATATCTAATAATGAGAAAAAAAAAGAAAGGAAAATGTTGACTACTTACAACATGAAAGGATGCTGAAGGGGTAAATGACTACATAAAAAGTGAGAAAAGGGTTACACATGGCACACACCTTTAATCCTAGTTCTTGAGAGGCAGAGGCAGACAAAACTCTGAATTCAAGGCCACCCTGGTCTACAGAGAAAATTCTAGGGAAACCAGGGCTACACAGAGAAACTCTGTCTCAAAACAAAATAAAACAAAATAAAATGAGAGAACAAAGTTCCCAAACACAGAAAGGTACCAATATCAATGCAAAACTATCAGAGCACTTAGTCAAAATTAACCCTCTTAAGTCTACATCAACTCATCTTATAATTAATCTCAAAACTGAAAATAAATGACTGCAAGGGGAAAAAAAAGCATACAAAACAATTCTTTAACCTGATATCAAACTTTTTAGCAAAAACTTCACAGGCCAGGAGTTTTCACACAACTGAAAGAAAAGAGTTAACCACTGAGAATGTTGTTCACAGCTAATCTGTCCTTTAGAAATGAAGGAATGGATTCCTATACATATAAAAGCTGAGAGACTATATCTCCATCAAACCTGTTATACAAGAAATCTTAAAGGAAGTACTTCCAACAGAAGGAAAGAAATGTTAACGAGTAAGCAAAACATATAAGGCTTGTTTCTAAGAATAATTCTATATACACATTCAGAATGTCCCAATACTTCAAGTGTAATCTATCAAGGTTAATACCTTTAGTATGTAAACTCAAAATGGAGGCCAATTGAAATAATAGTCCAACTGTGGGAGGGAGGGCAGGAAAGTACAGTGTTTTCCTACCAGCATATTTCTTTTAATTGTGTTCTCTCTTATCTATATATTTATATTATAATTTCAATGTCATTTATTTTAATAAAAACCTATTTTTGTGAGCTGCACCTTGAACAAAAGGCAAAAACTTAGTCATTTTTTTAAAACCACAATGAGCAATAATAGACCAACTAAAAAAAATAAGCAGGGAATGAATTAAGCTTTTAGGCCATTTAATCCTATAGGAAGATCATGTTGTAAGACAGGAAGGACCTCCACCAAACCCAAAAGAGGGTAGCCAATATCAAGAGGAAGATTCAGCTTTCCTCATCTTTAATATAAGGTAATTCTTTGATTATAATGATGTAGAGTGAGTAAATGGATTAAAATTAACAGACCCAACTGTGTGTTGCTTGCAATAAAGCTGTTTTACTTGTAAGGTGAAGAGAGACTTCACTGTGACTGAAACTTAGGAATTAGAATAGTATGTTCCCAATAAATGGCAATTGGAACATAAGAGGTCAGATAAACCATATAAGAATGGGCTTTAAGCAAATATGGGTAAAAGATATAAGGAATGCCATTGCTAAATATTAACATGGCCATTTTCAGGAGAAATAGCCCTAATCAAATAAGTACCAGATACAAGCACAAACACATAAAGTGAATAGCAACAGACTTTAGGACAGAATTAGATTCTGATTCTTGTTAACTGTACCATCCTACTTTCATCAATGAGGCAACAACAGAAATATCAGCAAAGCAACAGCAGAGTTAAATTTCACCTCAGACCAGGTTAGCCAATGGACATCTACAGAGCATGCAGCCTCCATGCAGAATCTCTGCATATGCAGAAGCTGCTGCCCTTTGTTTCTATGGCTGCAGTACAATAGCCTTACAGGAAGAAAGATGTTTGTTTCATCTTACAGTTCCATGTTATAATCCATCATTATGGAGAAGTTACTTGCTGCCTGCTTGGTTATGCTCAGTTCAACTAACTTAATTAAGATAATAGCTCATTGAGACTTTCCTCTAAAGTAGTGCTAGGTTGTGTTAGGCTAGCATAGCTGATTATCATAGACTTCAGTATACATTTTTTGCTTCAGTGATGTAACATTCTCCATGGTACTGGATATTCTAAGTCACAGACAAGTCACTCAAATATGAAGAATTGAAATCCTTTTCACATTTATTCTTTAAGCACAATGCAATAAAAGCCAGAAAGTAATATCAAGATGTCCTAGTGTGCTTTCTGTGTCTGTGACAAAACACTGGACAAAACCAATTTAGGTGTTTATTTGGCTTAGCGGTTGCAATCCATTTATTATCCACAGAAGCCAAGTGGGGAACTTGAGGCAGAAACTGAAGCAGAAACCTTGGAGAAATATTGCTTACTGACTTTCTTTTAGCATCACAATTGCCTACCATTCTTAAATAACATAGGTCTCATTAGAAATTAAAAAAAAAAATGACCCAAAGAAAATTATGTAATTATATTATAATCTCAAAAAAGAAGAAGAGAAAAGAAAAAAATGCCCTACAGGTATGCCAACAGGCCACTCTGATGGAGGCAGTTCTGCAAATGCAAATCTCTCTTCCTTGGTGTGTCAAGTTGACAACAGAGCACCATGTAAACTATAATCTCTCTCTCTCTCTCTCTCTCTCTCTCTCTCTCTCTCTCTCTCTGTGTGTGTGTGTGTGTGTGTGTGTGTGTCTATGTCTGTGTGTGTATTTTATTGATCACTAGATAAAGAAGGAACTCAAGAAAAGAAAATATGCCTTCAAACAAATGAAAGTAAGTCCAAACATTTCAAAATATATTCAATACACAAAAATAGCTCTAAGGGCGGGGGTTTCTATCCAGCACTTCCCTCAACAAAAAGAAAAATTTCAAACCACATATCATTACCCCTCTATGAAATAGAAAATAATGGCAACCTCAAACAATGCTAATGGGAGGAAAGAATCAAGTACTGGAGTAGAAACAGGTGAAACAGTCTACAAACAGTACAAAAATGATAACAAATGTAATGGGTAGTTCTTTGCCTAGATAAATAGTATACATGATCCCTTAATTAAACTAATAAATACATATAGAGAAGAATTGAACTCACAGATGAAAAAGGAGAAACTTTCATTGATAGCACAGAAATAAAATAAATCTTTAAAGATTTATATGAACAATTGCACATCAATAAAGCTTATAACCTACAAGAAATAGATTTCTAGACACATATACCTTAAATCATGAAATGGTCTACTTGAGCAGACCAGAAACAAGCAATAAAAATAAGTCAGTAAGAAAAATCTTCACATTAAATGCCAGGACCAGATGGCTTCATTGCTCAATTCTATCAAGCATAAAAAAATAATAATGTCAACTTTAAGTTTTTTTTAAAAAATGGGAAGACGTCTTCAGAATAGGTTTCCTAGTGCCAACATTATTATATCAAAGATTAAGTCCAAGATCTTCGAAAAACACAGATATAGGAACCAAAGAAAGTACTAGCAGTTCAACATTGCATTAAAGTGACTTCTTACTATTGTCGAATGAGATTCATCACAAGACTACAAAGATATAAATCAATAAACTCAGTGCCCAACATTAAATAAATGAGGTAAACAGCTGTATAACTATAAGAACAGATGCAAGAGAAGTATTTGATAGTATTCAATATCCTCTATGCTAAAAAATGAAAGCTAAGAATCAAGGTAAAGTAGAAATGTTCAATTACATAATAAAGACAACCAAAGGTTAACTTCATGCAAAAGGAAAGCTGATATATTTATTAAAATCTTCGTCACAAACTTATTAGAAATGATACAAGAATATAGTAAACTTTCAGGATATAGACCAGTACAAATCAAGTCAGCCCCAGAAGACACACACTGTCCAATTTTTCTTGCGTAGACTTGATTAGAATTGTCTTTGCCACTGTCTAGTGTATGTAGGGAAAGGAGGAGGATGTGATTGATCAATTGGTTCCATGGGCAAGCTTAGGAATGCTATTACAAACTTGGGGTGTGTTAAGAAAAACATGGCAAACATTTCAAAAGGCAGAATAAATTATAGATGACAGGCATTTGAGCAAATAAGCATATTTAATGTTTTAAACAATGAGTTTTATATATATATAACTGAAACATCGTGCCTTATTAATATGTTTCTTTATGTTTCTTGTGTGAGTTAAAGATGAATTTAGAAACCTTTTCTTTTTTTGTGATATGAGACAGGGTTTCTCTGTGTAGCCCTGGCTATCCTGGAACTCACACTGAAGTCCAGGCTGGCCTCGAACTCACAGAGACAGATTTGCTTCTGCTTGACTCCTGAGCTCTAGGATTAAATTTAGAAAACCATAAGAACCAAATAATTGTAGGTTTTATAAGAAGACACGCAGAATAAACAATATTGACAAAACCCCAATGAAAAGTTGACTATTATCAACCAAATACATTTAGAATCATTCTCATGCTTTTTATTCTTGTTACAGAATATCTGGCAGGTAACTGAAGAATAACATCTAAGAAACCATGGGGGAACTCGGGGAATACTGCAATCATTTCAATTCATTTCAACAAAATCGCCCTGAGGTGTGTTGGAAAGATTGGCTGATCTGTTTCTACTTGATACTCTCTACCTGTCAGGGTTGTCTCAGAAAGCCAGCTTCTACTTAACGGGAATTCTACTTAGGGAGGAAATAGAAGTATGTGTTTCTTTTGGTACCAGATTATGAATAAGTAAATAATGAGTTAATGTGGCCCATTGGTAACTGCTCGCTTAATGTACTGATGAACCTAACCATCTAGAACCATTTGAAAGGAGGAAGCTTTCTGACAGAGTCAACTCCATTAGTCTTGGGAGAGGCCACTTCTCTGATCAGCGAGAATCTGTTTCATATATTGAGTGGAGAAAGTTTTAAATTTCTTCTGCCCTCACCTTGTGCATGGTAATATCTGATAAATAAGAGAAATGAATGCTGAGCTGAATACCTGGTTCTCGCTTATGGTATTTCTAACTGACTAGATCAGTAAAGAAGCACTGGATGCTTAAGCTATGAATTCCTTCAAAGCTTCTATCTATCTGCTGAAGGAATCATTCCCAGAAAAATAAGCTGGTGATGTTAAATCTGTTCATGTGAGGGATGAAAAAAATATTCATACATTTAACTATCAAGAAAACAACAACAGCCTGGCAGTGGTGGCACACGCCTTTAATCCCAGCACTTGGGAGGTAGAGGCAGGCGAATCTCTGAGTTTGAGGCCAAACTGGTCTACAAAGTGAGTTCCAGGAAAGCCAGGGATACACAGAGAAACCCTGTCTTGAAAAAAAAAAAAAGAAAGAAAGAAAAGAAAAGAAAAGAAAAGAAAAGAAAAGAAAAGAAAAGAAAAGAAAAGAAAAGAAACAACAACAATAACAGAAATAAAAGTAATTTATAGAGAGAGACATTTGGACTATTATAGTCACTTGAAATGTTCAGAATACTTTTAATGATAACTGAATTATTTATAAGTTGATAAATATATCAGCTTTCTGCATGTGTAAAAAGGAGTGCTCTTATTACAAAGTGATATTAAGCAGCCCAGAATTGCCAAACCTAAAAATATTTATATAAGCATATTCAAACTGTAAAGTTCCAGAAGAGTTCCTGAGCTTGATAAAGCATAAAATAAGTCTATTTGATTTTTATGCATACGTCCTTGTAAGTCTTAACTGGATTTATGCCTCAGGGTTCTAGTCAAAGATCAATTAAAACCAAAAACCATCTGATATAAGGATGTCATCAGAGAAATAGTCTATTTGCAGATACTGCATTAATATTTTCAGAACTATGCTTATAACCACCATGGATTTATTTAGTCAAAATTTGTGTTAACTCTATAAAGAATTCAAACTGTCTTGGTAAGACAATTTCACATTAAAGTCATAATTGTTGTTTACAACAGCCATGGTGTCACTGCTTTGTTCAGTGGAGAGACTAGAGACATTAGGAAAGGAAGTAACATTAATGCTAGGCCATTCTCTAGGACTTGAGGGGATTCACTCCAGAAATAAACAATGTTTGTCACAGTTCGTTTCCCTGTTGCTTCTTTAGGGAAATAGATGTGACACTTCAGTGCCAACACAGAAAAAAAAAAAACCCACATGAATAGAGAGAAATTACTTTACCTTCAGATGCACTTATGACCTAAAAAGGGATGTCAGCTGGAGCCCATCTCTCTGCCCCCACCTCTTCTCTGAGTTCCGACCTCCTGTTGTTCTTGTTGATGTCGGAACCAGAAGAGCTTTTGTGCACTTTCAAGAGAATATTCAGAACTGAAAATTCACTAAGTTCATTTCTAGTCTGCTCACACCTAGAGTTATAAAAGAGATAATTCCGGAGTTAGATAGAGGGCAACAGAGAATGGCAAAGTAAAACTGGTATTCACGATAATTACTTGCTAACTGTTTGCAAACTTAGATATAATATAAGCATTTGATATTTGTTAAAGTTATTTCCACAACAATAAAAAATCAGTATTTTATGTGTATAGTGATTGTCTGTATATTTGTCTGTGTACCACATTCATTCCAGGTACCCACTGAGGCTCAAAAAGAAGTTGGGTTTTCCTGGGACTGGAGTTTTAGATGTGTGTTAGCTGCCACGTGGGTGCTGGGAATCAAAATCCAGTGCTCTGGAAGAGCAGTAAGTGCTCTTAACCATTTGAGCCATCTTTCCTACAACATTTGATAACCAGATTTTCTATCTCCTATATTATTCATTGTGACATTGGAATTGTTAATTGCTAGATGCATATCCATATTACTTCACATATATCAACATAACCTGTTTATATCAACATAAATAAGAATTTCACAACAGAGCAAGGTCTCAAGAGGTTAGAGTTTATTTTTGTAGAACAAGGGTCTTAAGTACGTAGATAATTGGCAAAAAGTCAAGCAGTTGGTTAGGAATCAAACAAAACCTCACTTTGGCTGATAGCCACAGATAAGTAAACATATATGTTGTTTGTTTTCATATTGTATAAAGTTGTCTTACAATATAATACTATAGATGAAGCACCAGCAAGTTATCCTTAAAAGACTAGTATCAGCTGATTCAGGCTCTGAGTAAATGGCCTAGAAACTCTGAAGAAATAAACAGAGATTGGTGACTGATAGGCCAGGAAACTTCCAATGTAACATTTCTTTCTTATCTCTAAAGAACAGTAAAAGCAGGTTTTCAGTGAAAGTACAGCTCTTCTTTCCCTTACCTTCAACGCTAGACTGTGATGCAAAGTGCACTGAGAATACTGATCTGGTGCACCAGGCTAGCTTTTCTTGTCATCTTTGGTCTGTCCAGAGCACCTCCATTACTGTTGGTGAGCAGCTTGCTATAGCTCTTACTGTATGAACGAATATAGGATCCAAGTCAGAATTACACACCAATAATAATAATAATAATAATAATAATAATAATAATAATAATAATAATAACAACAAAGTTTAGAGCTTTCAAAAAGTTCTCATTTCTCTGTTTCATGATAAATAAGAACTTTTGAGGACAGCAAGAGTTGCAGTTTGGAGATACCAGCAATGGAGTAGAACCTGAACTCCCTCTAGACTGACTAATTAGTATGAATATTTTTGAAACTGAATAAACACATACAAAGCCTAAGAGCATACTCATTTGAGTCTGTTTCTGTGGAATGAATTCCCTTGTATATAAACAAAAGGATCATACAACCTCAGTACATGATAAGTTGCTATAGAATATTCTAGTCAACATGGACACTTGAAGACGCCTAAGCTTACCTGGCTGAAGTGTAGTCTTTTGCATGCCAACTCCAATGGCACGCTCAGTATTAAAAGCTCGGCCTGATCTAGAGTGAACTCATTAAATACTACCTGTGGGTGCTGGAAATTGAAGGCAGGTCCTCTGGAAGAACACTAAGTAGTTTAAACCACTGAGTCATCTCTCCAGCCCTATTGATCTGTTTGTTGATGTTGCTGCTGGTTTTGTGGTCCAGGGGACTGAAACCAGGGCCTCACATGTGTTAAGCAACTGCTCTATGGCAGAGCTATATTGTCAGACTGACTCATTATAATTCTACAGTGTATGTTTATTCTTAAAAATAGTACTAGCCTTATGTATAACACGAACTAAAATTATTGATTTCACAAATCTCCATCCTAACTTGACATAATCATTACAAATGTTTAGGGTTTAATATATTACCATTTATTACTTTTATTTTATGTTTGCCATTTATTCATTTTACATCCTGATCATAGACTCCCCTTCCATAATGCCCCTGTCCTCAGTTCCCCCTCCTTCTCTTCTGAGAAGGAGGAAGTCCCCCTGGGACTCAACCCACCTTGGCATATCAAGCCACCCCAGGACTAGGCACATCCTCTCCCACTGAGTCCAGACAAGGCAGCCCAGTTAGGAGAACAGAATCCATGGTCAGGCAACAGAGTCAAGGGCAGCCCCTGCCTCAGTTATTCAGGACCTACCTAAAGATGAAGCTGTACATCTGCTACATATATGCGGGGAGTATAGGTCCAGCCCATGTATGCTTTTTGGTTGGTGGTTAAGTCTCTGGGAGCCCCCAAGGGTTCAGGTTAGTTTACTCTCTGTTGGTCTTGTGAAGTTCTTATGCCCTCTGCACCCCTCAATCCTTCCCCCAACTCTTCCACAAGACTTCCAAGCTCCATCTAATGTTTGGCTGTTGGTGTCTACATCTGTTTTGGTCAGCTGCTAGATGGAATCTCTCATTGGAATGTTAGGCTAGGTATTTTAATTTCTTGAGATAAACATCACTTTCATATTATAAAGAGACTTCCAAGATTTCCCTTTTTGATTTCCTTACAGACTATTCTGTTGAACTAAGGACTCATAGAAATTTATGTTAATAGAATAACATGGAAAGTGGCTAAGAAGTCAACAATCCATTTAATATTGGCTTGCCCTTTCAATATACAACATTTGAGACAAACACATACACAATGATGATCACAATGATCAACACTGACTTAGAATGCTTTGACAATTAGGTCTTTTTGTCTTAGTCAGGGTTTCTATTCCTGCACAAACATCATGACCAAGAAGCAAGTTGGGGAGGAAAGGGTTTATTTGGCTTACACTTCCACATTGCTGTTCATCACCAAGGAAGTCAGGACTGGAACTCAAGCAGGTCAGGAAGCAGGAGCTGATGCAGAAGCCATGGAGGGATGTTCCTTACTGGCTTGCTTGCTTCCCCTGGCTTGCTCAACCTGCTCTCTTATAGAACCCAAGACTGCCAGCCCAAAGATGGTCCCACCCACAAGGAGCCCTTGATTACTAATTGAGAAAATGCCTCACAGCTAGATCTCATGGAGGCATTTCCTCAACTGAAGCTCCTTTCTCTGTGATAACTCCAGCTGTGTCAAGTTGACACAAACCTATCCAGTACAATTGACCCCTTGTCAACTTGACACACAAACACATCACTAGTAAGCCTCAACCCTTAGTTCTTATTCATCCCCAAGATCTTAAATAACTTTAAAAGTCCCACAGTCTTTACATACTAAAAGCTCAATCCTTTTAAAATATCTAATATCTTTTAAAATCCAGAGTCTTTTTATGATTAAAAGTCGCTTAACTCTGGGCTCCACTAAAATACTTCCTTCAAGAGGGAAAAATATCAGGGCACAGTCACAATGAAAAGCAAAATCAAATCTCCAACTGTCCAATGTCTGGAATCCAACTCACGATCTTCTGCGCTCCTCCAAGGGCTTGGGTCACTTCTCCAGCCATGCCCTTTGTAGCACACACGTTGTCCTCTAGGCTCCAGATGCCTGTACTCCATTGCTGCTGCTGTTCTTGGTGGTCATCTCATGGCACTGGCATCTCCAAAATGCTTCTGTAACTAGGCTTCAACACTAGCCTCTCATAGGCTCTCTTCGTGGTGCCGAGCCTCAACTCCTTTACATGACCCCTTCAGTCCTGGGCCATCAATTGTAACTAAGGCTGCACCTTCACCAATGGCCTTCCATGGCCTCTCACAGTGCTTCCGTGGCCTCAGCTGCTCTACATGACTCCTTCATGCCTTCAAAACCAGTACCACCTGGGAAACTCTTACACATTACCAAGTCCAGTCACAGCACAAGGTACAACCATGGCTATCTCTGGAACACAGCCTCCTTGTGCTTTCAGAAAACACTTCCCAGAAGATGTCATCTCAATGATGCTGGTCTCTTCTTTATCACCGCTAATTTCTTAGCTCCAGCTAACCAGCATCAATAGTCCCAGTAACGCCAAGTTTTTGCTTTAGTAGCTCTGGTATCTTGTTAATCACAGCTGATTCTTCAGCCCCAGCTAACCAGAACCACAGAATAATCAAACTCCAAAATAGCAATGGCCCTGAAAAGAGTATTTAATTTTCCCTCTGAAATTTCACAAGCCAGGCCTCCATCTTCTGCACTGTTCTCAACATTATCTTCCAAGCTCCTACACAACATCCCACAGAGCTCTTAACACAGAATGGATCTTCTAGCCCAATGTTCCAAAGTCCTTCCACAGTCCTCCCCAAAACATGGTCAGGTTGTCATAGGAATACCCCACTCTGCTGGTACCAATTTGTCTTAGTCAGGGTTTCTATTCCTGCACAAACATCATGACCAAGAAGCAAGTTGGGGAGGAAAGGGTTTATTTGGCTTACACTTCCACATTGCTGTTCATCACCAAGGAAGTCAGGACTGGAACTCAAGCAGGTCAGGAAGCAGGAGCTGATGCAGAAGCCATGGAGGGATGTTCCTTACTGGCTTGCTTGCTTCCCCTGGCTTGCTCAGCCTGCTCTCTTATAGAACCCAAGACTGCCAGCCCAGAGATAGTCCCACCCACAAGGAGCCCTTGATCACTAATTGAGAAAATGCCTCACAGCTAGATCTCATGGAGGCATTTCCTCAACTGAAGCTCCTTTCTCTGTGATAACTCCAGCTGTGTCAAGTTGACACAAACCTAGCCAGTACAACAATCAAGGAGAAATATGGGTAAAAAGGTGTGTTCATGATCAGCTTTTGGTCTGATTTATACGACGGTGAGTTTCCAATGAAATAAAGATGCTGGCAGAAAGTGCAATTAGGTTATTTCCTCAAACACTGGGATTCTTTTCTATAGTGGATTCTGTAAAATACTGCACACATGTGGGCCAAGGTACTGTGCCAGCAGACAGAAGTACTGGTAATGTAGTAACAAGTTCAGAACCCCAATAAGTCTCAGAATTGAGAATGAAAGGAGTTCAAACTAGCACCAAACCTGGTTCCTGTCTTGGAGCATATGGCCATGACACCCAACTAAGAGGACCATGGCAACAGGTCATATACCATAGAGCCTAGAGTTCTCCATGCTAATGAGGTATCTAGATAGGGCCTGAGTGTTTAGCAAATGAGCTTCCCTTCCTGTTCATCCCATCCCACAAAAGGTATTTAATTCCTGGTCCACCCTGAGTAAAACATATGCATTCTCATATACTCATATCTGCCGTGAATAAAGCAGTTTGGATAAGCAGGGACTGTCTCCTTCATCAAGGACAACCACAGTGGGGGAGGTTGGGTGGTAGACCTTCATCATACAGAGTGTCACCTAAGTCTCCTTTAGAAGGTCCCTCTTCCAGCCCTTCCATACTGTTGCCATGGTCCTCTTAGTTGGGTGTCATGGTCACGTGCTCCAAAGACAGGCACCAGATCTGGCGCTAGTTTGAATTCCTACCATTCTCAATTCTGAGATTTATTGGGGTTCTGAACTTGTTACTACCTTACCAGTACTTCTGTCTGCTGGCACAGTCCATTGGCCCACATCTGTGTAGTATTTTACAGAATACAGGTATAGAAAACAAGCCCAGATCCATCCCCGACCCAGGCTCATCTAAGGCTCCCAGGACCCATTTTCAGCTCCTAAAGGTTCACAGCAGTGTCTGGTCCACAGGAGTTTGAGAACTACAGCCTCTTTCCCAGCCTCTGATGTTTTCACCAAGGGAAACATGGGCTGGGACCCCTATCCTAAACTGCCTTTTTTGCCTTTTCTGAGTAGCCTGTCAGTGGCTGACACCCCAGTGGCAAGGCAAAAACACAGACCCACACACAAAAACCTTAGCCTGGAACAGAGTTTGTTTTCTTCTAATACCTGAAGGTTACTGAGACACTGGGGATAGGGGATATGTCAGTACATAGGAGGAGGATGGGTCCAATGGAATGTTAAAAAGCACAGATATGTTCTGTATTATTTAGTGATATAATCACTAGGGCATGTAGACATACTTAGTATGTTTGGCTAAAGAACTCCATTTTCCTTGTTACTAATTTATTAAATCTAAATGTAAATACCAAGATGTGACTTGGAGCTGTTGTATGATGCTCACCACTGTGAGAAGCCATACCTCACCTTCTGTCACCCTCTCTCCTACTTCCACTAACTTTGCTTTTTTTCTCTCGATCTTGCTTGATTTTTTATTCAGCATCTAAAACTGTTATGGATCAATTTTCTCTATAGTTAGCACTGCTACCCACTGGGACAGGACTCACGATGAATCTACAATCAGCCTATATAGATTCTTGCTTTCCTAACCATTTAAAATCCAGTTAGAGAGGAAAAAAAATCATATAATATATGCATGCAAAATGCTGAAATTTTTAAATTTAAACTAAGAGAAAATGAGAAAATAAATACATGTATAATATGTTGGTAGGGCTCAAACATGGGGCAATAAGATGATAAGATGGACATTAAAATATTTCTTAAGAAAAGAGATCCAGATATATATTAAGAGTTGTTCATAAATTATTTTTTGATGGGGTTAATCTTTATCCATTACACAAAGATTCCTGACCTGGTGTGAGAGTACAGAGAGTCAAGGTGATTGCTACCAATTCTGACAACCTGAGTTCCCTTCCCAACCACAGAAGAAGAAGAAGAGTTCTTGTTAATTACCCTCTGACCGTGTCTAAATAGAGAACTTTGTACTCATATGCCACTTCCTTATTAATAAGTCTCTTATTATCTGCAATGCATGTCTCACTCGTTACTCAGTCACCAGCGATGCATCAAGCTTTGATAGAAAAATATATATTTTGAGAATTTTATACATGGCTACTATATTTACACCCTTCTCATCCTTTCTCTGTCCCCTTTAATCCCTCTGGTGTTCACTCTCACTCTCTCTCAATTTAATGACTTCTCTATAAAGTATTGGTTTACACACACACACACACACACACACACACACACACACACACCCCACACCCTACAGAGTCCATTTCATGTTGCTTTATTGTTTAAGAAAACCACTTGGGACTAAATAACATATCAAAGCAGTTCTAAATCTGTGGGTGGCAGACCTGGTGGGAATCAAACTATCCTTTCATAAGGGTCATCTAAGATAGTAGGAAAACACATGGTATTTACACTGCCATCCATAGTAGAAGCAAAATTACTTTTGTGAAGTATCAATGAAAGTAATTTTATGGTTGGAGGTCACCACAACATAAGGAGCTATATGAAAGGGTCACAGCATTAGGAAGGTGGAGAACTATTTACCTATCTGACTTCAGAAAAGACCAATTCTCTGTCCAGGTGGAGCTTAGTGTAATTTCCTAGATCCCTGTCTACTGGTGCTTCCATTGTCTAAGTCCTGTTTAGAGGAATATATTGGTGAGATTTCCTGGGTGTGCATCCCTGTCATATCCAGTTGACACCTCACAGCAGGCAACCCCAGTCCTTTGGCTCTTATATGCTTCCTGCATTGCTGATGTATCAATTGGTACCAGGCACCCCATGGTTACTGATTTCTTCATCTTGACCAGTTGCAGACTTAAATTGCTCTTATTTTAAAATGTGCTCTCTAATTAAAATGGAAAGTTGAACATATTTATGGAATACCATGTGATGTTTTGATATGTACATGCACTGTGTTTGGCAAAAATCAGGATATATATATATATATATATATATATATATATATATATATATATATATATATAATTAAACAAACTCTACCTTTGTTGCAGCAAAAACATTGAATATACATTGTGTGTTTAATTTTTGAAATATGAACAACATTAGCATCATCTATCGGCAATCTATTATATAACCATGCACCAGAGCTTAATCCTTCTCATGATTTACTGCTCACTGACCAAAACTTCTCCATGCTTCCCTGCCTCCTACTCTCCCAATCTCTAAAAACTATTTTTCCCTCTCAGTGTGTATGAGATACATTTGTTTTCTATTTTCCATAATAGGTCCCAAAGCTTTCTCTTTCTGTGTCTATCTTATATCACTTAACATAATGACCCTTAGTTCTACCCAAACTGTGAACACTGGTGGGAATTAATGTTTTTATGATTGATTAAAAAGTATATATTAGCCGGGCAGTGGTGGTGCATGCCTTTAATCACAGCACTTGGGAGGCAGAGGCAGGCAGATTTCTGAATTCGAGGCCAGCCTTGTCTACAGAGTGAGTTCCAGGACAGCCAGAGAAACCCTGTCTCGAAAAACCAAAAAAAAAAAAGCAAGCATATTTTACATACACACACAAACACACACACATATATAATATTTTATTTATCTATTCATTGATTAATGTACACATGCATTTTCTATGTCCTTATTAATATTGATAATGTAATAAACAAGGAAGTGAAATGCTGATTTAAGTTCATTTAGATGCACTCTCAGTAGTGGAAAGCAGACAGAGACACATGATGGAGTGAAAGTATTTTCAAAACTATGGAACAAAACTAATAACCAGGGAAACACAAATCAAAATCACCACGAGGTATCACCTACAACCACTAGAATAGCTGTTACCAAACTCAAACAAGAAATGCTAGTAAGGATGAAAAAGGAGTTTATCTATACATTGTTGGTACAGTACAAATTACTACCCTTATTATAGGAAGTATATCTGAGGATCTCCAAAGCAACAGAGATAGGAAGGAAAGATTCAAGAGGCCCCACCCACCCTGACGATTTGTTCCTAATTAATGGTTGCTAGGGGAATGAGATGTAGCTACTGATAAGTTGCCTATGCTCCTGTAAATAACCCGTCATCCATTATTCTTGAAATATGCCAAATTAAACTCATTGGGTTACAGTGGAAAATAAATAGGTAATTGCTAGATACCATAGTATTCCTAGTCCTTAATACACAATTTCTCAAAGATATGATAGAAAAAAAAAAGACATAGTTAACAGTCTGTAGAGTATTGTACACAAGGAGGGGCTCTGTCCTGGTAAATCTTTAGACCATTCTCTCCCAACCCCAAATGGACAGGTCTTCCATTACTTTTGCCCAGATACTAGTAATATAAAGATTCCCATTGACAAAAAAAAAAAAAAAAAAAAAAAAAAAAAAGAGGGAGGGACAGAGAGAAGGGAGATATATTATAAATTTGCATTTAACATATGTTTGACCAAGGAAGACTCACAAAATTATAAACTCATAGTCAAAGACACAACTGAATATAGAATAGAACATGTCATCGGCCTTAAAGTCTAAAGAAAGAAAGGCATTCACAGGAGGAACGTCCTAACATCCACTGAAGGTTTCTCATGTTCCTCAAATACATGCAATTTGAGCAAATGAAGTGGTACTTCTTGTTATACCACTTCCCCCACCCCTCCACCATCTCCAATGAAACCTCACTTATCAATGAGTCAAAGCATCATACAAGGACTAAAGGATAGAATGTTTTTTTTAATCAGTCTTTGCTTAGCCACGAAATCAAAAGTAGGTTAAAGATAACAGGAAGAGAAAGGACATTTGGTTAGCATAGCTCAGCAGGAAAACTGAGCCTTGAAGAATCTAATACAGACAAGCCAAGGAATAGGATGAAGAAATAAACAGGGGTTTCCATGGCTGAACGGAGATAAGTACCTTTGACAGCAGGCGGCACAATATACAGGCATATAAGATACAGTGTTTGCAAATCGTTTTCCTTATGCTTGGATTACAGTTCAGAATTACTTAAAATTACTTTTTTTGTGAAGTGCATAAATTATATAAAGGAATAATTCATGGCTCTCCCCCTAAGGGAAATTATAGCTGAAAAATTGAGTCTAATGTGCAAGCCTTAATCATTAATGTGATAATTCAGGTGTTGTAATAGAGTTATAGACAGGATTCTGTAAAGGCAGAAGAGGGTGTTGATTACCTCAATACCTCTGGGTAGGGACGAGAGCCAGAGGGCTTCAGAGAGAACTTTAGTTGTTGATGACTGAAAATGACTTTCCAATTGATCAAGCGGGAAGAGTGTTTCAGAAAGGGAGAACAAACTTCACAAAGACATAGGGACTTTGCTGTCTCTAGAAGCATCTAGGGGAATGTAGAGAAATTCGTCTGGCTGCAAGTTATGATCAGAGGGAAAGAAAAAAAACATGAGCTTTGAAGTCAGACAAGCCTGGTCTCATAGTGTTGACCTACCATGGCATAGCTAGGTGAATTTGAACATGCTAATTAACTCATCGAGTCTCATTTGTTAAAAGAAGAGAATGATAATTATCTTGTAGGGCCTCTGTGAAAGCTACAAGGGAACAAACATCTCTAACACTTTCATACAGGCAAAAGATGTGTTTAAAAGGACAGGTGTGAACATCACTATCATTTACCTTACCACCTTCAAACAGAAGTGTGCTTCTGGAAGGTGCTGGGCCCCGCCCTGCCTGCGTGTGTAGGGAAGATCTGAAGAGTTAGCCAGAGGAAAAGCAAGAAGAGCCATTAACTTCTGCTTGGGAGAGAGGCACACACACCAACCACTGCCGCCGGGGCACCAATAGAATGATTTTATTTTATTATGTATTTTTTTTAATTTATTCTTCTCTCATACTGCACACGCTGGCCACAGTTTCTCTTTCCTCCCTTCCTCCCATTTTTCTGACCAACTCCCCTCCTCCCCAGATCCACTCCTCCTCTGCTTTCCCTTCAGAAGAAAAAAAAAAAAAGGAAGACCTCCTAGGGATATCAACTAAAGAAGGCCTAACAAGATATAAGACATAGGCTCATCAAGGCTAGACGAGGTAACCAGTAGGAGAAAAGGGGTCATAGAGCAGACGAATAAAGAACATGTGGTAGAACATGGATAAAGAACATGTAGTAGATTTTACACAATGGAGTATTAGTCAGCTGTTAAAAATGACATCATAAAATTTGTACGCAAATGAAAAGAACTAGAAAAAAAAAATCATCCTGAGTGAGGTAACCCAGGTCCAGCAAGACAAATATGGTATATATATTCACTTATATGTCGATATATTAACTGTAAAGGAATGTAAAAATAACGTGAAGACATTAACTGTAAAGGAATGATTTTAAACAAGTTCAGCTTGATGAGAGTCAGTGAGATCCCTTTGTTCACTTGCAGGAACATGGGTGAGAGACTAGCAACTTACAGGGCTTTAGAAAAGTCACTGATGGGCGGAGCCTGCTGCGCTGCATTGTGGGTCCCTCTCCTGTTCCCTCCTTGCTTGGTGACTCCTCCTCCCCTCCACAACCAAGATTAGTGGGCTCAGACTTGCAAGGGTCTTAAGTGGTAGTGATTACAACTGCCTAGATGTCAGGAGAGCAATGGCCATGTCATGCTCAGAGGACAACAGTTCACAAGACAAGCTCAGATCCATGTTTCAGGAAACTCGGGCTGACAACATCAGAGAGGACAAAGAACTGAGAGGCGCGAAATGATGTGTGTGATGATGTGCGCAAAATATTCTCCGCCCTGCAAATCTCTGAGCGCGGAGCCGAGGCACTAAACATCCAGATAAAGAGGAGAGTATAATCATGCCTAATTTTTCCCTTTCTTATTTTCCATGTGAGGCCTAAGTGGTTTGTAGAGGGTGTCGAATACGAAAATCACAATTGAGGTTGCCGTGGTTACAGAGGCACAGAAGAAAATCCTGTGGTTCTTCCAAGCTCCGTTCTGAAAATGGTAATTTTTTTGATCGGCCTGTAGCTTAGAATATTATGTTATAAATTCTGCTGGGGAAAATTTTCTTTTCAATTATTTATTTATTTTAGTAAATATAAAATATAGTGATGCCTCTATCTCAAATTTCACTCCTGCATTCTTCCAAGATATTTAAAATTCTGTACATAATAGCCAAGAATAAGTTAGAATCATACTCTAAGAGATGGTCAATAAACACAGGGTGCTGCTTCCAGGCTGTGCCACACTCATTCTGAGTATATTATCCCACAAATCTTAGCATAAACAGAGACTTACATAGATATATCTTTTTCTAGAAAGCTTAGATTTCATAGAGCAGTAATATAAGCTATATTTTAGAAGACTATCCATAAGTCCTTCAGGCCCTTCTGTTAAGCTTTAATTTTGATTATTAGAAGCATTGACTTAATTGTATAGCCCCCTTTTTTGTTACTATGTACCTACATATTGAGACACAATGGTTAAAACCAAACCTAACTATTACCAAATGGCTTTGACTAGATCTGACTTTGTAAACATTGCTCTTAAAAAAATGTTTATAACCAAATAACAACACAAGCAATCAAGAAGGGAGTATGACAGAAAAGAGTAGCTATTATCTTGATACTTCAGATGGATGCTTGGTTATTTTAATAACATTTCTCATAATAGGAAGATAATATAGAGATACATAATAGCCTCTGTTAATAGAATGGTTTACATTTTGAAATGATTTCTGTGTTCATTCATTCAATGGGTAAATACTTAGAAATCATTTATTCACCATCAGACACTGTTTAGAAACATGTCAATGAATGAAACAAATCATGGTCTTATGAAGTTTGCAACATGTTTGGGGAACTGAGTGAAACAGCAAAAAAAAAAAAAAAAGGATCAAATTTAAATGATCGTGGAAAGGGTGCGGAGAGCTTCAATTTTAAAAATGACGCCCAAGGCCTGGGAGTATGGCATATCTGGTAATGGCACTTGTGTGATCCTGATAACCTAACCCAACTATTGGAACCTGCATAGAAATGTGAAGAGAAAACTGACTCCAAAACCTTGTTCTCTGACCTTCACATACTCACTGGGGCATGCAACCCCTTCATATCATACACATTCAATAAAAATATATCAAAAGTTAGTGGATGGATGAAGCAGGAGAACAAAGCTATGGAAGGCAAGGGATACAGCTGAGGGTTGTGCTTTGTGACATTTGGAGGTTTTATGCTCTTAAGCTCACATATTGCATAAAATGGGAAACACTTTTAATCACTAAGATACAAAGATTTATACCCCATAAATGCCTAACAATTTTATATCTTCTAACTTATAAATGTTCAGACTTTTGTTGGAATTGTTCAGTGCATATTTATTTAGGAATAAGATAAACACAAGAAAAGAATAACATTATGAGTGGAAGCTATTCTCATTCTCATTTTGGATATCTGAAGTTTTATTTTTTCCTTTAATGGCGATACATTGTTGCAATATTGATCCAAAAGCTAATTAATTCAGTTTCTTCCTTCAACATCATGGAATTAGGCTACCCTGCTGATGGGGGAGTGTAAAATACCAAAAGAAAAATAATTTGGAGATAGTTTAAATTCATACTTGTGGAAATTAATGACTATGTAAGGAGAAAAACATGCTTCCAGCAAAGAAGTGAACAGAGAGGTAATTAGAGTGCACTCAATAATGCCAAACTAATATTTGATGACTCATGTTCATGTTCCTCCATTTGATAATCACTTCAAAGCTAGATAAAAGACGTTACAAATTAGTATCTTTTAAAAGTACATCCAACTGAAAAGAAACTATCAATTGAAAAAAAGGTATATAAAATGTTCTCATAATAATTGTCATTCTTCACAAGCTAATGAAAACATTCTCTATCAAGGTGGGTTTGGTACTCAGCTGTTCTTTGTTTACAGACTCTGGGCATCAAAACATGCAAAAATATATCCATACTCCCTTCCAATAGCATGGATTATGTATACGCCAACATATGTGTGGACATAAAAGTATTTAATATTGGTGGCTGAAATAAAGTAATACGAACACAAAGTCATGGTTCACTTCCTCATCTGTTCCCACGGAACTAGAGATACACACTGTTAAATTAGTTTCTTATACTCCACACTAAAAATTGTCATTACTAAGTAGATAGAACTCTATCTTTAGCATCTTTAGTTATCTTCTACACACAGATACCTTTAATTCAATTTTACAAGAATGAGATCATATGTACAATTAATGCTATTGCTTTCTTCATTACCAAATTTCCTCTCTTCCTTTCTGCTTGACTCAATCCCACAGTACAAGTATCACCTTCAACAAGATTATAACTCAGAGCATGTAGTCACTAAATCAACTGATTTTTAGACTGGTATTTCCTATTACCTTGATGATACTCATATATATATGCCTATTACATAATGCAGAAATATGTAAATGATACTTAAAATAATTGTCTTAGGTCTACATCATTTTTTACTCAGCAACAGCATCTGAAAATCCACATCACTCCTATCCATCCGAGTTAATTTTCAGTTGTTCTTTGGAACATATATATGATATATAATTTGGTAAATCTTTTATTTATTAGATCAAAATCTCATGATGACATCTTATAGAATAAAAACATTTGAAGCCTTAAGGATATTGTGATACCAATTTAATAAATGCTTGCCTAGTTTTTAATGTTGTACAATATGTCATTTGGTCTTAATACTCTTGCATAATTAAAATTTTCTATTTGTTTAACATTTCCCCCAAATACCCTTACTTCTATATAGATAACTACTATAATAGATAACTACTATTCTCCCCTTTTCTTTCATGTGATTACTTTTGGTTTTGGTTCAAAATGTAAGATAATATAAAAATTATTTGTTATGCCTGACCTATTATACTCTCCTCCAAATCCATCCATGTTACTGTAAAAGACAAGATTTCCCTCTTTACATATATTGAAAATATGGTATATTTATTTATATAGAAGTATGCATATATTAAATTTTCCTTGTTCAACTATTAATTCATGGATAGGTACTCTGTCTGATTCTCTATGTTGACTGTCATATTAATATTGCCACAAGCACAGGGATTTTGCTTTTTCAAAGATTCATTTCATTTCCTTTTGCCTCATACTCACTAATGGGGTTCTTATTATCATATTAGAAGGCCATTTATAATTTTTACTGTTTTCCATTATGGTTATACTAGTTTACATTTTCACCAACAGCATACAAGTATTTCATTTTCTTCACCTTCTTGCAAATATAAATCATCTTTGTTTTTTAAAATATATAATGACCATTTTCACAGGCATGTGATGACACTGTGGTTTTAATTCTTGTTTGTTCTTTGGAAATTCCATACATGCATACAATGTATCTTGAGCATATTTGCTTCCATCCCCTCCCTCCAACCTATCCCTGAACCATTCTCAACATATCCAGCTCCGTGCTCCATTTTTGTTTATTTCTTACTTTGAGTAAGCCTTGAGACCAGTCAGTGTTGTCCCTATAACCATGGATCTGGAGCAACATGCCAGTAGGATTTCCCCCAAAATATTGCCTCTTCCTTTCTCTAGAAGCCATCAACTCCATATGGCTTCTCAGCTATAACTGGGCCACAAGAGTAATTCATCACTCTAAGCTTAGTGGCCCTTGAGTCAGAGTCTGCCTCTCCTTAGAAGAACCAAGGTATTTTTGATGTGGTTCTGGGTAGCTCTTACAATATGGTTGCTATAAAAGCGGATCTTAACCCCATCTACCCTTTGCTTCCTGTATATGAATGTGCTTATTCCATCTTAGGAGCATTTCTGTTTTCTTGATCTATAACCCTGAGAACTTCAACAGTAATAAATGCAGGAGCCAGAGCGGTCAAGGATACCATGAGAACAGTTTCCATAGTATACTCTAAGCAGGGTTCATAGCAAGGATCACAGAGACTTAAGTGAAAAGACAGACCCTGTATGGGTCTGAGTTGGATCTTCTACATATATATTATGGTTGGTATTCTTGTGCAAGCCCTAACAGTGGGAGTATGTGTGTTGGGGAATATCTCGGACTCGTTTTGCCTGCACTTGGGACCCTTTTTCTCCTGTTTGGTTGCTATTAATCCAGCATTAATAATGAGGTTTAGCCTTATTGTAACTTATGCTGTATTTGGTTGACATCCTTGGGAGGCCTGCTATTATTTTATTTATTTATTTATTTATTTATTTGATATTTTATTTATTTACATTTTAGTTGTTATCCCCTTTCCTGGATTCCCCCTCTAAAAACCCCCTATCCCACCGCCCCTATACTCACCAACCCACCCACTCCCGATTCTCTGACCTGGTATTCCTCTACACTGGGAAATCAAGCCTTCACAGGACCAAGGCCCTCTTCTTCCATTGATGTCCAACAAGGCTATCTTCTGCTACATATGTAGCTGGAGCCATGGGTCCCTCCATGTGTACTCTATTTCTGGGTTTAGTCCCTGGGAGCTCTGGGAGTACTGATTGGTTCATATTGTTGTTCCTCCTATGGGGCTACAAATCCCTTTAGCTCCTTGGGTCCTTTCTCTAGCTCCTCCATCAGGGACTATCTGCTCAGTCTAATGGATGGCTGTGAGCATCCACCTCTATACTTGTCAGGCACTGGCAGAGCTTCTCAGGAGGCAGCTATATCAGGCTCTTATCAGCAACCATTTGTTGGCATCCACAATAGTGTCTGAGTTTGGTGACTGTATATTGGATGCATCCCCAGGTGGGGCAGTCTCTGAATGGACTTTTCTGTGGAGTCTCTGCTCCACATTTTGTCTCTGTATCTCTTCCCATGGGTATTTTGTTCCCCTTTCTAAGAAGTATCCACATTTCTTCTTGAGCTTCATGTGGTCTGTGGGTATTCTGAGCTTCTGCACTCATTGGTAAGTGGATATTCGCCGAGAAGCTTGCTGTTATTTTTAAGAGAAACTGTGAAAGAGTGGATCTGAGAGAGAGGGCAAGTAAGGGATGTCTGGGAAAAGCAGAGGGAGAAGAGACTGCAGTTTGGAAATAACATATAAGAGAAGAATCATAGAATAAAGAGAGGGAGGGGAGGTAATTTCAGCCTTGTGCCCCAGTATCTCCAGTATTGTAGATGAAATATCTTTCTTTTTTACATACTTCATTACATCTGCAACAAGAGTGTTAATACAGAGCATCAACCAAAGTTAGATACAAAATGCAAATAAATAAATAAATAAATAAATAAATAAGCCTGAAACCAAATGATATGAAGAGCAGTAAAGCACAGAGACTAGAGTTGCTTTGTATGGAGACTGTAAAGACTATAAAACAGTAAGAGTGTGGAAGGACAGCAGCTGGTAAAATAAAAATCTTAGCCTGAGAATACACCCTTCATAAACAGAGTGAAAGTATCGTTTTTTTCCTCATGGGCAAGTTGAGTGAATTCATTGTTGATATAATTTTATCTAGCAAACAGTAAATTTTAATGATTTTAAGAATGGTAAGTTGACAAGGGAGCTTAAATCTATACAAAGGAGCAAAAGAGTTGGGAATAGTAAATGTGCTCCTTAATATAGATGAAAGCTCAGGTAAACCAAAGAACATAATAATAAAAAATGAGGAAACTGAGTGTATTCTTTTAAGATTTTACAGTGCATATGTGCCACATCATTTATTTACAGGTGAAAGGTATTAATAAATTAGGTGGGTAGAGTTATCCCAATATATTTTCTATTCATGGCTGTTGTAAAGGGTGTTATTTTCTCCAGTTTCTTTCTCGGCCTCCATGAGATCCATTTGTAAGGCATTTTCTCAATTACTGATGAAGGGAGGAAGACTCATTGTGAGTGGTACCATCCGTGGGCTAGCCGTCCTGGCTTCTATAAGGAGGAAAGCTGAGCGAGCAAGGGGAAGCAATCCAGTAAGCAGCATCCCTCCATGGCTCCTGCTTCCAAGTTCCTGCCCTGTGTGAGCTACTGTCCTAACTTCCTTTGGTGATAACGAGCAATGTAGATGTATAAACTGAATAAACGTCTTCCTTCCCAACTTGCTTTTTGGTCATGCAGCAATAAAAACCCTGACTAAGACACCCTACCCTGAAACAAACCCTTGATTTTCCTAGGTCTTCTCTCCATTGTTCTAAGGAGGTTGTTCAGCACAAAGGATAGACAGGAAAGGCATTTAGTTTAGTATAAAAGGAGTAAAACTGTCTCAGTGTTTGGATAACACTATCAAGCTTGAAGAAAAGTATACACAATCTCTTAAATAGTTCTTGGAAAGCTTCTGAATTAAAAAGGTCACAGGACACAATGTCAACAAAAAAGTCAATTGCATTTCTAAAGATTAGCAAAAACCTGTGAGCAAGAATAAGTGACTTCTAATAAGTAGCAAACACCCAGTGTCTGTAAACAAAATATTTGCAATATTTCAATATACAAATGTAGATTTTATATTGAGATTTATAAAAGACTAGTGGAAGAAGTTAAACAACCATGATTATGGGTTGGAATATATGTTGTTGACATATTAGTTTTATTCAAATACATCTGAGTGTACATAAGTCCATATGTATTACACACACAGCCATACTCCCATAACCCCACATAAACATACACTGTACATATTTATATAACTATACATATATATAGGTGTTTTTTTTCAAGCATACCCAATATAAATTCCTGGAGTTTTATTCTAAATTTTAGATGGAAAAGTAAATGACCTAAACATATTTTTAAAACTCTTGAAAGGACAAAAGGAAATTGGAACTGACTTTAACCTATATTGCAATATACAATAGTCAAATTATGTGTTACTGGGGTAATAAAGAAATATTAGTTAAAAAACAAATGCATAAATTGACATATGATGAAATACTTTGTTTTCTTTCCAGCTCTGAAGTTTCCTCGTTGTACAGTATTTCTTTTTCTGTTTTGTATTTGGGTAGACAGAAGTTGTACTTGGGATAAGCAAGTATTGAGTGGAATTTACTTCGTAACAGCTGTTTTGCTTTTAATTTGCTTATTGAATGATATAGTTTACCTTTGCTGTTAATTTTGGTTTAACTTAAATTTTCAAATAAGAATTTGAATATATTTACAAAACTAAATTAGTGGTTAAGTTTGGCAGTATAATAGTTTTGAGGAGTTGGGATAGTAGAGAAGGAGTTGGATTATTGGGCACGATGCTTTAGTTAGATAAAAGTCTAGGTTGTGGTATTGTCCTGAGCAGTACAGGGGCTTTAGTTAATAATACTATATTGCTATTAATTTTCTACATATGTATATATGAGTAAGTAGACTTCTGATCTTATTCTATTTTTAAACCTCTGTTCCCAGAGGCAGGAATCCAGTGATATGTCCTTTTTGAGTCTAGAAATTTCTTCTATAACTTTTCTCCGTGGCAGTTTTAAGACCCATGTGTCTTCATGATTCATGAGACGTCACTTTCAAGCACTAGATACACAGAGCATTGAGGACCCTTATGTAAGCATTAGTATGGCATCATGGTCCCTTTAATAGGCGAACACTGTAAGCTTCTCACAAGATTATGCTGAAGATGAAGATGAAATGAGACAATGATGTAATTCAAAACAAACACAGAGTAAAGCACATTTAGTAATGCTAAATGAGTTATCATAGTATTGCTTTATGAACACTGCTTAAAAAAAAAGAAAGAAACCGTTTCTCCATGGTCTTTACTAGACACATTAACATCAATACACAAGACTGGATCTTCTTACTTCAAGCTATATCTGTAGAGGTGTCCTTTGGTTTTGATCAGTGGTATATAAAAATACTGGTAACATATATGGTAACTTTACAAATTACGAATGATATTCCCTCTTGAATAACAAACTCTTTGATAGGGCTCAAGTTCTGCAAAGCAGATAACCCTGTCCTGATTTGCCTAGAAACTTGATTTTACAGCCAAGAGTCTTTGTACAAAACAGGGATTTCGGTACCTGACAGACATAGATAGTACTCTGACATCACAATGATACAAATGAGTTCTGAGGGAGGGATAAACCTCACAATGCTGTCCTTGACTCATTTGTTTTCTGTGTCAAAACCAGGAGGAAGATGCCTCCTTGCTCCTGACTTTTGGCAGATGACAGATTTCTTTTGTGTGCATGTGTTTTAGAATACTGAAGCTACCTCAGAAAGAGAGAATCTGAGTGGCAGTGGTCCAGAGGGAACAGATTCTTCAGCTGGTTTCAGTGCCCAGTGTCAGGAGACATGATGGCATCATGAGGAAGAAAAATGTGAATAAATGAACTCTAAACCAAAACCAAAAACAAACAAACAAACAAAAAAAACGGAATTTGTTTTTGTTTTGGTAATGGGCAAAGTTCATTGAATTTCACTATCTAACCAATTTAAGAGAATATGTGATTATTGATATTCATGGATTATTATTTTTATTTGTATTACATAGGATTATATACATAAAAATATTTCTGCTCTATAATAGATGCTAGCTTTTAAGATGCACCTATTTTACACAATATTGTTTCTCTGTTTATTTTTTGCTGGGGACTGGTTTCTATTATTGTTACAAAACAACATGACTAAAAAGCAAGTAGGAGAGAAAAGGGTTTATTTGGCTTACACTTTCATAGAATTGTTTATTATTGAAGGAAGCCAGCACAGGAACTCAAATAGGGCAGCATCCTGGAGGCAGGAGCTGATGCAGAGGACATGGAGGGATGCTGTTTACTGGCTTGCTCCCCATGCCTTGCTCAGGCTGCTTTCTTACAGAGTCCAGGGCCAGGACCCCAGGGACAGCACTGCCTAACGTGGGCTGGGTCCTTCTCCATTGATCACTGTTTGAGTAATGTTTTACACGTGGATCTCATTTAGACATCATCCCAACTGAGGCTCCATCCTCTCTGATGGCTCTAGCTTGTATCAAATTGACACAAAGCCAGCCAGTACAAGGCTGTATGTGTGAGGGCATGTGGAGGCTAGGTGAATCTACTGGGCAATATTTTCTTTCACTCGATGCAGGGTTCACTAATTATGCTAGACTTGCTGGCCAGTGAGTTCCAGGGGTTGTACACTCGCTGTCCCCAGTGCTGGGAGATGCACCTGGCTTTTGTACATCAGTTCTAGGGATTTTATCTCAGGTCTTCACATATTTATGACAGGCATTTTGTGTTATCTCCCTTATCTTTCATACATATGCATATATATATATATATATATATATATATATATATGTAATTTGTGTATGTATGTAAGAAAGATGAGACAGATTATATATACATATATGAAGCATTATTATTGCTTATTATTATTATTACTATTACTATGAATGTGTGCCCCAAAGAATACAAGGTCAGGGACCAACTTGTGGGTGTCTGTTCTTTCCTTGTATCATCTGTGTGTCCCGACACTTGAACTCATGACAGCTTGAGATAAAACACTTCTATCTTCTGAGACATTTTGCCATCTTCTCTTGTCTTAGAAGTAAAAATTACCTCTTTGGAAAAGAAATTCCCTTAGCTATTGCTATTTACGGTGAAAATGTAAATCTTCTGGAAAAAAATATTTAATAGGAACTTACACACATCCATTTTATATTTGGTCCCATTGAAATAAGCTTATGTGTGGAAACTACAGTAAATTCACAGGCATTTTAACTGTGATGTTCAACTGTTCATCTTCTGTACAGAGTAGCTCTGAAGTCTCTTATTGCTTGAAGTTTGAGGCAGGAGAATCCAACCTAGGTCCCTTTCTATGCCCTCCTCAGAGCATTAACTACTTTGTACCATTTAGCTGATTTGGCTGAATTTTTTGTAAGTTTTTCTCACCAAATTAAAAGGAATATAAACCTCTTCCCAGTACTCATATCCCACCTGATTTCACTGCATGATACATTCTTTTCCATTAGTATCTGAATTTATGTCTTGTTACCATGGCAACCAGAAGCTTTTAGTCAAATCTTTAATACCAAGTTTTCATTTTCAATAGATAAATCTGCATTGTGTGTAGGTTTGTTTTTTGTTTGTTTGATTTTTTTTTTGTTTTTTGTTTTGTTTTGTTTTTGGTTCATGCTTGGAATTTTCAGTAAAGTCTAACCCATGCCATTCAGCACCACACATATTTGCTTTCACTCTTAACTTCCCTTGAGTAATTACACATTTGTTTATAAAATATTGTTATGCTTTTGAACAAACAAAGGACAGATTTCTCAACACTTTGTTTTGCTTCCAGAAAAGTGAATTTAATAACCAATTTTAGTTCTAGGGAAAAAATATTATTGTGTTTTCTAGAAACTCTGCAGGCAAACCCAATGATCAGCTCTCTACTTTAGCTATGCTGATGTAAATATATCATGTCTACCAATGTCTGTAAAACTCTGATGAAATTATTTTCTTTTGTAATTGAAATTCAGTCATCCAACATGTTCTTTGTCCCAGCTAATTAGATATGCTAAAGTTAGCATTTCAGTTAGAAGCTTCTGTCCTATTATTGGACTTACAAGTTAGGTTCTCTCTCTCTCTCTCTCTCTCTCTCTCTCTCTCTTTCCTTTCCTTTCCTTTCCTTTCCTTTCCTTTCCTTTCCTTTCCTTTCCTTTCCTTTCTTTTCATAAGGAGGACAGGTGCTTATCTTCACATTTAGAGAGAATGAAAGACAGAGTTCTAGGATCTTATGAGGCCTCGTATAAAACTCTCTTAAGCAAGTGGCTTATACAGGCAGATGAGATTATTGGAATTATGAAACCACTTACTGTCCAAGACAAAGAAAGGCAGGAATGTGGAAAAAATTGAACATAAGAACCACTAAAATAGTAAACTGAGCATGTATCCCAAATGCCTAATGCAGTAGTAGTATGTGGGAGTTAAGTTCCAATAGTCCTTGATTGCCCAGACACTTTTAAATATGAAAAGAGATATTGAGGGGGGAGGGAAAAAAAAAAAAAAAGAAAAGAGATATTGAAATATACTAATTGTATTTAACAAATAATTCTGTAAATATCACATCTACAAAAATTTAAAGAAATTCAGCTGAAGTAGTACCTAAAATTAAAGATTTTTAAAAATCTAATTTCCAGACATTCCTCTTGAATGAGAGCTCTCTGGAAATTTCCAGGCATCCATGTCTCTTCATGGAGAAAGCCTAAGAAGTGGGAGTGTGCCCAGGTAAAAGAGTGTGTTAATTCAGGGACAACAAATAAATAGGTTAGCAGTGGGGACAAATGTTCTATTCACCAAGGAAACAACCATGTGAGTTGTGGTTTGCATCTTCCTTCATCTATTTCTTACAATGATTACTTAGGAGTCGGCCTAATACTCTCAGGTGTGAGCCTAGCCTGAGGGCAATGTATGAGGCCATCTCTCTGCCTCGGCCAGCCACATATGAGGATATATGCCTAGTCTTATTATAACTTGTTATGCCATGTTTGGTTGATATCCCTGGGAGGCCTGACTTTCCTGGAGGGAAATGAATGAGTAGGTGTGGGGGAGAAGTGGATCAAGGGAGAGAGACTGGGAGGAAAGAAGGGAGAAGAAACTGTGAATGTACCACTTATTCCTCAGGTTACCTTTCTCATTTCTAAAAGTGCTACACTGAGTTGGAAATTATAGTCTATATTCAATTTACCATATTTTCTGCATAGTGCCCTTTATAAGAATGAATATTACTAAATAGCATTTAACACATTAAATCTAACCCCTCCTAACGATACTTATAATTAATAAGGAACTATAGGCTGGGTGTGATGACACATGCCTGTCATCTCAGGACTTTAAGAACAAGCAGAAGGACCACTGAAAATTTGAGGCCAACATAGTCTCGTTCATGAGATCAATGCCAGCCAGGACCTCAGAATCGAGCCCAGCTCTGAATGAAACAAAACAAGGTATTTAAAAATTCTTATGATAGCACAGATTCTGGAAGACTCCCTTATTGGATCAAATCACAATTAATTAGCATTGCTGTATTGTGTTCGCGGATTGAAATGTAGACAAGACATCTCCATAGTTTACGTGAAATGTCAGTAGGAATTCTGAGAGAAAAGGGCAGATGTACAATGCCTTGTCAGGTTACAGGCCTAACTTAATCATGGATATGCAATAGTGTTAAATATAATTAAGAGTCAAAGTAAAACAATTTAGAACCAAGCAGGACTCCAGAGTGAGAATCAGGAAAATCCCATATTTTATTGCCATGACCAGCTCACATTTCCCAGCAGCTACGAAAGACATGAAATTCTTGAGTAATAAATAATGTCCCAACAATCTCCTGAGAGGTCACTCAATCTTTAGTAATGAATAGCTTTGCTTCTGTTAAATGGAAGCCAATTGTTACATGACCAAATTGTGTGTGTATGTGGTAGGGCATAAATGTGCACCCCCCTGTAGGCCTGTGTGGGTTTATAGGTATTTTGTTTCAAGTCCTCCTTGAGTCCTTTACATAACAGAGAAAGAATAAAGAACATAATTTCATCCCCCTAGAGCACTCAGAGCGCTCCGAGCAGATATTCCCTCTTCTAAGAAAGCAGTATGCCTTGAGACTTTGATTTGAACCCTGCGTTTGACCCCTTTAGAGAACAACATATCCCCTCTGGCTTCTCTTCATGGAGCCTGTGCCTGGCTTGTGTTTAGCAGCTTTCTTGGGCAGGTCTAACCGGTTAAGAATTGGATTCATCACATTTTTTTCATAGATGCTCTGGCTGAAGACTTGTCTTTAGAATCTTAATTGAGTTTTCACCATCAGGATATTGGGAAAAGCAGCAAATGTTGTCTCTTGGTCATATCACAGATCATTCCACACACATGAATTTAGATCTGGGACTTCACTGTTAAGAAAGAATTTTTTTTTCCATCTGCGGGTAAAATTCTATCTCTTCTTGTGTGTGTGACCAAGTATTTATACTCTGTGCAACTAACTACCATGTGGGGATTGGTCCCTGTGCAATAAAAACAGCACTGCAGCTCAAAAAAAAAAATTTTCCCCTCACATCACAGTTGACTGCCTAAAAATTATTTTATGCAGAAGTTTGCTTGATTGAAATAGATTACACAGTAGTAACCTAAAATTGTTCAGCCACTTGCTAAAGTAATTAATGTGGGGGATATGAATCCACTAAATACTTACTTTTGTTACGTTTGATTCTGACAGAGAAATAGAAGTTTATTTTAGTTTTTATTCTTATTCTGAAGAGAGAGACAAACATCCTTTTTTTGGTGAATTGACAGTTCATGCAGACACCTGGGATGAGGTGTGTGGCAGAAGACAATTTGCCTTCTGAAGACAGTTGCAAAGAAAAGCAGTACAAACTGTGCAGGGTGGAAGGTTAGAATTGGAAAAAAATCAGAGAGCACAGGGACCTTTCAAAATGGGAAGAGTGTATCTCTTCACTCTATGTGTGATGATGGTTTTCTGTAAGAGCTCTGACTAGACTATCAAGAGCGACCACGGGTGCCATCAAACTGCACAGAACTGATAGTGAATTGAACTGTGGAGGTTTTTTTGTTCCCGCTCCAGAAGCTTGTTTACATTGTGACAAGCTGAAAGCTGGCGATAATCCAAATCAATAATTAACAGCTCAAAAGAACTCCATGTCTCATGACAGTTGGCTCCAGCTTCCCTCTGAGAGAGAAGAGAATCAAGGCACTCACTTTCAATCTGGACCACATAGGACTTTCAGGCTCTGTGTAAGAGTGTGAAGAATCACTTCATAAACTAGGAATGATCCACTTCTGGGAAGAATAAGCCAGTCTTATATGATTGGACCTTGGTTCTTTTCCTGTGGCTGTGAGAAAATACTCTGACCAAAGCAGCTTAAAGGAGAAAGGCTTACACATGGCTCATCATGGTGGGGATAAAGGGAGCAGCCACTTATTACATGGAATTTACATTCTAGAAGAAGAGTCAGGGACCCCGATGCTGTTCAGCTTCTTACCCCACTTGACATTTCTGCTTAAGAACCAAAGAAAGGTGCCATGCACAGTGGGTGGAGCTTTCCATATTCCATAATGAAACTGAGATAACCCCCCTTATAGTCATGCTCAGAGGCCCAACTCACAGTTGAGTCTAGATGTATTGTGGATTTGGTCTAATACTTGTATTATGTTAAGTGGGTCCAGCAAATTACACTGGAATCTGAACATCTTCCAGTGACAGTGAATTAGCTATAGGAGTACAAACTAGAGTCTGAAGTCCCAGAACAGATGAGGAGCAGACACACATGTGATGATGAAGGATATGGAGCTTCCAGACACCTTTCCATTGTCTCCCCAAACTCTTCTCTTTTCCTTGTATGAATGTTTTTATACACACACATACACACACACACATACACACACACACACACACACACACACACACAAACACACACACCAACCCCTCTGAAGTAGAGATTAAAGAATAAAGAGGAAGAAAAAAGAAGAAGAAGGAGGAGGAGGAGGAGGAGGAGGAGGAGGAGGAGGAGAAGGAGGAGGAGGAGGAGAAGAAGAAGAAGAAGAAGAAGAAGAAGAAGAAGAAGAAGAAGAAGAAGAAGAAGAAGAAGAAGAAGAAGAAGAAGAAGAAGAAGAACCACCACCATAGAACCAATGAAACATAGTTCCTATCCTCCTCATCCTGTATTTAATTTTTTACACTGATTCATTGATGCATCTTCATGTATGGCAGACACATATAAGACACTGTTCATGAGTGGTGTTGGGGTCCAACCAGTGGTCCCCCACCAAACCTGGGTTCCCTGGGAGGCAGACTGGGGATCGTTCAGACTAGCTGGGAGAGAAAAATAAAACACTGAGTCAGTTCTCTGGTCAAAACTTATCTGCTTCTTTACGTGGCGCACGCACGCCTTTAATCCAAGCACTCGGGGAGGCAGAGGCAGGTGGATTTCTGAGTTCAAGGTCAGCCTGGTCTACAGAGTGAGTTCCAGGACAGCCAAGGCTATACAGAGAAACCCTGTCTCAGAAAAGAGAGAGAGAGAGAGAGAGAGAGAGAGAGAGAGAGAGAGAGAGAGAGAGGAAAAGGGTAGACACCCCCATCCCATTCCCAGAGCCCCTGGCTCCATCTTGGTGAGCATGTGGAGGTAGGAGGCTGGCTGCAGTAGTTGCATAATAAAAGGAGCCAGCCTAGCTGGAAGTGGCCTGGAAGACCCACCTCAATGGGGGCAGGTCTGAATTCTGGAGTGAAAGAGTCCAAGCTACTGCCTTGCCAGCAAGAACGGATGAGGACACCAGAATCCTGCAGCAAGCCTTTAATGAAGAGGAAGACCACGAGCCCAAAAAGGCACTGCCTATATATACCCTGACGTGACGCTGCTCACTCACCACGCCCCGGGATGGGCTGACTCTGCAGGCGCTCACCTCCAGCACATTCGCCTTCCACTTGTTTACTGGGGAGAGCACTGGTGTGGCTCTTTACACTGGAGGTTACAAGTGGAGCTCAGAGGGCTATTTGAGTTGGTTCTCTTCCCTCTACCTTCTGGGTTCTGAGGATGAAATTCAGGTCATCAGTTTAGGTATCAATACTATCTGTCTGGTCCAATCTTATCTTTAAATGAATCTATCTTTTACCCCCATTGATTTCTGTCTCTAAGATTTTTCACTGAGCAAGGAATAGTTTAAGACTCATATGTAATGAAGAGTTGCTTATACTTTTATGAAAAAATGGTACTTGACTTAGTGTTATATTAAAACAAACAAGGTTTGGTACAAGAACTTTTATGGGGAATATAGGGAGGATTTAAAAGAACACAAGGCAGGGGTAGTCATTTTTAATTGTATTCGCGCATGAGATTCTTAAGAATAAATAATAAATAAGCAAATAAGCAAATAAGCAAATGAGCAAATGTGTGCAGTGATCACCTGATCTGTGTTACATGCAATGCCAAGATTAAAGAATTAGGCTCACACCCCTCTGAGAGACTCAACCCAGCAGTTGACTAAGACCAATGCAGATACTCACAGCCAAATATTGGACATGGGTCAGGGATCCCCATGGCAGAGTTAGGGGAAGGACTTAAGGAACCAAAGGGCATGGAAGCCCTACAGGAAGACCAACAGTGTAAACTAGCCTGGATCCCTGGGAACTCCCAGAGACTGGAGCCACCAACCAAAGAGCATATAGAAGCTGGTCTGAGGACCTCTGGCACATATATATCAGAGGACTGCCTTGTCTGGCCTCAGGGAGAGATGATACACATAATCCTGCAGAGACTTGATGCACTTGGGTGGGGGTGGAGATGGGGGGTGGAATACAAGGTGGTAAAGCTGCCCTCTCAGTGGCAAAGGGGAGGGAGATGAGGGGACGAACTCTGTGAGGAGGGACCAAAATAGGGACAGTTTCTGTGATGTAAATTGATTAATTAAGTGATTTTTTAAAAAAAGAGTTGGGCTCACAATAGAGCTAATAGTCTAATTAATGATCTAATTGAGTTCATCGTGAAGTAAGAGCTAGTGAGTCCAGACATAACCAATACTATGCTTAGAGAAAAACAGGGCTGTTTTCAAAGCTCTATACGTAAGAATCAGACCAGCTGGCCAGGGTTCTGATGATCTCCTCCTTTTACATTGGTGGGCTCCCCCACTTTGTCTGCCAGTCTTCATCCTGCATGCTTTTTCCATAGCCTCTTAATTTAGCTGTTATAAACATGTCTTTTATTTATTCACTCACTTACCAGAGACATTGTTTAAACACATTCAATAGATTCGAAGTGGTTTTATTTTAACGGATGTTATTGAACCACCAGATATGTATTAAACCTGGCAAGCTGCATTTTATCCAATCTATTGCATCAAGGATGAAAGACTTCAATGGAACATTGACCTAAGCAGAGCATCATGGAAAGATTAATGGAGAGTTTTTAAGCTCAGCTGAATAGTGCTTGGACAGTATGGGGGGATATGAATGGGGGGTTGGTAATTGCAATTAAGCCATCTGTGTTTTTAAACTGACGCTAAAGTGAAGCTCACTCTGTCTGACAGATACTGCAGAATGAGGGTACTATTTTCATAGTTATAGTTCAAAGAATGGTTCTCAATTCCTGCAGAAGAACATTCTACAGTACAAACAAGGGGGAGAAAAATACACATAAAAGAGGCAAGGAAGAAATTATTATTCTATGTTTTCTAAAGTAACGTCGCTAAGAAAATGGGGACCAGGTATCCAGAGGTTGAAAGGCAACTCAAAAGAAATATGACAGTTCTATCAGTAGGCAAAATATGGAGGTATCTGGAGGATATCATCCTGAGTGAGGTAACCCAATCACAAAAGAAGTCACTTGATATGCGCTCACCGATAAGTGGATATTAGCCCAGAAACTTAGAATACTCAAGATACAGCTTGCAAAACACAAGAAAATCAAGAAGAACGAAACCAAAGTATGCATACTTCATTCCTTCTTAGAAGAGAGAACAAAACACCCATGAAAGGAGTTACAGAGACAAAGATTGGAGCTAAGATGAAAGGATGGACCATCCAGAGACTACCCCACCCAGGGATCCATCCCATAATCAGCCACCAAACCAAGACACTATTGTATATGCCAGCAAGAGTGTGCTGGAAGGACCCTGATATAGCTATCTCGAGTGAGGCTATGCCAGTGCCTAGCAAATACAGAAGGGGATGTTCATAGTCATCTATAGGATGGAACACAGGGCCCCCAATGGAGGAGCTAGAGAAAGTACCCAAGGGGCTGAAGGGGTCTGCAACCCTTTAGGTGGAACAACAATATGAACTAACCAGTACCCCCAGAGATCGTGTCTCTAGATACATAGGTAGCAAAAGATGGCCTAGTTGGCCATCATTGGGAAAAGAGGCCCCTTGGTCTTACAAACTTTATATGCCCTAGTACAGGGGAACTCCAGGGCCAAGAAGTGGGAGTGGGGGTGTAGGGGAGCAGGGTGGGGAGAGGGTATAGGGAACTTTCGGGATAGCATTTGAAATGTAAATAAAGAAAATATATAATTAAAAAAAAGAAATGGTAACAATAGATTAGAAAGGAATGTGGCTATGCAACTGTCAAGAACACAGTGGGAAGAGGACAGAGGATGATCCACTTCTGCTGGACTATGTGCGGGATTCTGATAACTTTCAGGATCAATGTTAGCAGAAGATGAAATTGGCTTCCTAGCTTCAAGAAGTTCAATGTGAATGTAGTCTAAAATTTTAAAGTGAGTAACTGAATACTAACAAACAAGAGATTAGTAGAAATGAAGAAATCATTATCAAAGGACAAATGGACAGACATTAGTAGAGAATAAAACAGAATGTGAAAGAGAAGAAGAGGAAGAAGAAGAAGAAGAAGAAGAGGAAGAAGAAGAAGAAGAAGAAGAAGAAGAAGAAGAAGAAGAAGAAGAGGAGGAGGAGGAGGAGAAGAAGAAGAAGAAGAAGAAGAAGAAGAAGAAGACAACCAGAAAATATGGACTGGCCACAATGGGAAGAGAGAGTTCTGTCTCAGTAAAGGTGCAGAGCATCACACACATGCACCACAGCAATTCAGAGGAAGCTAATAAAGANGAGGAGGAGGAGGAGGAGGAGGAGGAGGAGGAGAAGAAGAAGAAGAAGAAGAAGAAGAAGAAGAAGACAACCAGAAAATATGGACTGGCCACAATGGGAAGAGAGAGTTCTGTCTCAGTAAAGGTGCAGAGCATCACACACATGCACCACAGCAATTCAGAGGAAGCTAATAAAGAACTTTAGGAAGAGAAGGGAAATCTTGGGTCCCAGGTTGCTCAGAGACCAGTCTGCGCAGGTCAGCTCTCAGACTGCAAACAGTGACTGAGCAGACCTCAGAAGCAACACAGCTTCTGGGACATGACCAGTTTCTGGCTCTAGACGTCCAGGCACCTTCCCTGCCTGAGAAGAGGTGTCTGCCCAGTAGGGCTTTGCCTACCAGAGCTCATGAGGGAGCCAACTTGGGTCCCAGGTCACTCAGAAACCAGTCTTTCCAGGTCAGCTCCTGGACTGCAAAGGGTGAGTGAGCAGACTTCTAAGCAACACAGCTTCTGGGACAGACCCAGTTTTGAGCTCAAGACATCTGGGAACACTCCCAGCCTGAGGAGAGGTGTCTGCCTGGGAGGGCTTTGCCCACTGGAACTTCTGAGGGAGCCATCTTGTGTCCCAGGTCACTCAGAGACCAGTCTGCACAGGTGAGAGTATGGACTCCAGAAGCCACGTCACTTCTGGGACGGGCAGAAGCAACACAGCTTCTGAGACAGAACCAGTTTCATGTTCCAGACATCTGGGCACCTTCCCCACCTGAGGAGAGGTGTCTGCCTGCAGGGCTTTGCCTGCGGAGCTCTAAAGGGAGCCAACTTGGGTCCTGGATCCCTCAGAGAACAGTCTGTGCAGGTGAGTGTGCAGGCCACCGAGACAACATATCTTCTGGGACAGGCCCTATATGGGGCCTTCATCTTTAGCCAAGAGGCAGGTCTGAAAACCAGACCTCCGTGGATGTACCTTTCCTACAAGAGGAGAGCTTCCCTACAGAGACTACTCTGACCACTGAGACTCAGGAGAGAGCTGGACTCCAGGACTGCTGACAGAGGCTAAGAGAATCACAGGAGAAACAAGCTCCAACCAGAGACAACTATAACAATCAACTCCAGAGGTTACCAGATGGTGAAAGGCAAACATAAGAATCTTAATAACAGAAACCAAGACCACTCACCTTCATCAGAACCCAGCACTCCCACCTCAGCAAGTCCTGGATACCCCAACACACCCAAAAAGCAAGACTCAGATTTAAAATCATATCTCATGGTGTTGGTAGAGGACATTAAGAAAAACATTAGGAAGGACATTAATAAGTCACTTAAAGAAATACAGGAGAACACTGCTAAAGAAGAAAAAGCCCTTAAAGAGGAAACACAAAAATCCCTTAAAGAACTACAGGACAACACAACCAGAGAGAAAAAGAAAGAAATTAAGGAAACAACACCCTTCACAATAGTCACAAATAATATAAAATACCTTGGTGTGACTTTAACTAATGAATTGAAAGATCTGTATGACAAGAACTTCAAGTCCCTGAAGAAAGAAATAGAAGATCTCAGAAGATGGAAAGATCTCCCATGCTCATGGATTGGCAGGATTAATATAGGGAAAATGGCTATCCTGCTGAATGCAATCTACAGGTTCAATGCAATCCCCATCAAAATTTCAAATCATTTCTTCACTGAGATAGAAAGAGCAATTTGCAAATTCATCTGGAATAATAAAAAACCTAGGATAGCAAAAACTATTCTCAACAATAAAAGAACCTCTGGGGGAATCACCATGCTTGACATTAAGATGTACTATAAAGCAATTGTGATAAAAACTGCATGGTACTGGTAGAGTGACAGACAGGTAGATCAATGGAATAGAATTGAAGACCCAGAAATAAATCCACACACCTATGGTCACTTGATCTTTGACAAGGGAGCTAAAACCATCCAGTGGAAAAAAGTCAGTATTTTCAACAATGGTGCTGGCACAACTGGCTGTTATCATGTAGAAGAATGAGAATGTGAATTGATCCATTCTTATTTCCTTGTACAAAACTCAAGTCTAAGTGGATCAAAGACCTCTACATAAAACCAGAGACACTGAAATTTATATAGGAGAAAGTGGGGAAAAGCCTCAAAGATATGGGCACAGGGGAAAAAATCCTAAACAGAATAGCAATGGCTTGTGCTGTAAGATCAAAAAATTGACAAATGAGACCTTATAAAATTGCAAAGTTTCTGTAAGGCAAAAGACACAGTCAGCAAGACAAAAAGGCTACCAACAGATTGGGAAAGGATTTTTACCAATCCTAAATCTGATAGGGGACTAATATCCAATATCTACAAAGAGCTCAAGAAGCTGGACTCCAGAAATTCAAATAACCCCATTAAAAATGGGGTACAGAGCTAAACAAAGAATTCTCAACTGAAGAACAATGAATGGCTGAGAAACACCTGAAAAAATGTTCAACATCCTTAATCATCCGGGAAATGCAAATCCAAACAACATTGAGATTCCACCTCACACCAGTCAGAATGGCTAAGATCAAATTTCAGGTGACAGCAGATGCTGGCTAGGATATGGAGAAAGAGGAACATTCCTCCATTGCTGGTGGGATTGCAAGCTTGTACAACTACTTTGGAAGTCAGTCTGGTGGTTCCTCAGAAAATTGGACATAGTACTACTGGAGTATCCAGCAATACCTCTCCTGGGTATATACCCAGAAGATGTTCCAACTGGTAATAAGAACACATGCTCCACTATGTTCATAGCAGCCTTATTTATAATAGCCAGAAGCTGGAAAGAACCTAGATTTCCCTCAACAGAGGAATGGATTCAGAAAATGTGGTACATTTATACAATGAAGTACTACTTTGCTATTAAAAACAATGAATTTATGAAATTCTTGGGCAAATGGGTGTATCTGGAGGATATCATCCTTAGTGAGGTAACCCAATCACAAAAGAAGTCACTTGATATGCACTCACTGATAAGTGGATATTCGCCCAGAAACTTAGAATACCTAAGATACAATTTGCAAAACACAAGAAAATCAAGAATAAGGAAGACCAGCATGTGGATACTTCATTCATCCTTAGAATAGGGAACAAAATACCCATGAAAAGAGTTACAGAGACACAGTTTGGAGCTAAAACGAAAGGATGGACTATCCAGACACTACCCCTCCCGGGGATCCATCCCATAATCAGTCACCAAACTCAGACATTATTGCATAGGACAGCAAGAGTTTGCTGAAGGGACCCTGATATAGCTCTCTTGTATGAGGCTATGCCAGTGGCTGGCAAATACAGAAGTGGATGCTCACAGTCATCTATAGGATGGAACATAGGGCTCCCAATGGAGAAGCTAGAGAAAGTACCACAGGAGCTGAAGGGGTCTGCAACCCTAGAAGAGGAACAACAATATGAACTAACCAGAACCCCAGAGCTTGTGTCTCTAACTGCATATGTAGCAGAAGATGGCCTAGTCAGCCATCATTGGGAAGAGAGGCCCCTTGTTATTGCAAACTTTATATGCCCCAATATGGGGAGTAGGGTTGGGGGAAGGCAGAGAGAACTTTCGGGATAGCATTTGAAATGTAAATTAAGAACATATCTAATAAAAAAACTTGAAAAAAAATTTTAATAAAAATAAAAAGTGAGAAGGTTGAGTGGACCGATGACTCATGTAGTGAATGCTTGTCATGTGAGCATGAGGACCAGAGTTTGATCCCCAGTGCCCATATAACAGTGCTAGGCATGATTGATGCTGTGGGTTTTTAGTCTCAGAACTGGGAAATAGACAGGCTCGCAGGCCAACCGGCCCAGCCTATTGAACAAACTCCAGACCCTTAAGACCCCATCTCAACATGCTTAGAAGACTCCTGATGCATAGTAAGGTTATCCTCTGGTCTCCATGCCTCGCAGGCAGCTTTCTTAACTCTCATGCCCATATTGTACACACAGAAGAAATGAGAACACTTTAAAACTTATAAGTCAGGGTCATGCTCACTAGGCCATGGGAAAAGTTACATGGGAAGGGTTGCATGTATATGTATAAAGTCAGGAAGGTTGTGCTGAGGAAGTGGACTAGATGTCGCAGACAGCTCATGAGCCAGAGGAGTCATGTGATTCAGGATAGTGCTAGAGAGAAAGACCAGCATATTTTGATTACCTTGAGATGAGGATTAGCTTGATACTCTGTTTTTGCTGTCATTTTGTTTATCTTTGGTTTTCCTAGATGTTATCTCACAATGCAGCTTTAGTAGTCTTGAAACTCACTATATAGACCAGGCTGGCCTGGGATTCACAGAGATCTGTCTACCTTTGCCTTCTGAATATAGTGACTAAAGGCCACAATGGCTAACTTTGATTACCACATTAATAGAAGTTTGTTTAGGGGGGAAAGTACATAAATAGTGAGAAAGAAGGGTGATATGTAAGGCAACTTTGGAAGCTTTAGTTAATGTTTTATTACGCTGAGAAATATGATTCGTATCCGTATACAAATATTAAGGAAAAACACCTGGATGGCTGTTTGGCATGACCAGTATAGACAGACGGAAAACTTGCCTCAACACATATAAACATCCTCAAGGAGACAAAGGAAAGGGCTGGTGACTCAACAGCTGAAGATGGCATTTGAAAAGAGGGACCTAACTCCTAGGATAAAACTGTCACTGAACACATAAAATGAGTAGGCTAAGGGCTAAATCTCCATGCCTGCAACAGTGGAGAGGGATCCAGAAATCAGAGAAGGCATTCAAAAATCTATTATCGATTTTTTTTTATAAAAAATCATTCAGAAAACATGGAAGAGAAATAGCATAGTAACTAGAGGGTAAATGTGGACTGGAGAGATGATTGATTTTTTTTTTCCTTTTAGATATACAAGATTGAATCATATTTGGATGATGTTGGAAAAGACTTACTGGTAAGAGGAAGATCACAGAAGAGAAAATAGAAAGAACTGTTAGACTGTCAATCTTAAACAAGTATGATAGGACAGGACTGGCTAGCAAGGAGGACCTTACATAATCAGGGATGGGCTAACATTGGTGAGCAGAGGGTGTAGGTGAGCACATGTGGATGTTCTCCCAGGAATTCTCTCATATTTGGGTTAAAACTCATTTCTTTTCAGTTTTCCTGGAAAGTCTGGTCAGCCCTGCTCAATAGTCCAGTGCTATTACATTGGTCTTAAGCCATCACATGAGTTTTCTTTAGATTAGATGTTTCAATTTTGCTTAAACATTCTTTGTCAGAAGACATTGTCAGAAGAGCAGAATTGCATGAGCAATGCTCTCCACATGTAAATACAATGCTCGTGTCAGATTCCCCTTAGGGAACTCCATGACCTGCTGGATCGTATGTCGATGTGTGTGTAGGCTTACCATGAAAGGTAAACAATAACCAAGTAAATTGCCAGGCAAAACACACACACACACACACACAAACACACACACACACACACACACACACACACACACACACACACACACACACATATATATATATATATATATATATATATATATATATATATATATATAAACATTTATTAACTCATAAAATTTTACAAGTTTAAATCTATTTATTTATAAAGTAAACTAGGAGTTCTCACAAATGGACTAGTCCCTCAAAGACATTTACATTTTAATTTTGCTAGAGAAAAATTCATTGTGTATATAATTTAACAATTATTTGGCTATGATAACAATCACATGCTATTGTACATGATGTGACAAGGATATGAATGTTTGTGTTGTATTGGATGTAATATTTTGAAAAGACACATGGATTATTATAGTTCAACTTCAGAATATCTGAGTTATATCACTAATATTCCATTTTATGGATGAGAAATTAGAAGCATGGACAGTGGGTATGAAATTCACTGAAGATAACCATGGATAAAGGTAGGTTTTCCTTTCTGATATAGAAGTGGATATTCCACAATCCCAAAGTCCAACTAGCCAACTAAAATAAAAGCAAATAAATAGAAAGAAAAGAAAATTTAGAAGATCAAGGCCAAGAGGAAGCCCAGTTTAGAAGATCAAGGCCAAGAGGAAGCCCAGTTTATGACAGTAAGCAACCCTTTAAGACTCAAGGGCAAGCTGGGCGTGGTGGCACACACCTTTAATCCCAGCACTTGGGAGGCAGAGGTAGTCAGATTTCTGAGTTCGAGGCCAGCCTGGTCTACAAAGTGAGTTCCAGGACAGCCAGAGCTATACAGAGAAACCCTGTCTCAAAAAAAAAAAAAAAAAAAAAAAAAAAAGACTCAAGGGCAATTTCCTGAATTTTGGCATCAAGAGAAGTGTAAGTGTGAAGTGTAAGTGTGTGTGTGTTTTGCAGGAGCCATTTTCCTGGCTGTTACATGAAGTATGAGAGAGAGAGAGAGAGAGAGAGAGAGAGAGAGAGAGAGAGAGAGAAAGAGAGAAAATATTTTTTTTCTAGAGCAGGTTCAAGAACTGAAGAAGCCAGAATCCCAGGAGGATATAAAGGAGGCAGCAACTTGTAGTGAGCCTGAATGAAAGACAAGCTGCCATAAAGATCCCTGAAAACACAAATCTAATTTATGTGACTACTTAGATCTCTATAAATGTCTAAAGTTGGGAGGTTGTATAAAAAAAAAAGGAGGAAGAATCAGTATTTTCTCAAACTACCTTTATTATCCATTTGTCACCAATTTCTGTGTTTGCCATAGTATCTTTTATATTACCATGAAAAATATTTAAAATATATTAATGGGAGAGTAGTTACTACAAATCCCCAAACTAATATTACAAAATATCATTTGAAGACTATAGCAGGGATTTAATACATTCATTTGTAACCCATCTAACTGATGTCTCTAACAATGTATTCAGTAATGCACTGATTAAGTACTTTCTCATGGTTCATAGCTTTTCCACACTAGAACATGATATTCAGGGCTACCTGGACCCTGTCTCTAGGTTCACTCATGTTTAGGATAGAATAAGCATTCTCATATCCCCTTTGAAGCGAGAGATATGTCTCAAAGTATGGTGTATAGACTCCTGAGCTTCCTAGAACTGTTTGAGAAATGTCAAAATGAATTTTATAATGTTAAGGCATATTCACCAGGCATTCTCTTGAAAATAAATAAAATGAACTTGTCACTGTAATGTAAACAACTGACAGCATTTAGTGCCAGTGCTAGGACTCATGCTTTCAAAAGAAAATTAGAATTTGGGGGAAATTTGCGTCACCTTCTGTGAGCTTGACAGCTTCTGGAGATTTAGAACCTTTCCAGTGAGATTTGAAATGATATCAATAAATGTGATCCTTTTATATTACATAATAAGACACATCTACATTTGAAATATCTTCAAGCTTCAGTGAACCAATACATTTCGTATAACCAGAACATAGTATTACAAAATCATACAAGAGTAACGGCTGCTTATAAAGAACAAGGTAGACGACAGGTTTTTAATTTAACAGAGTAAAAGATGACACTGACCTTGTATCCTGTCTGCCCTGTAAGGAGCTATCATGTGTTGAGTTTGGCTGGAGGAGCATTGAGAACTGTCCACTGGATACATATCACCAGAACATTGCCACTAATATGCCCCTTCATTTGTTACTGTGTACATCTCTGAGGTGTAATTTTTATCACAGGGAGCAAACAAAACATATTGCAACTATGTAAATATAAAAACATGTGTGCAAATCCCATTGATTTCTACTAAAATATCTATTAAAGAAACTTATACAAATATGAATCAATGGCAGGATGTTATTACTTTACTTGTGGAAATATATTGCTTCTCATATCCTATATTGGTTGCATAAAAATGTAATGGTTATTGCTGTTTTGGTGAACTAATAAATATCCTTCTTGGCTTACACATACAGCATAGTAAACAGTTACATAAGCAATATTTTCAAGGATTAAGGAGATAAAATGTAGTAGACTCCTCCACAAGGAATGTGAAACACAGTACTATTATTTATTTATGGTAGTAAAAAGGAAAACTTTGTATTTATAATACAACTCAGTTAATCAAGCCAGAATTGGTCTAGGAGATTACTGCTTTAGTGGAGTTTTATTATGATTTATTTCATATCCCAGACCTGGAAACATCATTTTCTAGTTTCTGTTGCTTAACAGATATAAATTAGATAAGAAAAGTTCCATCCTGTACTGGTTACCACTCTGGTCTAAATGGTCTGATGAGTCTAATATATTCATTACACTTAGGGGGAAAAAAAAGAAAAAGAAGAATTAAGGAACAACAACTGTTCATTGCTGTGTCTCAGTTGGGAAAAGGTGAAGACAAGTAGATGTTTTCTGAACTCTTACTGGCATTCGTGTGGAAGAAGGAATCAAACTTATCTGCTCCAGTGAGCATAATGAGTACAGCGGCTGGAATTTGCAGGGAGGCAGCTTTTAGTACACTGTTACAATTAGAACTGTTTGGAGAGCAGAACGAGCTGCTTTCTTTAGATATCGATTCTGTTAAAACAGTTGCTATTTATAATGCTGACTCTATGCAGGGCACAATCAGACATTAGACATCAATTCATGTGATCCATATAATGAAACCCCCCTCCCAAACTGAAAGGTCTCGTTATGCCTGTGTTTTATAAATTATGGAAGTTTTGATGTTTAATCATTCATTAGCTCACTGACCAAAAAGAAGGTACCAGAGACAAGATTCTAATCCAGCTTCTCTGGTTCTCCATGTCAGGATTTGTACTGTTTAAAGCCATCTTTCTATAAAATCTGTAATAAGACTTTGATGAAATTTTGGAGAAACTTGGTTTAAAGTTTTCAATAGGTCATCAAGATGAAGTATTGGCCATTGAGCTGGATGTCATGAATTCAATCTTTGGGACCCAGATGGTGGAGGAAGAGGGACAACTTCCACCTGTTGTCCTTTGACCTCCATATAGGCACCATGGCACATGTATGAGATACATGTAAAATAAATAAATACCATGGCTCCTTTCAAAGGCAACTGTTTGTTGTTGCTGTTGTTGTTTGGTAGTGGTGGTGGGGTTTTTTTTTTAAGTCTGAAAAATGGAATGGCATATAGTAACCATATTCTCTGTACTTTTCACAATGCAAGAATCAATTTATTTTTGGCAAGTAGTGGGGAGAGGGGATCCCTGTAAGTGTCATGGCAGTCAAGTAAAGGAAGGTTTGTGGGTACCAGGACCTTCTTGCTCCCAAATGAATAGGTGTTCAATTAGTAAGCAATATGTTTAGCCAAACAAAAACAACAACAAAAAAGAATAGACATTACTTCTTCGAGACCGGGTGAAATGTGCAATGGTTCTCTCTAGGTGTCAATGTCATTGCTGTATTGGTTACTTTTCTATCAGACAAAATGGACTGAAGGAAGAAAATATTGATTCTGAGTTACAGTTGATGGAGGGCAGGGCATCATGGCAGTGAGGGGCATGGCGTGGTTGATAGCACTGCACCCAAAGACAGGAAGCATAGAAAGATAACCATCGGTGCCAGACAGGCTTTCTCATATTATCCAGTGAGGACTCCATCTTGTAGAAGGGTGTCACTCATAGTTAGGTTGGGTCTTGCTTATCTCCATCAGCCTATTCCACAGAATCCCTATAAATGGATGTTCCCACAAGCTTATCTCTTCAGTATTAATCACCACAATAGAATCAAAGGGATATTCAAATGTCTAAGAAAGGGTTATTTCTGGATATATCTGCAAATTCCATTCAGAAGAGACTGCATTTAAATCACCACTGCATTGTCTATGATGGACCCAGCCTCACCTACCCATAATGGACACTATCAACAGACCGAGATTTCATGTAGATCAGAGAAACAGAGAAGTGTATGTTTTTTCTGTCTTTGAGAACAGGCGGATTGATCTTTTGGCCTAGAACATCAGACCTTTGAGCTGTCTGGCCTTTGCCTCTGTGGTTTGCTCAACAAATCCAAGTTCCTAGACTCTCAGATTTGAATGAATTACATCATTAGCTTCCCTGATTCTCTGGTTACCAATGGTATACTCTAGGCCTTCACAGACTCTATAGTCACCTGTCAGTTCTCCTGAGAAAGACTTTCTTACCTACCTATTTATCTATTATATCCTTCCACAATGCTGAGTCTGGGTTTTTGAAAAACTCTTACGAAAACAATGTTTGTTTGTTTTTTCCCATCTTAAGGAGTTTTGTTATCTTACAAATATAGATATATTGAAGGGTCTGGCCTAAAACAACAAATGATGTTTAAAAGTTTTTAATTAAACAAACTTTCATAGATATGACCTTCATCTTGGTTGAAAATGAGTTTTAAGAACTTTATTGTTTATTTAAGCTTGTATAACTGAACTTAAAAATTTGTATGTTGTAAAAAGTTTAACATTTCCTTTAAAAGTAGAACAGTAATAATAACAAGTCATTGCCTAATTACGCCTTCAAGAGTCTAAGAATGGTTTTATGGAGTTGGAATGAAGATATTGTATGTTCCCGTAACATGATGTGAGCTATTTTCATATACATCCCTTTGTTCTAGCTGTGTTGGACCAATTAAGATAGTAGAACAGAGAAACAATTAGAAGGTAGTGAGTATTAGAGAGATATGCCCAATCCCTTTCCTATTTCAAAACAATGAGATGTAGAAGCAGAGTAATTAAACACACAAAATTAAACATCTAACTTTGTTTACTCTATAGCAAGAGGCACCAAAGAGAACAGCAGAGATTTTTCTTTTTCTGCTTCGTGCCAGAATGCATCCTTTGAATAAGAATGCTCCTTTCAAAATGTCCCTTAGCGATCTTACCTGGAGTTTAGTCTTCTGTAATTGAGTGAATCGATTTATGAATCAGATGTTATGGTTTCTAAAATCTCTGCCCATTTCTCACAGCCTTATGGGTAATGGCCTCTGCTGCTCTGAGGTCTCACTAGCAGATCTGGATCATGAAACCTGTGGCCAGCGTGCTTGCTGCCAAGCTGAAGAACGGCCAGAAGAGTTGCTCTTTTAATGACAGCAAAGACACGAGTGTCATTGTAAAACAGAAAACAGTCTACAAAGATAACTTTTTTTTACGTGTTTTAGGTGTCACTAATTTGGTGGTTTCTGTATAGGCATGCATTTATTATGCACATATGCAGCACGATTTCTAAGATGGGGAATATTTGAGAGCACAATAATCAGCCGCACACCTGACATTTCACAAAGTTAAAGATAAACAACTGAAAAGAAAATGAGCAAGGGCATGAATTTTTCTCCTCCCAATCCAACTTGACATTTTTAAAACTTGGGTGACAAGGATTTGTTAAAAGGTACAAGAGTCATCTAAGAACAGAACCGTGTAACTTCAAGATGTAAAATGAAAGGGATGCAATGAGAGTGAAGAGTTTTGCACTTGCTTAAAGCTTCGTTTGCTCTGATGTACACATTACCCATGTTGAGACCTATTTTGTAGCCTATTAAATGTTTTTTTTTGTTTTTTTTTTTTTTGTTTGTTTTATTTTTTTACCATTTTGAAGGCTTGTTAGGCCCCTGCATATAGAAAGAAAGTCACTGGTAGCAAGTTCCATTTTACTTGGGAAAGAAAATAAAGGTTGCTAAAACTGGGCAAGTGTTTTGAGGTTGGATTTTCCATATTAAAAGCCACTTGACTAAGGCTGATCCCTCAAACTCTGCCTAAATCCTTCTCAGCATTTTATGTCCTTGCCTGATCTTCTATAAACTATGGAAACACTCAACTCAAAAAAGTAGTGACTATGCCAAAAGACATTGGTAGATAACTCTAAAATATTTTAACCTTGGAGAACACAAGTTCTAGAATCAGCCTCTGGTGCCATAAATAAACAAGCAGATTCATTTCTAATGTGGTAGATATACACAGTGAGATTTTATTCAGCCAACCAGGAAACACAATGATGTCATTTGCAGGAAAACAGATGGAATTGTGTCAAGTGAAATGTTAGTTTCCACAAAGATCAGCATGACGGATTATCCTCCATATATGGGTGAGAGACATGAAAGTAAATGGTATAGTGCATGTATAGAGGAGGAAGGAGGTATATTAGAGAAGATGATGATGGATGGCCTTTATGATCAAAGGGCATGCCAGGCACATGTCAAGTTGTGAGAACAAAACTTACTATTTAGTGCACTTTGTATATATGCAAGCATTTTAAAGATATAAACTATATTTTCCGTGGACTTGAAATGATTGCTTTTGACAGCCACACTGCTCTAGGAAAAGGATCTTGGGCTGGAGAAATGACTCAGGAGTTAAGAGCACTGACTGCTCCTCCAAAGGTCCTGAGTTCAATTCCCAGCAACCACATGGTGGATCACAACCATCTGTAATGGGATCTGATGCCCTCTTCTGGTGTGTTTGAAGACAGCTACAGTGTACTCAAATAAATAAAAATGAATAAAATATTTTTTAAAAAAAAACTTTCCTTCCTCCAAACAGAGGATTCATTCTGGTTCCTCATGTGTCGTTTTGCTTGGTTTCTGACAGGTGCAAAATACTTTGCTGTAGAGGGAACCCAAGATCCTCTCTCTGGAAGTGAGAATCACCAAGTGGCTTGGATTTTCATAATTTTGTTCATTAATTTTCCTTGGATATCTCCTATTCATCAATGCCAAAATCTTTATAATGTTTATAAATTAATGACTAAATAAATAAATAAATAAATAAATAAATAAATAAATAAATGGAATTGATATAACAGCTTGAGCCCATCTAGACTTGTCTCTCTGAGTTGGCTGAATCTCAAACACTGAGAAAAATAAATAAATAAATTCTAGGCATTCCTCCCTATTTTGTAGCTAAAATTCCCCCAGAACTAGAAGACTTCCTTTAGCAGCTGCTGAAATAAACAAATGCAATATAGAAGTGTTGAAATGAATTTTAAGTAAGCACTTGGAATGCTTAAAGATGTAATTATGCCTGTGTGTAGGTTGGTAATATAAGTGCCTTTAAAAGTAGTAAAATTTTTTCCTGTTCTAGACAGACTTAAATTCTAATTAACAAACACTTGTCATTATTAATTCTCATTACTCAGACCCTACTATCAACTCAGGTTGTTGGGAACACAGAGAGAAACTTGCCCTGAGTTAAGGCTAGAAGATTGCTAGATTCATTGCTGAATTTTAATGTTTCTACCATAGAAAACATGTCAATGGAGGATAAAAAATAAAATTTCTTCACAAGAACTATTTATACCTGATGAGACAGATTGGCTCCATGACAGGTTTCAAATTGACAGTTCAAGAGAGTAGGCCCAAAAATTCCAGGCTTTAGGCATTTACTCCGAAACTGCCCAGCCACGGAGCCAGAAGCAAGGACAATGGGCCAGCAACAGTTTCCATCCCTCAATCCCAGTAATAGTTCTGGAATGCCCTGAAGAGATAGAGCAAGAAAAAGCCACTTACCTCAGAATCCCTCAACAACAGAGTCCAGCCCCCAAGCCTTGATAATAGTTTTTGAATGTCCCTAAGAGACAGAGCAAGATAAGGTCCCCTACCCCTGAATTCCCCCAATTATCATTAAATCAAGCCTACAAGCTCAGTTGTGTGTCTATCTTGGCAATGGGAGACCCTAGCATGTTGGGCTTTGCAGAATAAAACACTCTGTATTAAATACTATTTTTGTCCAGGTATTACTCTACAGCAAATTGTTTTTTGGCAAATCATGGACTCTTATATACCCTTGAAGCTGTAAGTCATTTGGTCCTTAAAATCACTGTCACTCCTATGTCCTTCCATTTCCCAACAGCTTTTTAGTGCAGAGGCTTACATCAGTGGCCAACCCTTGTTCCTCTAGACTTTTTTTGCCCGTGATTGCTCAGCAGTACGTGTTGGGTCTGCCTCTTGATGACGTATTGTATCTTTAAGCAAACTACAAAGAAGAGTTTATCTGAAAAGTCTCCAAATCTGTACGCTGTGCACCTTCAGAGCAAATGCTGATGTGCTGAGATTCAGGAAGCACTGACTGCTTCAGTCTTTTCAGTTTCTTGAATCACAGCACATTCTCAACAGAATACCATCTGCATTTAGAAATTCTTAAGAACTGGGTGCTTAATTTCTAAATGCTCAAGTGTCTCTGTCATTCTATTTCCATAGGACTAGAATACTTAACATCTATATAGGGTGGGCTATTTTTTTTTCTCCAACAAAATGCCATTTATCCTATTAGTAAATGAGCTTTTGGGGTATCCCTAGAAAAGCTTTTCAGATGTAGAAAATGAGCCTTGCAAACAAGTAAGCGTCGCAGAGTGATCTGACATTCTGAGTCTGCTCACTCACAAAGAAAACTTCTGTGATATTAAAAGCAATACTAGTTTGTGATTTCAATGTTTCATTCAGTATATGTATACAACTTTCTTATGCCTTTATAAAAAATGCAATGTTCTGTATATCCCACATCAAACAATATTCAGTAACGAAATATGCTTTGTAAGATTTATGAGCATTATTATTGGAATCATATTCATTCAAAGGACATCCATTGTGGGCATTTGTTTTGGATTTGTTCACCATGCTCATATTGAGGAACTGCTATTAAGCTGACTAAAGAATATACTAATCATGTAATAATAACTCCTATCATTCAATGGATGTAAAATATGTATATAATATAATAGACATATTATTAATTCATATTTTATATAGGATATATTAGAATATATTGTATATAACATAAGATATTACAATAACAATAAAATATATTAATAATATGGAATAAATATATAGAATATATTAGGAAAATACATATTCTATATATTATATATATTAGAAATATATATATATATATATATATATATATATATATATATATATATATATATTTCTAATTCTAGTTTAATCCCGACTTCAATGAAGCAATATTGTTTAATTAAGATTTTTTAGAGGAGAATCAACATGATAAAGCATGTATGATGAAGATAGATAGATAGATAGATAGATAGATAGATAGATAGATAGATAGATAAAAAGGTGAAACAAGGGAAGGAAATAAGGAAGGAAGGAAAGCAGAGTAGAGAGATACTGACATAGTCAAAGACTTGGGAGGTAAGATGGAAAGGTAGAAATGAGATTGGTTTCCAGAAACTGACAGACATGATTTTGCAGACTCTCAAGATCAGAATCTGTAGACCAAGTCATTAATGTAGAAATTTAGAAAGCATTGATATTTAAGTCTTCTTTGACATCTAGAGATTGGAGACTGGCGGCTGGAGGCTGGGTCAGAAGCTGTGTGTTACAGATTTGAAGGAGAATTGCTTCTTGTAGGAAACCCCAGTCTACATTAAAATATTCAACATAGTGTTATGGGGATCACCCACATTACAGAGAATAAACTGATTTATGTCATCTCAGAGACACCCTCACAATAGTACGTAGATTGTCATTTGATCAAATAACTGGGCACATAGTTCTCACATCAAGTTAGCCTTCACAATATCTATTGCTAAACATATTTAACACATAAAGGGATGAAGGCTCAGAGAATATATACTGGGATTCATTCAGACAGTGCTTGAGAATTTAGAGCGGTTTTGTTATAGGGTATATAGTTTGTTTTAAGGCACAATGCCTCTTACAAAATCTAGGATTATTTCTGGAGAAAGGTGTTTGGTTAGAAGATATTTATTAATCTGTCCAAGAAATATTTAGTGAGACTTCATTATGATAGGGAACTGGGGAATATAGATAAAAGAACAAAACAGACAATTGTTCTTCCCTGTAAAAGGTGAGACCAACAGCAAACCAGTAAATCTCAGAACTATATATCAGGGGAAAAAATTATAGAAAAATGCAACCATAAAAATGTGTCAGAGTGACCCTTTATGTTGGTGGTATTTGGAGAGCCTAATGAAGGAGAGCATGAACCATGCCTTTGTCTATATGGAAGCAACATTTTCAGTTCATAAGCAAAGCAGGTGCGATAGCCCTGAGATGGATGGATGCTGGCATGCTTCAGGAACGGCAGGAAACAGAACATAGTTGTTCTAAAGGCACGGGGAATAAAAGAACGATCAGGTTAAAAGCACTTGAAAAGATTGTTTGTTTGTTTGTTTGTTTGTTTGTTTGTTTTGGAAAAGGAATTTTCAATAGGATTTCTGAATTAGAGCAAAAGCAAAACAAAGCAGAAGCCAACTCAACAGAACAGGCCTGGTTTTGGAGCAGTGAATCCTAAAGGTACAAAAGATTAAAAGGAAGATGTACAGATCCTCAGGATGGCTTGCCAATATACAAAATTCATTAGAGAAATCAGGCTGATGTCCAGAAGAAGACAAAAAACACTCTGCAGCCTGAATAAAGAAAATAAAATGGACATCAAGACCTTGGGGGGGGGGGCTGATTTAAAGCTAGTGAAGAGCTGAAACCAAGAAGCTTCATTCTGGTGTAACATGAAAAGAATGTCCTGAGAGGAGTTCCAATAGTCAAAGAAATACTTGATAACATTAACAAATGTACTTTTCAGATGCTAGATGGATTTATTGTGCATTATAACTCCATAATTGTTATAAGAAGGACCATAACACATTCTTATTAACAATGAGGAAACTAGAATAAGAAGACATATTAAGTCCCTTAGTAAAATTTACACAGCCAGTAAGCAGTTATGGTGGTCAGTAAACCTAATCGGGCTGGATCCTGATAATGGAGCTTAATAAATCTATTAGTTATTAATAGAACCTCGTAAGACCCCAGTAATCAAGGCACAGTCCTAGTCCTATCGGGTTGTTTGTTTGTTTGTTTGTTTGTTTTTTAAATCAGCTCTAGCACCATTATTGGGAGATTACCCATAATCTATATTTTTATTTGCTAGACTGTCAACTTCCTAGCTGTGTTACCTAAGTACTGTCAGAATCTCTCCCAGGTTACTTCTGTTCCATCAGCATATCCTCAGAGTTCATTTCATTCATGTATGTGCTCCTGGTCCATCACATCTAATGGAGACCTCCTGTTCTCTCTGTCTCTTCCTCCTTCATCACCCTCCTTCACTCTCCTTCTTCTTTGTGTTATCTCCCTGTGATCCCCAAGCCTGGTAGCTAAAATTCTGCCCCTTCTATTCTCCCCAGAAGTTGGCTTTAGCACATTCATATAACCAATATCTTTAAACTGGAGAGCAAAGTTTACATAGCATCACTTGGTATACTGGAGAATCTGTTCCTTGCAGAGCAACCAGATCTTAGGGGCCAGTATTTAGCATTTGAATACATTACAACACCGTACCAACCCCCAATAGTTTCCCACCTTAACCAGTAGTCTCACAAAGCTTTTGACAATCCCGATAAGCAAACAATATCAGTGGAACACAACTAATTTAAAATTGTGCTTGAAAAACTTGAAAAAAAATGTATTGCTTTGATGAGGATGAGAAAGTACAATGGAATATAGTTTGAAACTACAGGACCATTTCTATATTTATTTCTAGCCATTGGCTCAAAGAAAAATAAGAGCTCTAGAAATGTCTGATTCAGGAGGCTGAGCAACAGAGTCTTCAAGGAGAACTCCATTGCTCTAAACTTGCAGCTGTTAGGAATTTGCAATGAGATGTCCACAATCATTGTCACTAACACAGAAAGCAGAGATCTGCTTCCTTTCAGTTCTCCAGACATGGAGAAGACCATTTCCTTCTTGTAGATAGTAGAGGTCAAATAAATGCTCAAAAATAGAGCGAGAGGTAAGGATAAAGCGAGTGTCAAACTTGTTCAACCTAAACGTCTGCTCTTTGTGCTACGCCAGCTTTTGGAAGGGGTGGTTCCTGGCATGGCATTTATGGTGTTCTTCTACAGGAATTCTCCAACATTTTATACAGAAAAGCACTTAAAGACTAAAAACCCACGTAAGAAATTATAAATAAAAAACAATGAAGCAATGTGTTCACAACCAAGAGATATTTGCAAAGAAAAGATTTGTTGCCTAGAAGCAATTCATGCAGGCTGGGGTTGGCATTAGGGGTTGTGGGGGAAATGGGCTGAGCCCCAATCCTGCTGCTGCTGCTGCTGCTGCTGCTGCTGCTGCTGCTGCTGCTGGAGTGACAAGGATGAACAAATGGTTACTCTTCTGCATCTGAGTTCTTTACAGTGAGGGCATCCAAAACCCGAGCCATGGAATGACGCCTCCACTGAGCACTTTCGCTGTGTCCCCTGCACAACTGAACACCATCTGTCATGGAGGAGGCACAGCGGCGAACTGGGATAGCAGTCCAGGCTCATTTTTTGAAAACTTGGCAATGACTTCACATTGCAGCATGGCTAACACTTGGAGGGATTGGGCACATCCCTGAACTAGTCGACTTACTGTCATTCAAGCACAGAAGCAAATAAACAAAGCAACAACAACAAAAAAATCTGCCCAATTCAAGAGTATTTTCTACGGCTTTTCTCATAAGAAACAAATCTTCGAAATAACAGGCCAAGTTCCAGTTCCTCTTATCAGTTTGGTAGAGTTCCATGATGCAAAATTAATTAGTGGGTTCTATGTGTGTGGGGGTGGGGTGGGGGGGAGTGGGGCACTTGGAGGAGAGGTTTGACTCAGAACGTCGGTTGCCACGATCTATTCCATGGCTCACCATCCTCTCTTAAATGGGCTAATTTGTCCTTTTGCCTTTAATTCTGGTTTTGAAATGCTCTGCAACAGAACAAATCATAATCAGCCATGCACCGAAGATGTGAGTGGAATCCCATAAAACTGTTGGAACTGGCTTCTTCATGATAAGCTCACTGGGGCTAACTTATCCACGTACAGAAGTTTAACAGATGTAGACGCCTGTAAGTATATATTTTCCCCGCTGGGTTGCATTTTTGGAGAGACGGCCAAGAAGTATACAGGGGGCAGAGAAGTAAGCTTGTGCGATGTTCACATCGCTGGCAGCCAACGCCAGTTTGCCTAATCCACAAGTGCCATTTGAGCAGATGGAAAAAGCTGCCTGCCTTAGAAACTACCCATCCATCCCTGGGGCTTAATTGTCCCAGGTGTTGTGGCCATCTGCCAGACTTGTTTATGACAAACGTTTGCTTTAAAAGTGGGATGCTAAAGGCTCACAGCTTCTTTAGGACATGGCTAGAGAACAGGAGGAATCAGAAATTAAAGATCAAGTCTTATACCCACCCCTCTGTAGAAGCAGGCTTTGCTGGGGAAACGATGGAGGATGTTGATTGGCAGGCAAGGTGATCGCTAAATTGATGTGAAGAGAGACTTTACAGGCAGAGGATGAAGAAAAATCCGAGATTTATGGGATACTGAAAGCTTAGAAAACATCATTTTTAGAGACCATAATTTCATTTGGCATTTGTGATGAGAACTGGTGGTGATCATTTAGATTTATATCACCGAGGAACTCAGAAGGTTAAACATAAGGAAGAACGAAATGACCGTTGATAGAAAAACATGTGCTAAAGGCATAAATCCTTTCCAGCATGAAACCAAGAAAGGTATTAAATTACCACACTCGCCCTATACATTTGCATAATAAAAATAATTAATAAAAACAAAGGTATTCTTAAAACTGACCCCCCTGTGAGAAACTGTGTTACTGTACTCTACCCCAGAAGGAAAGTAGCTGTCTGTAATTAACCAGAGTTGTCATTTCAGCAGACAATGGGGTATTTAGTTGTTCATGAATAAACAACTTCAAAATCCATTCTCCAGCTTTATTTTAAAGACCCAAGAAAGTTGAAAGGAATCCCACTAGTTTCTATTTTCTTTACAAAGAAACAGTTTAGTGACTTTGGAAATAAGAAAGGAAAAGAGACTTTAATAAGAGCAATGAAAAAGAAAATAAATTTTAAAGTAAAATACAAATGAAGGCTGAGGTTTTTAAAGCATTTTAATGCAGAAACCAAGGAGATAGACATCAAGCAAGAAACACAAAGCTGTGGTTCCATCAAATGACCCTTTAAAAGCAAAGCGTGTGTGTGTGTGTGTGTGTGTGTGTGTGTGTGTGTGTGTGTGTGTGTTCCTTTTTTACTATAGATGACCTTAGTACTCATAGCCTTTTCTTAGTCAGCTTCAGAACTTGAAACCTGATCACATTTCAGTGTCTACATCACTTGATCGTATACAAGTAATTTCTACCTCTTCCTCTATATGATCATTTAATAATTCTAATTCTAAATTTCTATTGGGAGATACTTACATAATTGGTGCTTCCTCCCTGATATTAACCCTGCTTTCATGGTAAAACATCTAAAGTTCCTGGACAGAAGCCCCACCTTACCAGGAAATTTCTACTAGGCTTGTTAATTTATGAGAATTTCAGAGGTTGCGGAGACACTGGAATACTTCAGATCTAGAGCCCAGTTAGGATTCATGGTGGACATGGGAGGGCAGTATTTGATAGGTGCTGCAAAATTCTAAGAGCATCTCCCAGGAGCGCCCTCTCATTATTTAACTTCAGAAGACAAGTGAACTTAACAAAGTAATGTACTTTGGGGGAAACAACGCTTATTCATTTGAGTTGCCTAGGAAATTGCAGTTTTTAATATATATCCCAATCTTCCCATGATTCTGCATGTATTTTTTCTTAGCTACACATCACCTCTTATATACTGTAAATTTTTTTTAAGATTAGAAATGAACAAATGTAAAATATTCTCCTAGATTATATGGAAGTCCTGTCCTATTCTACAGTAGGAAAGAGTTTTGGTTCTCCTACCTAGTAATTACCAGACTTCATAAAGTTTGTCAGTAAGGATGCCATGAGTGGTTTTTGGATACAAATGTGATCATCATGTTTGGTAATTTTACCCCTAAGATAATTAAATAGGAGATAAATGAAATGTAGCATTAATAAATTATCAAGTTGTTCTACATTTTATCAGCCCTGTGCAACCTACAAATACTGAACAATTCCTTTAGCCTGCAGAGTCACAGTACTGCATAGACTTCTTCAAGAAATACATTACTGGCCCTGCAGACCAGGGTAGACTCCTAAGGCACATGTCTCTGTGAGAATAAATACTACACTAACTTCCAGCATGATGGATTTCACACTGGCCAATGATTTAAATAGTCCTTTAGCAGGTGTTCAGCGGGAAAATTAAATTTACAGCACTGGAAGCCAAGTCATCTCTTCCTGAAGCCCCACAGCATGCCTATGATAATTAAAATCTTCCAAATAATGCAGGCTCTATCTGATACAATGGCAGTCTGGGTTCTTTGGTTAAGGGGTACTCCCAGGAGCGAAGGGAGGACAGAACACCTTGTTAGCAGTGTTGGGACCAGGCCTTTCACTGGTACCAGAAGATGACTTTATTCCTATCTAATGTGTGCACCTGCTGCATAGCAAGAAATTAGTGCTCTTTAGAGACCTCTGCCAGTCAATTTTTGCCCTGGCTTTTTTGCCATGGTTTGTTAGCATTTGGATACAGACTTCACCAGGCTCTGCGGCGTTTTCTCCAGCTGCATCCATTGGACATTTGGTGGCAAGTTTGTTTTGAGCACTACTGTGGAAAATGATGGATGTTCTAAAGGTCAGGATTACTGCAGATAGTCTTGGTTCAGATATGACTGGTATGGCATCAAAACACCCCTCTGGGCCTCCTTTGCTATTTCTGGGGTAAACAATTTGAAGTGTATTTATGTTGACTGCATAAATGTGAACAGGACATCTCAGAAGGAAAACCACTAATCTTTAGGAGGAAACTACAATAGTCAGCCTAAGGCTTAAGATACCATGACAATTATACATAGAAGAAAAGCTACTAACATGCCAAATTTCTGTTAAAAAAATACACCTTTCCTAGAATCTCTGTACTTAAAATGGAAACTTTGGAAATCTGGGGAGACAAAGCAAAACTATCCACAATTCTCATAAAAGGTAACAAGTATTGCAAAGAGACAGTGGCAGAAGCCATATAATTTGTTGCAGAATGTATTTTATTGCCCAAATTCTGTGAATGTGCTATTAGAAGATAATTAACAAGATCCATAATAGTAAACATGGAGGTGGGTTTTAATTAATATATTTAATTTCTTTTTTAGAAAATTAGTTCTCTTCTACCTTTTCCTCTTGTTCTGACTCTGAAAAACCAGGAGAGTTCTGGAATGGCTTCTATTACACTGTGAAACTGACACAAACACTGGTTAAATCTTAGTAACTGCCACAAAATGCTATAGACTTGGTGGATCCAAAAATCAGAATTTTATTTCTGTTTTGGGCAAAATATCAAGACAGCAGTAGATTCAACTTATAGTGAAGACTATTTTTTTTGTAGGTTCAACATGGCTACCAGTCTTTTATCTGCTGGAGAAAGACAGGCAAAAGGAAAGGCAGTGTATGGGGAGAGATGGAAGATTAGCTGAAGTTCCCGAAGGTGCCTTCTTACAATGCCATTAATCATTATCTCGAGGCCTCTACTCTTACCACTTAAATATTCCTCAAAGATTTTGTCTCCAAATATCATCAAATTGATGTGTCGGGCTTTATTTGAATTTGGGTAACAGTGGAGCAAAAATGTTTAAGCTATAACAAATTATAGAATCTCTAATATCTCTAATAATTATAGAATCCTATGTTGACTACTCCCCAACCTATAAGTCCAGACTTCTGTCTCAGACTTATCAATCATTATAACCCCTTCTTATATGTGTCAATAATTGATGTTTTCTACCTCTAATCCCTATCTGCCTATTCTATTAGTCATATTTTAATGACTGATGTTCATTCACTATTCAGTCTCCTGAAGATAGTACAGTACCAATGGTTCCTGTCATTCTTAGTTTCAACACAAGAGAGAATAATAGAAATTTAATGAGAAACAAACACTAGAACTATGAGAGGAAACTGTGCCAAGCATGCAAAGGAAACGCAATGCTACTAGATGAGACTCTGTACTGATTATTTCCTTTGCTTTCCTGGAATCAGCACCAACTCGCAGAATTTACAGCTCCTTATATATTTAAACCCCTTTATCTCTTTCCAATCCCCTGGCTCCCATTTTCCTCAAGTTTCAATCCCTTTTCACAAGAATACAACTTTTTAACAGGACTATCTCCATACCCTCCCTCCATTCTTCATGTTGTAGAATGCAGTGGAAGGTTGGAAACTAGTATTTTATGACTGATGGTCTCTGGTGATAGGAAAACTATTCTGGCAGTGGTTGAAAAGCTTCCTTGAGACATTGCTGTTATCAGCAAGAGGAGCACACGACCATATGCCACATGGCCAGCTGCTAACAGGAAGCCTGAGGATTTATCTGTCTTGCAGCACTAACAAAGCAAAGCATAGCTTCCTCAGGCAGGCAAGTAAGAAGGAGACATACCCAGCTGCAAGGAGGCAGCTTCACACACCCACAGCATTGTCACCTTCTCGGAGTCTAATTAGAAACTTTGGTCCAGAATAGCATGAAACAGATCAGATCTTCCCATTTAACATGCCACACTTGTCTTGTGTTTTAATAGCAGCCGCGATGCTAGAGTTAGTGTTGGGCCGTATCTAAATAGGGAGAACACCTACAGCTTGCTATATACAGGAATGTACCAGGGAGAGGCTGTTGGTCTGTGTGCTAGAACATCCCCATGAGAGACAGAGTAACTCCAATGTCACTGATGGAGGACAGGAGAATGAGGGGACACCAGAAGAACAAACTCCTATGTTAAGTGATATCTAGCCTAATTGACCAATCTAAATCATGGGAGAGTCCATCATATTGACTCTGGCAAGAACAGGTAAGTATAGGACAACCTAGAACCCAGCCCTCTGATTGCTGTGTTTAGTAAGCTTCAATAGTTTGATAAACTTTCTGTTTCTGGAGGATTCATTTTGAATGCACTCTATACACCTGTCTACTCTGAGCCTGTTCCTAGAATCAGCCTCAGAAACACATTGCCATCCTTAGCCTTGTTTGATTTGTCTCTTTTATCTTGTATTTGGTAATTTTATTTGTCCATTTCTTAGTTCCTATTACACAGGGTTTCTTGACAATTTGGGAATGGTCAATGCATCTATTCTGCGTCACCATCTGAAGTGCTGCTGTATACAAAGAACAGGCATTTGGGTCAGGAAAACAGAACATGTGCTTTGTGCATGATCATTGAGGTTAATTTTTAAAATAATGTTAGGTCTAATTTCTATATATATATATATATATTTATTTATTTATTTATTTATTTATTCGTTTGGTTGAGACAGCCCTGGCTGTCCTGGAACTCACTCTGTAGACCAGGCTGGCCTTGAACTCAGAAAGTCGCCTGCCTCTTCCTCCCAAGTGCTGGGATTAAATGAGTGCCCTGCTAAAAATTTACTTATTTTATATAAGTACATTGTAACTGACTTCAGACACACCAGAAGAGGGCGTTCTCATTACAGGTGGTTGTGAGCCACCATGTGGTTGCTGAAATTTGAACTCAGGACCTTGGGAAGATCAGTCAGTGCTTTTACCCACTGAGCCATCTCAGCAGCCCCTAATTTCAATCCATATTTAGTAGTTATAAACATGATGTTTTAAGCTACCATATGATTTTCCCATAGTTGTGATGTTAGTGGGTGGTAAGCCAAACTTGGAATAGAAGCCACCTTGGCTTTATGGTCTACAATCCTATATATTGTTTGCTACCCTACCCTCTCCAACAAATAATCACTGTATACTTAAGTACTGTAAGGAAATCACACACACACACACACACATGTGCACACACACACACACACACAAGCACAGGAACACACACACACATTCATACACTCACACACTTACACTTGATTTCCACATCCGTGTAAGCCCTTCAATGTCTCACTGGGTAACACTTATTTGTCTAAAATTCAGCTTCAAAACAAATTTCTTCAAGACATTTTTCTTACAATATTTCCTTCTGATACAGCATACAATGGCTAAACTTCATTGGCAAGTTGACTAGATTTAGAATCACCTAGGAGATTAGGATAGACCTCTGAGTTTGGCTGTACAGGATTTGTGGCTAGGATGAACTGAGGAAAAGAAAGATCTATCCTGAGTGTAAGGGACATCCTCCCATGAGCTTGCATTTCAGTATAATAAATAATAATAATAATAATAATAATAATAATAATAATAATAATAAACTACAAACAAAGAAAAAATAACAGTGAACTAAATATCATCCTTCTTTTTCTTGGGCTTCCTGATATGCCAGAGTAAGCAAGCAATGTCATGCTACCAGAGCCACAAGCTACCCCCACTACCAGATATTTGCACTTATGATGGCTGCATCTTCAAACATGAGCCAGAATGAATTCTTCCTCACTTAAATTGTTTTATAGGTAGTTAACCATACCAGTGAGGAACTAAAAGATACATAGCTTTACCCATTAAAGTTCACACTTTGCTTATACTCCATACCAATTTCTTGCCTGTGTTCTAACAAATCTCTGAAATTATACTTGTTTCCAATAGTAGGCTTTGCTCCTAGAGAATAGCCTTTATCAGTTTGGCCATTGGTAGAGAACAAAGCAACCAAGACAAGGTGTTGTTCAGTGGGTATGTGATTTATCAGCAGAGTTTTCAAGCCCAGTGGTTTTCATTTGATAGCTATAACCTAAACCATGTCACTTCACTTGTAAACTTTTAAAAATCTTATCTGTGATACAGAAAAGGTAATAAGTTCTAAAGAGAAGGTAAAGAAAGAGACACCAGAGACAGTATTTTTCTTACATGAAAAAATGCCATAAACATACTCCTCTCCCTTGAGATTAGAGCTCTCAAGTGACAGACAGCATATTTTGACCTTATATATAAACATGATTCTTCCCTGTTCACAATTAGATCTAACGTAAAACTAACCTAGGATAAAATATTCCATTAATAAAATACATACTTTTAGCAGGGCAGAGGTGGTACATGCCCTTAGTCCCAGCACTTGAGAGGCAGAGACATCCAGTCTGAAAAGTGAAATGAGAGACATTTAAAAAGGACATTTAAAAAAGCATTTTAAGGAAGGTGAGAAAAACATAGTTGAGCACTATGGAAACTTTGGAGAAGGTTCCATCAACAAAGTTTGTTTTACATTGTTGGACTTGGTTTACGATGTTTGGATAGAATATTTCTGAGAATTTGTAGCTGGGCAAGAAGAGGAAGGAATGTGCATTCCAGGCATATCTCATCATGTTTTCAAAGTCCAAGAGTTATTAAAGGTGATAACATATTCAGAAGAGAGCTGGAAAAAACAATACAGATAAAAAGTAATAAATAAAAAATAAAAATTATCCACATGCCTCATTTATTCTCTTATGCTCCTATAATGGTTTTGTTTGGGAAACTGAAATAAGTTGTCTTTCTAAGGATCAGATATCTGACATTATTAGAAGGATGCAATGGTATAACTTTAGAATATTGGAGAAGGGATTTTGTAAAGAGGAATATGAAATATGATAATGATTTAATCCTGTTCCCCGCGAATATCTTCCTAAATTATTTTCTACTGCCAGCATGCAACATGTCCACTCAACTCTGAATATCATAGTCAACCATCACCTGGATAAATTTACTCTATTGTTTTTTTATAGATAACTCAGACTGTTGTCTCTATTCTGTCTAGAATATAGTGGTGAAATGTCTAATTCTTTCCTACCAATCACAAGCCTCAGAGCTGTCAAATCAATAGCAAAAAAAAAAAAAAAAAAAAACAGGTTAACCAAAGAAATTCATAATAAATTTATGTAGCCAAATTTTATATAATATGGGAATCTCTAGAAATAAAGACACTAAAACCTAAAGGAAATTAATTGTCTCTTTCTTTTTCTTCAAACTCTGATGAGAGAAAGTTATAACTTTAGAGTTTTATAATTTGTCTTCAGATGATGGGAACCCCAAGTAAGGTCTGTTTGTTCACATTTTTCTTTTTTGATTTTGTATAGCATTACTTGACTTGGGGTCGTGACTCCTCTCTGAGTATCATGGGAAGAACAAGAAGAAGCCTTCACGATTTTAAGGCTTACTTTAGAGGAGGGTTTTAGACTCCATGACCCAACTCCAGAGAGAGAACGGGGATTCCCAGGACCTACCTTTAAGAGAAGAGTTATCAAGGGACAGGCAGACAAGAGAAAGACACTCTACCCTTATACATGAAGTCTAGTCAGTCTCCTTTATTAGAAAGTACACAGTGTAATGAAGGGTCATCTTTAGAGCATCATCATTCTGAATGCTTCTATTAGGTCAAGTTCCCAAGCATCTGTTAAGTTTAACAGAAGATTTTGTTTCCTTAAACTCCAAGCAATAATAAGAAACAAAACTGCTAAGATTAAATTCCACACTTAGATTTCTATTTTTCCTCTCTTCAGTATCCACTGAGGTAATTGTAATTACTCTCATTGGATATTTGAGTAAATTACCATATGATGACATCTCCATCTCCAGTTAAATATATGTTTTTAAATTTGAAATAATTTTCAGTTTTAATCAACACTCTGGTACCCGTTTCCCAAAACACTGCTCTGTCCAATGTATGAAAATACCTTGTACATGTATTTATGTGTTTTACAATGAAAATTATCATTAGTAGACATATTGTACTAAATACTTTCCTCAAATAAGGAAATACATGCAAAACATGTGAGATTATGCTCAGTCATTACAAATTCCTTTGTATTTGTTCCAGGAACTGTGAGCCAAGTGTGTCATGCAAACAGCTCAGAGTGTGTCGGCAACCATAGAGTAGAGAGAGGAGCCAAAGGGACAATTAACTGTACCCTCAGGACAGTTTCTTTGTTTCAGGAATCTCAGAATTTCAAAATAAACCTCTCTTGAGAGTCATTCTAAAAGCAAAAAGGGTTTTAAAAAAACCCCTGGAAGATATGTGCTTAACGTGTTCATTTTCTTCTACAGGAAGTTCTATCAGTGTATTATAATTTCATTAAGAGAATCACCCACTTCAATGATTTAATTTTTTAAGGCTCAGTCTGGTTCTGCTATAACTAAGAAATCTTAATAAGCACATCAGAAGGCAAGTCTATCAGTGGTTTTAAGAATAATTAGTAAGTTGCTGAATGTTAATGATAATTATTATTCAAGGAATGAGGGAAAATAAGCATTTGAATTCTAATGAATATACTTAAATGTAACTTCTATACACCTTCTAACACTTGTTTGTCTATTTGGAGCAGCAATTTTTCTCTTACAGAATGAATGGGTCAGATTATCCTTTATCCAGCTACTATCTGCTGTCTTAAATCATAAATCAAAATATCATATATATCTATATCTCTGGGTTTTTTTCATTCTGAATTTTTACCTCAATATCTGCATGAATGAGATATAACTCAACTTTTAATGCCACTTTATGTAGAGTTTTGTGAATTAGTCTTCATCTTCTCTTTAAAGTAGGTATCATTTTTATTTTCTTTCAGGATGGCATGGAGCCCCTGGTGGGCAAGTCCAGTTAGTCATATTAACTTTCATAGCCATCTTGGGATCTTTCTCAATCAGCCTAGCTCTTCTGCTGGGCTTAGATTGGATTCCTTAGGACCTCATTTGGTGCTGTGAAGAGTACAGCAAGTAAAGACATTAAGCTTAATGAGAATCTATGCAAATCTGGTCATTCAAATCCAATTAAATGAAACAAATGATTGGCTCTACCGGTTAAGGACTGCTCAGAAGCTAACAAAAAGAATTTTACTTTGGATAAGTCTTCCACAGTTAAAAAAGAAAAGTACTTACAGATAGACTCAAGAAAAATGGACTTTTACAGTTGCAGTGAACCTTGAGGGCTTCAAGCCCAAGGCTCTGTGAAAATGCTTCTATTCTTAGTATACTTTATTATTTCCTTCATCCACCTGATGAAGGGGACTTACTGCTTCCTTCAATTGTCAATCTCATTTGAAAAGCTCTGAATGTGAGAAAGTTCTTTATGCTTTAATTCAACTTACTGTAACACTGAAGACACACTAAACTAATGATTTCCCCACAGGCATGATATCAAAGATGAAAGATAAGTAACCTGAGGCACAAAGGCACACCATTGGTCAGTCTCAGATCTGTCTCTTGATCATTCATAGCAGTAGGAAATTCTTCCCCATATTTAAATGTAACATGCAGACAATCTAGGGATCATAATCTTGTTGGTTTACTTTGAAAGAAAACAAACAAACAAACAAACAAACAAACCACATTTTAAATCATACCAAACTGCAGTTTTGGAGATAGACAACCTAAGAGTTTTTAAATGAGTTTAGTCCATACAGGTAATCACCTAGAAAAAAATGTAACTTTGTTCTTTTATAAGATAGCACACCAAATAAACTCAATTTAAGGTAAGTAGTTAAATGCAAATATGAAAATCTACTTAAGGAAGAATATGTTTGACTAACTGTAATCAGACAAGAAATTTCTTAGATAGAAGCAAGAAAGGAAATCCCCAAAAGAAAGTGTATACAGACCCAAAGATATAAATAGTATAAGTTTCTGCACATAAAACAAAATCCAATGTTAATATCCAAGCAGAGTAGCAAAAATAAAGGTGACAAAAAAATCAGATAAAATAAAAATATCAGATAAATAGTTAATCAGTTTCTGAGGGTAAGTAACCTCAAACCTGAACAAGAAAAATGCTTTCTAAAAAAAAAAAAAAGACAATGATAATTTCCATAAGAAAGAATCAGAGTAATAAGCAAATAATTATATTAAAAATATAATAATATTATATAAATATAATTATACTAAATTAAGCAAATGTTTATATTCATTTATATAAGAAATCAGATATAAATCAAAATAGTAAAAGCACATTGTACCAGGGACTAAACCACCAACCAAAGAGTACACATGGAGGGACTCATGGCTTATGTAGCAGAGGATGGCCATGGCTGTATCTGGCATCAATGGGAGGAGAGCCCCTTGGTTCTGTGGAGGCTCAAAATCCCAGCACAGGGGAATCCTAGGGCACTGAGGCTGAGTGGGTAGGTGGGTAGGGGAACACAGAGGAAGGAGATGAAGAGATAAGAGGTTTGTGGAGTGAAAACTGGGAAGAGGGATATTGTTTGAAATGTAAATAAATAAAATAACCAATAAAAAAAGAAAAAAAAAGAGAAAATGATCAAGTATAGCCCCACTTCCCACCAGAATACTAAAGCTACTACATGTGCCATTGACTCTGGTAAGTGTAGACCTCATCCTTCTTCTTTTAGGGTCCTTGAGCCTTAGGTACCTGGGTGTGTTAAAGATGAACCATTTAGGACTAGTCATGCTGTAATCAGATGTTCTCTGCAATTTGATTAACTTTTTGTAATGGTCTTTTCCTACTACAAAAGAGGTGACACATGCCTTTAGATTCAGAGCTAAGGAGGCAGAGGCAGGTACATCTTTGTGAGTTTGGGGCCAGCCTGTCTCTCCCATGGGTTGCAGGCCAGCCAGATAGGAAATATTGCATCAAAATCATCCTTGTCCATGATTCACAAGATAAGTATAAACAATGAGAAAAATGAATCAGCAGTGGTTAGATTGGTGTCTCAAGTCTCATAAGTTTTTATATGAATTTCCTGCAGTGAGCCATGGTGTTATTTCATTATATTATTTAAAAGCTTTATCCTTTCTAAACAAAGATTTCCTTTAGAATAAACCAGTACCTCATGTTGTAAGCACAGAGTCCCGGTTCTTTGTCTTGTGGGTATTTCTGATATATTTGGTTGCATCACAGATTTTAAAATGCTGTTTAATGTGGCTGCTGTCATCAGTCTAAGCTATAGTAGCCAAGGACCACAGATTAGATGGCTGATAAACAATAGATACTTATTTGCCACTTGTCTAGAGGGAGGAACATGGAAAAATCAGAGCTCCTGCTAAGAGTTTCCTTCCAGGTGGCAAATTGACAGCTTCCCCTGGCATCATGAAGATGGCAATACCACTGAGAGTAAGAAGGAAATGGTGATTGTAAGTCAGGGCAGAAGAGTTATTTCTGGAATGGACAAGTATAAAAATATTGATATAAAAGGACAGTGAAGAAGTTTCCAGTATGCTGACAGCTTTTGTTTTATTTTTTTTAGGAGTAGTTAAACTACCATGTACTCAACAATCATCCTTTAAAGTCTATTAATATTTAATTTGTTTGGCTGAGTGGATGCTACTCTGATCATTTAAAATGAATTTAAATATAGATTATGAATTAAGTAGACTATCTCTCTACAGGTAAATGCCATCCCTTTTCCAGTTCTTTACACTTGAACCTCTAATAATATTTTATACTTCCTAATCTTTGCTTTCCTTAAAAATCTACATGGTACTATTTCTATTTTTAGGAAGATTAAAGACCATAGCCTAACATGAATAACTTAATCCATCTTTTATTTTCTTTTTTTAAAACTTTCATCATTAGTGATAATGATGAAAATGACACATCACATTTCCACATTATCTTTTTCAGTGTTCTGAATAGTTTTGAAGCATTAAGATTTAGCACCTAAGTCTTTTATCTTTTGTCTAGAAGAAGTCAGTAAAATCCATGTCCTTAAATAACTGTGAATAAGTCGATGACATCAAATCCACAGCTCCCTGTAGAACCTGTGACTGGAATTCCAACTCCATAGTTCCAATTACTGACATGACACAATGCCTCACATTGTCTATAAAGAACTTGGGCATTTCTGCAATTCAGTTCCTGATGCTTCTTAATCAGATATGTGCAGCCTGTGATTCTCCTTGTATCTACTAAAAAAAAAACAAAAACAAAACAAAATAAAAACAAAAAAAAACAACAACAAAACAACAACAACGCGCTGCATCTCATTTGCTGAATGTTTATCCTTCCTTTCTTTTTACGTTTTAACCTTAACTTAAAGCCAAATATGCCCATCTTTACCTTCAAATTTAAAGGAATTCTTACCCCTTCTCACAATCTCCACTGATCTCTTCATCCAAGACCTGGTCTCTTTTTTTATGGTTATTTTTTAAAATGTTTCTCAATGACTGTCACTTTCTAGAGTCAATCCATTTCAGTTGGTACCTAGGGCACAGTGGCCAACTAGATTATTGAAGCATAATGCTGGCCTTTGGTCTACCCTAAACATCAAAAACTATCTATTATGTTTATTCAAAATTAAAGGCAAAGCTTTGAACATCACTAACATGCCCATCTGGTTTCATATTAGAAACTCATACACTCCTTTCATCACACTCTCTGCTGCCATTCCCCTGATTGCTATTCTGAATGCTCTTTTTGCCCTTCATTCCTATCCACCTTGATTCCACCATCTAGTATTTTCTCTCTATCTCACTCTGTTGCACACATATTTCCTTTTGTCTATTCTTCAAGCATGCTTCCAACCACTTTAGGCTTCTCCTCTTGGGCTACTATAGGGCTCATTCCCTTGACTTCTTTGGGTTTTGTTCAAATGTCTTCTCAACCAGACCTCCTATGATGTCCTGATTTATTATTGCAGTTTTCCTCAATCTATATTCCTACTACTCTTTCATTTTTATAAATCTCATATATGTACTATACCCTACTTCATAATATAATATGTCTTTATTTTAACTCTCATCATACATACACGTGCATTGAAATTGCTCTCTTTGTACATATACATGCTTTGAGATTACTACATTTTCACTTTTGTTAACTGCTGTCAAAGACTCTTCTTTCCTTGGAACAAAGAAAGATTGAGTAAATATCTGATGAGAGAGTAAATGGTGAAGGCATGCATGATTTTACTCTACTTAATACTTACATCGTATCTTTTATCTGAATTGTATCTAATATAGAAAAAAGAATCTCTTCTTTTAAAATGACTCAACATTTTTGAGGAAGAGTCATAACAGCTTGCTCACCCACCACTCCTTTTATGCATTTAGTATGTAAAAGTATAGTTGATGTTGAACTGAATAAATTTTACATAGCAATTCATTATCTCAAATTTCTTATGGTCTCATCTCCTACCTTCTCCCTCCTATTAATCAGTAATAATTTAAAGTATCTGTTTTATTTTTTGTATGGTAATTTCTTTCCTGCTTTATTTCTTGTATTAGAGCACACATCATTTCTCATAATGGCAGTCTTTTAAGAATCCCATTCATATGATTGGGGAAATCACAGTACTTTAGTGTTTATTTCATTTATATAAGAGAATATGCTGTAAGGAGAAAGATTAGGATATTCCAACTGTATAAATCCTTGAAACAGTCTTTCATTCTTTCAACATCTGACAATTGAACTTGTTAAACATGCCAATTCACAACATTGAACTTTTCTATTACTCCAGCATTTATTTTCATGAAAAAGATAAGTATGTGTCAAGGACGATATTAAATACTAGGGATGCTTAGGTAGATATTTTTGTATTTGTGTAAAACCCCTAGTTTTTCTCTAGTCATCCTCCAAAATAGATACATTTAGGAGTAAGGTTTCTTGGGTCAAGTAACTAGGACTGCTACCTTCCTATTAAAATCTGTTTACTTCCAGGAGTTGTGGTTGATCAAAAATGAATCAATGCCAGGTGAGCCAAAATAATCTTCAGAAATATTTATGCATTCACGTTAATAACAAGTTAGACTTTATCTCACTAATCAGAATGGGAGAGTCTTAAAAAGAGTGGCTAGGCCTTAGCTTTGCCGACTACAAAGGTATTATTTCTTGCCACTCGTATTTGGTTGGCTTACATACTACATCAGAATCCCCTGAGAACTCTCAAGAAATGCAGAGTCCAAGGTGATTACGAGCCTGTTAAATTGTAATGTGCATTTTCACAAAATCCTCAGGTGATTGTAGATTGTATGCCCATGAAAATTTTAGACACTGCTCTTCCTTACATTGATTGAAACTTGTCCTGCAAATGGTTGAAGTTCTTGCCTCTCCCTTGATTACAATACGACTTTGAGTGAAAGTAAAAACGAAAGAGTGAGAAGTAGCATTTTCTTTTAGCTCAGAGGTGCCAGCACTGAGCATTGTAACACAATGTAGATGAATGAGGGTTTTAATGGAACGGTGACAGAGACAAGTGGTGAAGCCATTCAAAAGTTTTGCCACCTGTTGACATGATTGAAAATGCCTTCGAAGCAATTTAAAATCCTCATACAAGACTAATGTAACCTGCCAGTCAGGAGCCTTTTGAACACTTGTAACTAATTGATGTTCACCACTCCAGGCATCAAATGCAATTACTGTTCTACTTGGGTTGTAATTTAACTTCAGGTTCACAATACTGGATGCAGAGAAAATTGCAAAGAGTAAAAGAAGGAAAAAGTCCACTTTGAAAGAGAGCATCTCTTGGTTCTGAACACACAAAACACTGGCCCAGGGCCGCAGTATAGGTCTGAATAGTGGTGATCTGTAACAGAGATGAAATTCTATAATACTGGATGTAAGTATGTAGAATGTCTCTGGGAATAGCTTGTAATGAAATAAATATTGGGTCTATATTTTAAGAAAACAGCTTAGGCCTTGTTTCTAAATGTGTTGCCCTAAGAGAAATACTTTGGGACCTATATTTCATTAGCTGCATAATCATATGCTGAGTGTTCCCGGGGGACTTTATTAAGTGACCAGAGCTCATGTTCAGCAATACTGAGGATAATGTGAGAACAGAGGATGGTTTGGATATAAACACATCACAGTCAGAGGTGAGTTGATTGGATACCTCATGATTCATTAGACTTAGCCCAGGATATTTTTTAACTTGAAATTTAATTTTTCTTTAAATGGATTTTATTGCTGTAAAAATTGCAACCCAAGTCATATGAACAGCAAGCAAATCTGTTGTTTATTCTTCAATTTCCTAGCAATGCATCTACTGACAACAAGAATTTCTAGAATAATTGGATAGAATAGTTGTGGCTACACTGCTTTTTAATGCTACCTCCAGTTGCCTCAAAAATATTATTTATGTGATGCATAAATCACTTCCACCCACAAATCACTTTACTTTTGAATCTCCAGGCAAGTGTGACTTAATGTTTTTTTTCTGCTCCCTTTTTAAGAAAAATGAGCAAAACAAATACATATATAATATTAAGACTCACTGCTGCCAAACTAGCAAGTAAATTTACTGACGCATGGTCTATTGATGTCATATGGAGGCTTTCAAATAGCGTGCGATTAGACATTATGATGCTTTTAAAGAATAGTTGATCCAATTTTTTTGTTTAAAATGCATGAACACATGACATTCATACAATGTGTAGATGCATGCAAGATTAGACTACAGTAGCTTAGCCTTCTCAGCTAAATCTAGATAGATAGATTGTACCAACTGTGATGCAGACTGTCTATTTATTCAATAACTCAATTTTCCTTCCTCCTGGTTACATAACTAGAATTAATTTCCTGAAAAAAAAATCTGAGTTAGAAATGTCTAGGTAACTGAGTTTTATGTTAGAGAGAATGAAGAGTTTATAAGCACTGATTCCTGAGTGACCCACTGCACAGAAATATCTTCTATATAGCACACACATTTATTCTTTCACAAAGCCAACCATTACACTCCCTAGGGCCTATTTTTTAAGAGAGTAAGATAACCTCTATGTTATTAAACCACTAGGACTTAAGCTTAATTGAGATTATAGTCAAAATATTTCCTCTGATAAGATTAAACCTTGATCTCAGAAAACGTGCATACATGCTTTAAGAAGAGATTATCAGGCCTGATCTCACCCCTTGCCTCAAACATATTAATTTTAATATGTAAGCAAATATAAACAAAAACGAAGAAGAATGAAAAACTATGAACAGAGATATGAACTTTTAAAGAAGCCAGATCTTGTATAGTGGCACCAAGAGCAGTATGTATGTTGTCAACATCAACAAGGATCAGTTTTATTACTAACCTCCTCAGTCTGAATTATTAGCAACTCTATCATCCGAGGACATCTTATTTGGTTGATGCTCAGAGCTCTTCTCACACTTGCCTTCGTCTGTCCTCTCTGGCTCCGTTTCCCTTCTCACACTTGCCTTCGTCTGTCCTCTCTGGCTCCCTTTCCTTCTCACACTTGCCTTCGTCTGTCCTCTCTGACTCCGTTTCCCTTCTCACACTTGCCTTTGTCTGTCCTCTCTGGCTCCGTTTCCTTCTCACACTTGCCTTCGTCTGTCCTCTCTGGCTCCGTTTCCTTCTCACACTTGCCTTCGTCTGTCCTCTCTGGCTTTTTTCTCAAACGCAGCTTGTACTGCCGCTTCAGCCTCGTTACCCTGCTAATGATATTTGCTGTGGTCTGAGTAACGTATCACTGAGAAAAATTAAAGTGCAGTAGTTTTTATATACTCATGAAGGGTGTCCTCCATCCTTTTGCTACAGCTGATTTTTCTGTGCCCAAGAAATAATTGAGTATGGAAGCATGGCTGCTAACATGAGAGTAGGCAAGCAAAAGATCAGGAAGAAGAGGCAAGAAGGCTCAAGATAGTATCTCAGTTAAAGCCAGCATTTCACCAGATGATGAGGATATGAGTTCACTCTGAAGAGAAATTATAGTAAACTTGTCTAAGCCCTGAGAGCAAGCTAAGAAAACATGGGCATATATGTAAAAACATTTTTAAATGTCCCATGAACTTGAGAGAGAGAGAGAGAGAGAGAGAGAGGGGGGGGGTATGTATGGGAGTATTGGAAGGAAGTGGGGGATATTATGTAGTTATATTATAATTTTAAAATATAAAACAAAACCATAAGTTAAAGGAAAGAAAGAGAAGAAAGCAAGGGCAAAGTGGGCTCCTTTCCCCATTAGATGTCATAGAATCTATCTTAGGACAGTATGGTGAATAACGAGAAAAAAGATGGGACAAATTAAAAGTGGTCTATAATAATCCAGTGGGCAGTATGTGCAACCTGTAGAGGCAGCAGTAGTATCAATGAAGACTACACAGACTAGCTATTGTAGACTAGATGATACAGTCAGGAATGAAATATGAAAAGAGTCAGGAGATTATGTAAAATGCATATGCCAAGGAAGAAAGTCACAAGATCACTGAAGAGAGTAGATGGAGTCACAGGAGCTTGTGGTCTTCCCTTGAGTGGTATGTTGAGGAAAAAAAAGATCAATAAAGTGTTCAAAGATGTTTGAAGTGATACAAGGAAAACTACCAAAGTTCAATATTACTGAACCTAATCAAGAACTTTCAAAAAAACAGTGTATGTGTGTATGTGTGTGTGTGTGTGTGTGTGTGTGTGTGTGTGTGTGTGTATGTGTGTGTGGGGGTGAAAAACCTTAAATATTATGTATGAACAGACTATTAAGTTTCTTTGCCACAAGAGAAGAAATTATTGTTAGATCTTGAAAGGAAATAGAAATTTTCATGTATAGTTAAATATTTTAACAGTTAACTTCCAAATAAAATTGCCATACTGTTTAGTTTAACACAGAAAATAGCACATGTATGTTTATATTTTATTATACTTTTATACTATAGAAGCTGTGCATATAAATGGCATGCTAAGCCTAATATTGTATACTGACTAATTTTTACATTCAATGTTAACCTCTAATATGATGGCATTAAGAAAGGAGAGGTTGGACAGAATACTACCCTCATAAAATAAACCCCAGAAAAATCTCTCTCGCTGCCTTGAGTTCATTACTTTAATATTGCCATGTTAACACACCACAACCAAATAAACATACAGAAGCAGCTAATCAAGGCAAAGGGTTCAGAGGTCAAGTTTATAACCCTCACAGCAGAAGGCATGTCAGCAGGCAGACAAGCATAGTTCTAGAGCAGTAGCTGGGAACCCACACAACCATGAGGCAGAGACAAAGTGAATTAATTAGAAAGATAGACAGAGACTGAAAGACAGAGAGACGGACAGAGATACACAGAGAGATAAGGTCAGAGGAATGATTGGGAATGAAATGGGTTTTTGAAGGCTTAAAGCTTACACTAGTGACATACTTCCCCCAACAAGGCCATAACCCTTACCCCCTCCCAAACAGTTCTACCAAATGGGGCTGAGCATTCAAATATAAGAGTTTACTAGGGCCATTGTAGATCAGACTTATGTTGAGATGTGGTCTCTTGCTATGTATTGTAATGTTATGTGTAGGTCCCCTAGACTTGATTGCCCCATAGATGAGAAAGTGTGCAGATAGATCCACGTGATGCTATGTGACATTGCCTCCAAGTTATTTCTGATTGGTGAATAAAGATGGCAACAGCTAATAGAAGAGACATAGGTAGGGTTTAGGGTTCCTGAGCTTTGGGGAGAGGAGAAACATGAGGTGGAGAGGGGAAAAGGTGAAAGAGAAGGAAATCACCATGGATAGGTGAGTCATGAAATAATGGCCAAGTGGGTTGGCTAATTGGAGCTAAGAGAAGCCCAGACAAAACTTTAAAAATTATATAATTGGATCATTGACTGAGAAATAAGACATAATAATATAGAGAATAGATATCTGCTTAGCTCTTTTCCTGATTAAGACTTACTGTACATACAAAGGTTGCATATGTCTTTTGTCTAGGAACTGAATGGTCAAAGGCAGGGCAGAAACTTCAGATTGGGATTAAAATTTTCTAAAAGAGACTACCACATTTCTCTAAGAAGAGAAGCAGAAAGGAGTCTGAAAACTTCAAGGTCTTTTTCATCAGAGTCAACCATGACTGTATTATGATCTCAAGTCTTATCCTTTCGACATCCAAAACAATTATAAATAAAATTTTAATACTTATGAGCTTTCTACTGTAGCAGTTTTCTGATTTTTTTCTATAAGCTTGAAGAAACTAAGACAATGATATCCTGAAAATTATTCAGATGAATAAATGTATTATGTTTAAGGCTGGGTCTACATAAAGTAAAATATGTTCCCCCAAATAACTTTTCTAAGTAGCTAAATTATTAATTTGTTTTTACCCTTTGTCCTCAAACCTCTGATTCCACAGACTTTAAAAGAATGAAAATAAAATTTTTCTGTGTTTTGTCCTCAATGTATATATTATATTTCTGTACTCCAAGAGATTTCTCCAGGAATTGAGGTAATGCTCTGGTGAAATCTGTTGCAAGTACACCAGGACAGGAAGCTACAAATCAGGAAACAGTGCTAATCTCTACCATTAAGCTTCGAAATGTCGTCTTATCATAAAATATGCATTTAAATGTGATCAACATGAAAGCATCTAGCGATGATGTTAACTATTGAGACTTGAAATTATGCCATTCAGAGCAAACTTCTCTAGAACTGGGTGTAAATCACACTAATGTGCAACAGAAGAGATTATGTAAGATGTAGTAGTCGCTCATGAGCATTCCAATTTCAATCAGGAATCATATTTACCTTCACACGAATATTTAAACAAACTGTCTGTTTGGTAGGAACTAAGAACCATGTGCCATAAGCATCTTTAATGTAATTCCCAACTGTATCAATCACCTACACAATGTTCCTAATTTTAAGTAATTCTGTCCCTTCTTCTTTCCAAACATTTCATTCATGGGACTTTGACTTGTATTTTTACTTGTAAACAAAGATATAAACCAAAAATTCAAAGGAGAGAAAACATTATATTCTTTCCCAGAGGACTTGACAGTATATTATCCCTCCAGTTTCTCTAAGATTACTTGTGTGTGTGTGTGTGTGTGTGTGTGTTTTCTATTTAAGACATACTTCAAGGTATATTAAATTAATTTCTCCTTCCATTTCTTTTTATTTCAGTGGTTCCCATAGTTAATGGAAGACTCTTGTCAGTTTCTACATGGTTCCAGAGTCCTTCAAGAGCTCACTCTCCCCACCAGAAGCACTGTCCTTATTCTGTAACCTCTACTACCTGTAACCTCTACTACCTCCCTCCCTCCCTTCCTCCCTCTCTCCCTCCCTCCCTCCTTCCCTCCTTCTCTCAGTCCTATGCCTGCTCTACTTTTTAAACTTTTCTTTGATGCAGTGCTCTACTTTTCTAATTAATCTGTATCCTTTGGATTCTTCTCACTCTTATATATTCCAGACCTAATTGATTGGTTAAAGTTGTTGGACCTTAAAAACTTTAAAAACCTTAGTGAATGAAGTAAGATAGGTACATAAATTCTGAACATCTTTAATGTTCACAGCTTGGTGAATCCAAATCTCTCTCTATAGTTGTGACAACAGCAACAAAATATATGTCATAAACTTAACCATCACATTCATATATTTTTCCTGTATTCTCAGTCATTACTATTAATGTTAGAACATAAACATAAAAATATACTTTGTATCAGAAAATTTAGGCATACAGTACAATATTGTTGATAACTGATCTAACACTATACAGTAGATCCTAATAATATTGTAATATAATAATATTATATTTATGGAATTTTAATTCTTATATCAAGCCCATAAAATCTCTAATGATTATGTCCTGAATAGTCAACAATGATTTTTGCCTAGTATGTTCAATATGTCCCAGCTATTTCCATAAATTTATGCCATATTCATTCTTTGTTTTCTAAAATGTTTGCATACAGTATATATTTTATCATGTTCTTCTCTCTACCCTACTTTCAGACATCTCTCTTTCTTTCTCTCTCAAAAACACATAAAACAAAGATCAAAACAAATAAGTGAAAATCCCAATAAGACAAAAAATATCAAAAGAAAACATAAAGCACACACACAAAAATATGAAGTGCACTTCTTGCTAGCCTACTACTCTTGGGCGTGGGTCTACTCTGGAGTATGGTGGATATACCCAAGTCACACCACTGGAAAACAATAATTCCCCCTTTGCCAGTAGATATGAGCTGCAAATAGTTTCTTGCTTAGGGGTAGGACTTTGCATCTACTTCGCTTAAGTGCTACAATTTTGTCTGGTTTGAACTTGTGCAGTTTTTGTGAATGCTGTCTGTCACATTCTCTGTAAGATTATCAGTGGCATTGTGTCTGGAAGACAAACTTTCTCTTACAAACCTTGTCTATCTTTTAATGTGCCACACTTTGCACTAACAGCAAAACACGTTTCCTACAAGGTTTTTATTATTGCTTTTACTAATATGCTCAGGTATATTAGAAATGTCTATACCTATAACATTCACCAGTTATCTAGATCCCTGTAATAACTACCAATCTATTCTCAAAAGCCAAATAATACTCCATTTTCAACCTATATCTATACTTAGATAAGGTTTCTATGTCACTGAACATTTTAGGGAGATGAATAGAATTGATACCAGAGGGACAAACTTCTTTACATTGACTATCATTTTTGTTTCTTATATTTGGGTCACTTGAAATTTAGTGACTCTTCTTATCCATTGGTCCATTCTCTTCTCTTTCATACAAAAGAGAAAAAAAATAAACAAATAAAAACCAGGTAATGATGCTAACAACATACTTTGTTTCCCAAATACAGATAAGTTTAGCTCTGCAAAGCCCCTGATGTCAGCTCAAGTCAGGGCTCCCCTTCTCATGTCCAAACATTCAGTGGAGGCTTTGAAATGAACACTTTTGAAGAGACTTGTTAGCCTCCTAGGACATAGAAAGTGTTTATCCTTTTTATATAACCACCTGAGATGGCAGGGTTTGAAGTTTAAAAGAGACTTTGCACTAACATGAGTTTAAGAACCATAAATATGTTCGATTTGATTTCCATAGCTGGTAATTTTCAGGACTTCCACTCTGCAGACAAGGAAGCTAGGGAATGGAAAGACTAAATAATTCCCTTAACTTCCTTGGCTAGAGGTTGCTCCTGAAGTTTGAGCAGATTTTCCTTACAATCCAGAACTGAATATTTGTAATAGTCATGTGCAGATTTTACTCTGGTTGTGGGTCTGTGTTTTACTTCACTGCTTGGGTGTCCAACATGCTACTCAGAGGAGATGAGACACAGAGGCGCTAGACTACATTCTTTTCTCCTTGTTAGGGAGTCAGACTCATAGGACACCAACATGCTACTTACCACTTAGACAACAAAGAACATTAGCTCCTGAAGTTTGAGCAGATTTTCCTTACAATCCAGAACTGAATATTTGGTTTCCCTGACACCTTCCTCTTGTTCAAGCATTCAAGCCAATTATTTCCATGTTCCCTTCCATCCCATCTTTCTACTGCTGTCTTTATTGGAATATCTCTGAAGCGAAATTAAAACAATGAGCATCAAGTATATACAATTTGTCCAGGTGAATCATATAACCTCACCGTGATTATTTATTGACGTGGACATTAAATTCATGTGCTTACAACTCTGGTAGGTTAAACATTTTCTTCCTCTCTTTTTTAATACCTTAATTCCTTATTGTGGGTTTAATTAATAGGAGATAGTGGTAACAAAGCTCCAGGTCTTAACTGGTAGAGATTAAAGGCAACAACAAGAGTGCTGTCTCATTTTCATAATCCATGATTCAACCTAAAGTATCAGACTGCTTCTGAAGTATGTGCTGGTGACTTTGTAATAGTCATGTGCAGATTTTACTCAATTCAGACAGGCATACACCTTGATAATGTGCCTTGTTGAATTGTCTCAGTGCTGTTCAGTCATTTGGGCATCAAATATTTTTGCAGTAAGAACTATGTAGTGACTAGGTTAAAAGAGGGGTTGCTAAACAAGGACTTTTTTCAGTGAAAGATGGAACTTTTAAACAATGAGCGACATGATATTTGAAAATCTTGGAGTAAGACCAAGGCAGAAAGAAAAGCAGTTAGTTGGTCCCTAAACATGTTGTGTTCGAATTAAGAACTTCAGGCTCCGGGTGGGGAGATGGTTCAGTCAGGCATCAAAGCCATTGGGAAGACCAGAGTTTAACCCCCAAAACTCATGTAAAAAGTTGAGTGTGGTTGCAATGCTTAGAATCTCAGAACTGGGGAGGCAGAGACAAGCAGCTCTTCCTGGCCAGCAAGTCTAGCTTACTGCGTGAGTTCAAGGCCAATGAGAGACTTTCTCAAAGTAAGAACAATGGCATCTTTACCTCTGAACTATACACATACACACACACATACACACACACACATATGTACACACACATACACACACATACACACACACACATACATACACACACACACACATATACACACATCATACATAGCTTTAGTATAAAACATGGCATCATCATTGTTTTGGTATTTTTCATCTTGGTCTTTTGTTTCAATTTTTGTTTTGGGGTGCGTGCGTGTGTGTGTGTGTGTGTGTGTGTGTGTGTGTGTGAGTGTGGTAGATGGGAAGACATTAAGTTGGGTAAAGAGAGAAGTGTGGAGAAACTGTAGAAGTTGGGAGATGGGAAAGAATATAAACAAAATGTGATAAATATTTTAATTAAAAGAAATAACAAAAAAGAGAAAGGACAATAAAAAAGAAATAACTAAAGGACTATTTGTGAACTTTTGCCCCAAGTGTAGCCTAGCCAGTACCTCCCTACCCTTCTGCACTCTCAATAAGAAACCAAAGTATGACACCAGCCAAGTTCATAGGGTTTCTGTTCATGATTGAGGAATTGCTGAGACAAACATGTATGACCATAACCAGTCTCACTGCAAGGGCTCTGCGCAGCACAGCCTCCCTATAGCTTCATAGATGGAACCCCTTCCCCATAGCCTTTTCAGCCTACATACATTAACCCCTCACTAAGATCGGGAGGTACAATTAGGGCACCTAATTGAGTAATGGTACCTATATGTTCCAAAGCTCATCTAGTCCTTGCCCAGATGTTCTGCCTCATTTCTCAACTCATCTCCCATTTGACTTCCCCTTCCCTACATTACATGCAATTTTTAAAGAAGAATGGTTGGATACTTGGGCAGGGTCCCATGGCCTGTTCAGTTCCTAATTCACAAGGGATGCTAACAGTGAACAAGCCCAACTGAGATGATCCCATGCAAATGGGAACAGCTGAATTCATTAAGATGGTGGCAATTTGGCCCAGAGGATAGGACTGTACAATAGGAAGTTTGATAGTTCAGAAATGTACTACTTATATAAATTACTACTCAAAGCGGGTTTTGATAGAGGGTGAGTTCAGGGTGCAGATGAATTAAGTGCATGCTCACTTAATGTCAACCTGGTGTATTGGAAAATGCATTCTGAGACACGAGTGTCTATCAAATCTTCAAGCTGAGGAAGCAACATGAGGATGACGGAGATTTCTGACAGGAGAAATAATATGCAAACAGCGATCCATGCAGTTCTAAAGTCTGCAGTTACACGCTGGGTGCTGGCAGTGCAAGGGAATGATGGGAGAGAAGAGATGAGGCAGATCTGCTTTGACATACATAGATAGCATTACTCAATTTGATCCTCAGGACAAAGGGATTAGTTAACATAATCATTTTGCTTGTCTGCAGAGAAGCCTTCCTCTTGTGCCCAATGGAGACAGGTAAAGGCTACTGAACACTGGATGTTCTTTGATGCTCTTCTTTAAGGTGCTACTCTATGCAAGGTCTTATATGAGACACTAGAGGAGACAAGGAAAAAAGCAAGTAATTACTTGTGTTACTTTTTCTATTTGATTATTGCTTATTTAGGACCAACCCTAAATATGTGGTTGCAGCATATGTGCTGGAGCATTCGAATACGTAATAAGAGGCGTGGCTTATGGCACTTCAGCAGAACAAGAGAGGCTTCACAAAACCCGTTTCTCTGCGGTGTCTGTATAACATAGTAGGTGAGAGAGATTTTCTAGAAATAAATAGGAGAAAGAGAGACAAGAAAGGAAAGGGGAACAGAGACAAGAAAGACAGCTGCAGTACCTTCTGGAAGTACTATGAAAGATGCTAACTAAATAACTCTAAACAAAAGTCAGAGGATGTCAGAAAAACTTTTCTTCAAGGAAGCCTTTCCTCTTTAATTCACACAGAGTGAAGAATTGGATGAATCCATTAGTTAAATATGAAACTAGCTGCATTTAGTGGATGTTAGGTTAAACTGGATGGAGTCTAGGAACTGGAAAAGGAGGACTTTGTTACTATTTTAATTTTCAATAGCTTCTTTCTATACCTCTAATAGCGGTCCGCAGCTGGGGAAGGGGAGCATGAGGCAGATAACTATTTTTATTTAAATTGATGTGTTGTATTCATAGAGATTAGAGCAGGAAGCTGCAGCTGCGAGAGGAAATTTAAAATTAGAGCAGCTTCAATAGTGCTCCTCACAATTGCAGCCAAATTCCCCGGGCTTGCTCTATAGTAAGCATTGCCCACCCCCCACCCCCTGCATTCATGACGTATGGGCATTTGCAAATTCACACATTTAATATTTTCATGGGAAATTGAGTCTGAACTGCTCTAGGGTATGGAAATAAAATTCTTTTTTTTTTTTTTTGTTGGATAATTCTCATTCCATCTTCTTTCTCTATTTACGTCCTAGCTTTAGAATCATGTTCAAACTGCCAAGTCCTATCTACAGTTTCCACCAATACAGAAGCCACCATCCAGCCTCCAGGATCTGAGCAGGTATTATTTGTTCCACATACAGCAGAATTATAAAAACTCCCCCCCCCCCGGTGTTATCTGACCAGAAATAATTGCTGCATTTCAAAAGCACTGCTTATATAACTCAGATACCCTACATTCCTGGAGGCATCAAGGGTCACCTTTGCCTATAAAACCCAACCAAGAATAGCTCAGTCCCCTGGCCCGTCCATCTAAAGAGGTCTGTTTTGTTTTGCTTCTGATTTTCCTTCTTTATATAGATCTTGAACTCTTCACAGAAGTCTCACGCAAGTTATATCACAGTATTAAGCCTCACCTACTGGCAGGGTACTATACAAGCTCAATGGTAATTCTTGCTCTATGTGTATAGAAACTTTCACAGTGCCTGGACTATTTACCATCCAATTTATCCCACATGATCTGCAGCCCAATGTGTCTTGTATGCTAATGACATACAGACTTAATTGTGGATGGGTCTGATATTTCATAGTTCCTGGTCTAGTGCTAACTATTTGTTGCATTATCTTGAGTCTTATGAGGAAGTTCTGGTCAAATGAGCTAATACATATGAGAAAACACTGGAAAGAGCAAAGAGGGTGCCAAATAATTTGATGTTGTTTTATTTTGGAGCCTTGTTTGACACAGTTGAAGGTGTAACGGGCCAGGTTTTCCCTTCTGTTGTATTCTTTGAGTAATGATCACATTAATCTCTCTGTGTTCAGCATCTATGATGCTGCCAAGCATATAAGGATGGTTAATTCCGAAAATGCCTTTGTGTCCAGGCCAAGCGATGGCAACACAATAGTGTTAGAAGTTTCTTTGCTCAGGGAAGCTCCTGAAGCTTGACAAACCTGGTTAAAGTATGCTTCTGTTTTCCCTCCTCTGCCAGGCTCTCAGTATTTCTACAGACAATTGATCTGCCATTGGTAAAGTCAGAGAACCTACGAGGACACTGATTGATTTAGGAAATGACAAATGTGAGAGGATTCCCCTGTGGGAAGCTGTGGAAATCTGGCTTGTCCAAACATCCTTGGCAACTGTCGAAAAGTCTTTCTCTCCATTGTGGTAAGTTCTCTTCTGGCTGACTAATTCCAAAGGAAATCATGCATGGCCCAATTTTCTGCCAGTCTTGCATAGAAACACCCAGTAATAAGTCCGTGGAGGAGAGTACCAATTGCTTTACAATCCTGCAAAGGCCACAATTAGAAAGTCTCCCTCCTGCACAGACATGTGCCCTGAATAGGATAATCTGGAGACTAAGTGGGTGACTATTTACAGGGAATATTCACAGCCCCTAAACTGCTTGAGAATGGAAATAAATTCAAAAGATTTGTTTATATAACAGACATGCCTCCGATTTTTGGAGTGCTTATTTCAGGCCAATGTGATTTACCTGCAATTCTTCAACATAGTCTCATATATCCCACCTGCTGTGTTTTTAATGCATTTTAAAACTACTTTAAAAAGAGAAACATGTAAAGTGAATTAGTAAAAATATTAAATTAAATTTTAAAAGAAACTGGGTAATGATGAGTGTGGTATGTATAATATTTAGGCCAAGCTAAACACATCTTCCTCTTCAAATGATTTTTTATTTTTCTGAGAATTTTGAAAGCTCTTCTTCTAGCTTTTCAAGACATCCTTTCTCCCATCTAATATTTTCCACTATCGTTCCAACATCCCTCATCTACTCAAGTTCCTGGTAACTAGCATTCAACTCTTAATTTCTGTGAGACTGAACATTTTTAGACTCTGTATCTGAGGGAGATCGTGGCATACTTGGCTTTCTGTGCCTGGTCTATTTTACTTAAAGTATGATCTCTACTTCTATCTGCAGTGCTGCAAACAGTAGGATTCCATTGCTCTACATGACAGAAAGCATTCCACTGTGCATATGGACACTGGGAATATCTTCACTTTTCATCAGTTGATGGACACTGGGCTTGTTTTCATTTCTTGGCTGTGATGAGCATCAGAATACAGTGGCTTATTTTTTCTGAGACAGTGATTTCAGTTCCCTTTTGATCCATACCCCATAATAACTTTCCTGGTTCTATTTTTAACTTTGACACTCCTTCCTTCTGTTTTCCATAATGGCCCTGCTGATTTACATTCCCCCCCCCCAGCAGTGTACAGAGCTGCCAGTGTGTCTCTTTTGTCTTTTTGATAATAGTCATTCTTACTGGAGTGAGGTGATATTGCCTGGTGCCTTTGATTTGCATGTCTCAGAGGACTAGAGATGGTGAACATGTTTCCTGTGCCTGCTATGCATTTATAGGATTTGTGGTGTTTTTTGTTTTTTTTTTTTAAATCCCTATTCAATCTCCTGTCCATTTTAAAAGTCAGCTTGTTTCTGCTATTGAATTGTTTCAGTTTCGTATATATTTTGAAAACATATAAGTCTTTTGCAAATATTTCTTCCTGTTGTACAGAGTGTGTCTTCACATTAATATACATCTCCTTTGGTTTACAGGGGTTTTTTTGGTTTGCTTTCTTCTCACTGGCCTGTTTTCTTCTCAATGTAGCTCTTTAAAACAGCTGTTTCAAACTCTCCAAAGGAGCATTCTACCATGCTAAGTATCATTTCCAGCACTGTATTTTGACTATTATTAGGCAAGGCCTTGGTTTTCTGACAAGGTCTCTTGTTGGCATCCAGTGTTGCATGGATGTTTAATAATGGGCATTAAAGAATGCTGCATTTATTCCAGATTTGCTGATTGAGCTTTGAATATATCTATCTGTGCAGTAATTTTATACAGATTGCTTATATTTTTGGCTTTCTGTTTGTTTGTTTTTGTTTAGTTTCTTGTTGTTTTTAACATTGTAGCCACTTCCTATATAGTTCAGTACTATGTAGGACCACAAGCAGCCCTTACAGGAGATTACTGTTTATGTTTTATCTCTGACTTTAGTAGTAGAGAGAAATTCAAGCTCAGGTTTATCTTAACTATTCTGTTCAAGTACTGTACCAAAGGAACCAGAAAATTCTACCATCACAAAATTATGCAACTACATTTGCATGTACCCACAAGCCTGTCCCTGGGTCCAAGGTAGTCCCCTGATGCCTTGCTAACTGGTTTGTTAGCCACTTTGGGATTATGACTAAATCTGGGCAGAGTGACCATGAATATACCAGCTCCAGGTGCATATGCTATGTGTGTAGCAACCAGTGACACCTCTTTGTGTCACACAATGATGCTACAAGACCAACAATGCTCTGCCTTGCCTACTGATGATGTGGCTTGGCTAACGAACTCTGTACCCACTCTAGGGTGATGCTAGTTAAAATAGACAGTCAGTGGGGCCTTATGTCTTCTCTTGATCCCATATGTATAGATTGTCTGTTTCAGACCCTCTCTATACAGGAAGGACAAAGCATGAAGAACAACAGGATATTTCAGTAGTTGGGGTTTCCTAGCCTAGTACTACATTTCATTGTAAACTAAGTTTGGAGTAGTCCCTTATCTACTTACTGTGGTCTGCCTCAACTTCACTCTTGCACAGTAAGAGAAGTATACCAAAGCATTATCCTGTTGAGGATAGCCTTGGAGCTATTTGTAATTTGATGCTAATTATGTTCTCCTGGAAGGGCTTTTGAACAAGGAATGAGTCAGCACTCAGGTGATTTCCTATAAACCTTCTTCCCACCTTATTTTGTAAAATAAAGGCTAGAGATGGTGACTGGGCAGATTAAGGGAAGGAAGGTTGAGCTGAAAGTGTAGAAAGAGAGAGAAGGAGGAGTAGAAGAGAGAGGATGATGGAGTGGGTGGAAAGAAAGCAGAGCTTTCTCCAAGTGGCTTGGAGAACCTGTAAGTTATTAGGGTCTCATAGATGGGGAAGGTGGTAGTGCAGTGGTAGATCTGGCCAATCTAGGCACACAGTTTGCATTCATATTAATTGAGTTGTGTTTGCATTGCTGGGGCTTATTTGGGTTGGAGATTTACCACAGCACTATTCCATGGTGCTAGATCAGTTCTAAAGTACACCACGTAAACTAGGGCCTATGCATAGGCCCTTTGGCTTCTATGGGTGCTAGAGATGACTATGGTGGATCTCCAAAAGGAATCCTTCTTTGTGGCATGCACTGATGCCAGAACACAGAGTTGTTATCCAAGTTTTTCTACAGAGGTGTGAAGTGGGGGAGATGGTTACACTCAGCCTCCTGACTCATGTAGTTCCCCTGCCTTACTCCACCAGCCCGTGATACGATATAGGCTTGGGTTCATACAGCATTTCTTTGTGATGGGCTTCACTGAAGTTCACTGTGGGCAGACCTAGAACTAAGCTTCAAGCTACAGCTTGGAGTTACGTTTTAGGAGAGTAATTTGCATAAGTCTTGCTTTCTAGAATTTTTAACATTTTTCTCATTTTATTACAAGAAAGGCAAACACTTATAATCTGTCACCAGATATCCTTAGGTCTGTGAATGTATTTAAGTATAACAGCTATTAAATTTTACCCACAGCCATACCCACCCACCCACACACATCCACCCCCCCACACACACAAACAGCAGGAGGTCTTAACCTGTTGCTCTTTTCGGCCCAAATACAACTCTTCCAGTTCTTAATGACATCCAGAATGCAAATTAAGTGTCATTGCTTGCTCCAGGAACTGTTTCGCCACCACACCTTTTGGCTCAGATTCATTATACCAAAATGATGTTATGAACAAAACAAAACAACATTGTGACATCTCTGTCAGTGCATGAGAAATGTTAAAATGAATAAGGTATCTATTTAAGAATAATACTTTATAGACGAGAGCTCACAAAATTAAATATAAATTAAGGGATGTAGGAAATGAATTAAGCATCTAATTAGAGAAGAATAGTATATATAAATAACATGTATAGTTTGTTACAACTAAACATTCTACATTAACATTCTATATTAATATAATTCTGTTTTATATAATACTTGATACACTATTTAAAATAAAATTTCAATGTTTCCTATCAATTATATAGAAAAACTATATATACATATATGTGTGTATAGCAATAAATTATTCAAAGGGACGCATCAGAACATTGACTTTCTGCATCATATTAAATGTCGAGGTTTTATGTTTAAACTGAACTGATTCACAGGCTTTGAAAACTTCTCTTATCTTTCACTAGCTGTCCAATATAGCCTCTTTGAAAAACTATTATCCTCTGATTTTCTGTAGTCTTTGTAAAGAAAAATCAATAATTCCTAAACAATAATATTATATAAAACTCTGCTGTAGAACTATTTAGAGATATATTAGCAGGAGCAACTAATCAGGTAAGAGACAGCCTACAGAATGGGAGGAAAACATGGGGTAAGTATACATCTGACAGATGCTTGATATCTACAATATGCAAAGAAAAAAAAAGAAAGCTAAATAACAATAAAAAAAACCCCACAAACATTAAAGTTGTTACTGACATGAAAAGACAATTCTCAAAAGATGACCATTTAACAAAAGGTGAGACTTTCCAACTTCTCTGGCCATTAGACAAATGAGAAGACAGGCTTCATTGTGGGTTATCTCATTTCTATCTTAAAGCTTTCTATGAGGAAACCAGAAGATACTCTCGCAAGCACACCAAGCATACACACAGCATGTACACATAGCATATACACAGAGGGCCTAGTAAAGACCCATAAAGGCCACAGGCTTGCTGCTTCAGTCTTTGTGGGGCCATTTTTAAAAGAAATATACAAGTGTACATTTCTTTTTTGTAATTTTTTTTGTTTTTGTTTTGTTTTGTTTTCCTTAGGTGAGTTCAGGGACTCACATCAACTGAATCATGAAGGCGAATGAGGCTTTCTCTCACATGCATGGCTCTACTTGGCAGCCAAAAAAGCCCTAAATCACTGTCTGGTATTTTTCCCTCCTAAAATACTCTATTACTTACGCGGATCTTCCCTAAATAGATATCTTCATATTCTCAGCAAATGTTCTCTGCAAAAATATCTTAGCTTTAAAATAACTTTATCAAGTAAATTATCTGTAAAAAAAAAATGCATTGAGAAAAGTTCACCACAAAATCACAAAAGGTGACAGTAAAAGAAACTGGGGAGCGGAGTTTAATGCTAAAATAAGCAGGAAGTATTATGTAAGTGAAATCAACTGGACCTGTCGGGTCACTGACTATCTCAAAATTATGATCAATAACAAACAAAGACACCATGAGGGACATCCTCCATTTTCACACACATGAGCACAAAATAATTTTCATGGAACATGGCTACCAACTGGATCCTGGAGGGTTATCTGTCTATAGAGACTGTAAAACATTTTAAAGTGTTTGAGAAAAACAATCAATGAAGCATCTCGTCTCACACGGATTATTGACAACGCAAGTCATCCTATCAAAGATATGTGAGTTTGAGACAAGGAAAGAAAGAGACCTGAGAAAGGATAAAGGATGTGAATATATTAATTTTACATTACCATGTATTAGAAATTGCACTCAGAGTGTGGCCTTCTTACACATGCCATGTTACCTGGCCCCCAATGTGGTTCTTAGTACATTATTGTTTTGGGTTTTATTGCTATTGTTATTGTTGTTTGGATTTCTTTGTACCTACTCTTAAAATTAGCCTTGGGAAGAGAGTCACTGAGAATTGTCTAAATGGAAATTTTATGTATGTCTGCTGTGGAAGCTGTTATTTGCATGGACACAATAAAGATAAAATTAATAGTAAATGGGCAGCATTTAGACCTATCTTACCTTGTATTGATAACAGAGAAATGATCACTTAGAGGGATCTGAAAATGCTCAAAATAATTGAAGAGCACTGACACATTTTAGACTTGCCAGTTCTCAAGAATAGGAAAACCATGATAGAAAGGAATAGTGATAAGGGGATAGCCAAGGAAAACTAAACAGGACCAAAAGTGCCATTTAAAAACAAGTTTCTGGCCGGGCGGTGGTGATGCACACCTTTAATCCCAGCACTTGGGAGGCAGAGACAGGCAGATTTCTGAGTTCGAGGCCAGCCTGGTCTACACAGTGAGTTCCAGGACATCCAGGACTATACAGAGAAACCCTGCCTCGAAAACAAACAAACAAATAAATAAATAATAAAGAAAAAACAACTTTCATAACTGGCCATTTGATCTGTATTTTTGAACACCATTTATTAAATAAGATCAATAGAATATCAGATTATGGAGACGTAATAACTGTAATGAAAGGAGAGAAAGTATAGACCTTTGCTTATTTTGTAAACATAATAAATTTGCTCCTCTAACTTTTTTCTAGTTAGCACATTATTTGTTTGTGTGTTAGTTGAGGCAGGTCTCACTATGTAGCTCACTCCTGCTGTACTGGAACTCCACAGACCAGGCAGCCTAGAACTCACAGAGATCTGCCTGGTTCTGCCTTCAAGTGCTAGGGTCAAAGGTGTGTACTACCACCACAACCTGGCTTTTAGGTAGCACGTTCTAAAGCATGGATTCTAAACAAAATCCTATCTCAATAAAAGGTTTGTTTTTAAGACAATTCCTATGGAAGTCAAATTAATTTTCTCCCCAATGGAAGTCAAATTAATTTTCTCCCCAATGGAAGTCAAATTAATTTTCTCCCCAGAGACATTCCCCACCTTACTATGACCCCTACATACTCCCAAAGGGCCTAATCAATCTGGACTAATTTGAGATACTCTAAATTTGACTTTTATGAGAAAAGCCCATTTGTGTTCACAAATATTATTAATGCCAATAAGACTATTGTGATCCTACATCTCACTGAAAATTTAAAGAGTTATAGAAGTTTCTAAATTTTGTTACACTATGGAATATTTTAATAGAATCTATGTATTTTAAGAACTATGTCAGCAAAATAAGAAACTTGTAAACGTTGTATGAATCCAAAATTATCAGAATGCCTTATACATGAACTCAACACATTTTTCTCTGAAAAAGAAACAAGTAAACAAAACCAAATTCAGAGAGTTTTAAATTGTGGCATCAGCATATTCCTGCATCTGGCTAAAAAGAGGAAACTAAATGGATCTTTGATTATATTTCAAAACCCAAAGCACTATAGAGAGATTGAGCTAGTCACTAATTCTTTTTTTTCCATTAGATATTTTCTTTATTTACATTACAGAAATATGGACTGTTTCATGAATTTGCCTGTCATCCTTGTGCAGTGGCCATGCTAATCTTCTCTCTATTGTTCCAATTTTAGTATATGTGCTGCCAAAGCAAGCACTAGTCACCAATTCTTAAAGAACCCTTTGAAAATATTATATTACTAATACAAATATTAGATGTTATTAATTATATTTTTACTTTGTCATATAACCATGGAAATTTTATTATGTCCGTCCTAAACACATGCATAAAGAAGCAATAGTAAATGGGGTCAGCAAACTGTATTTACATATATATGTAACAATATATATTACCATTGTTATGCATAGATATAAACATATAAGCATGTATGTAATTTTACCTCCAATTTTGGATTTTTATTTTTTCTGAATTTTGCATTTCAGTTTTATAATAGAATGTTCACTCTATATTGGGAACTGGTATCTTCTTTATCCTCTATGAAGGAAGATCTTTGAAGCCACAACTTTGGACTATGAGCATGTTGGGCTCAGTAAATACTATTTATGATGTATATATACTTCAACACATGAGTTTTTATAAACTCATGTACAAAACAACTCCCACACTTAAATTATCAGGAATCATTGTTAAACAGGAGGCAGAAAGATGTAATTTTAGAAGCAATATACATAAAATCTCATCAACATAACCAGCCAAACGTCAGCTGTATATGGATACCCATATACAAGCTCAAGTAAAAATAGAAAACCCAAGAGGCCTTGGACCTCTACAAAGAGCTACAGGTAACTAAGGAATGCTTAGATCAGGAGAAATAGTCTCCCTCAAAGAAGAACATACCATTTAGTCAACCAGTTCCAAGTGGTCAGCTCTGAATATATATATGTGTGTGTGTGTGTGTGTGTGTGTGTGTGTGTGTGTGTGTGTGTGTGTGTGTAATAATGCAGGTGGAGCAATTCTATTTATGTATTCAGGACTATGTATGTGTGAATAATCATATATATATATATACATGTATGTAAAAAAATTAATGAAAAAAGAGATCACTAATTTGAAAGAAAGCCAGGAGTGGCATATGGGGGTATCTGTAGGTAGGAAAGGGAAGGGGGAAATGCCATAATTATATAATAATATGAAAAACCAAAAGAATTAATAAATATTATGTTTTATATAATAAATGCATACAACTAGTTTTATGTGCCAATTTATAAAAATTAAGTAATTGAAATGAAAATGAGGTATGTGGTTTTTTTTGTCCAAACTTTTAAATATGTGAAACAATAGGTGAGGTAACTATCTTAATTTATTTATATATGACAACCATGCTCCAGGAGTCTGTATAATTATCTGTCAACTAGAAATAAAATAATTTCAAAAATGAATAATTTAGAAAAGTTAAAGCAGAAGGATGACTTTTTGTGTAAATTGAAAAAGGGGAGATAGAGGCACTTGGAGCTGTGTAAGTTTAAGGTGATCATGTCTACAAAAAAAATGTTTCTCCATATAAAAGTCCTAGCTACTGAAGTGAACTAGACACAAGCCTTCTAATGCAACTCCCTGAATTCGAAAGAACTGGATTTTCATAGGGGAATTTGAAACATCTTCATGAAACTATTATTTGAATCTTTGGGACTTACCCATACATGGGTACATTGTTACAACCCAAGTGTCTTACTTCATGTTTTATTAGGTGGCGAAGCATAGCATGTGGCAGTCATTGGGTGAAGCATGATAGTTTCTACATTCTCTAATCTTGTAGTGTTTGCTTAGTATTTCACTGCTCTGTGTGCTGCTGCATGCTTGCAAAGAAACTGGAGTATTCAGACCTTGATAATAGCATCTAATATATCTGACTTGAGAAGTTTACCATGGGAGACACAATGAGGTAGAACTGGGAAAAAATCATTCTGAATTCTAAATCAGCATTTATTCTAAGATTAGGTGACACTAGAAAGTCTTTTAGAGGCTTCATATTCCTTTTCTTTTTTTAAAAAAGATTTATTTATTTTTTATTTATATGAGTACATTGCTGCTGTCTTCAGACACACCAGAAAAGGGCATCGGATCCCATTACAGATGGTTGTAAGCCACCGTGTGATTGCTGGGAATTGAACTCAGGACCTCTGGAAGAGCAGTCAGTGCTCTTAACCACTGAGCCATCTCTCCAGTCCCTCATATTCCTTTTCTTAATAGTAAGAAGACATTGTAGCATAGGGTCTTGGAAAGCCAGTCTATAGTCCTTGGTCTCTGGTCACCTCTCCTCCTCCTGAGGAGAGCCTCACACTGACCTTCTCTAGAGCTACTTCATCTTTGGCCTGAGAAGTTGTTGTTGTTGTTGTTGATGATGTTAAAACATTCAGAGGACCAGGGTGGAGGCTCCAGACAATTTCTCTATTTTCTAGTCGAAGATGTCATCTACATAAGAAGAGGACCACAGCACACCTCTTGTTTAGTGATACAAGGCTTAAGTGAGATGAATACATGGAGATGAGAAACACTGATGGAAATCATAGAATCCCACCCGTGGTACCTGGCAGAAAATACTGACATTCACTCAAACTACATAATGTGCAAAACCCCAAATCTAAAAAAGTTTCTTTTTTTGGGGGGGGGGGTGGGGGGGTTCGAGACAGGGTTTCTCTGTGTAGCCCTGGCTGTCCTGAAACTCACTCTGTAGACCAGGTTGGCCTCAAACTCAGAAATCCACCTGCCTCTTTCTCCCAAGTGCTGGGATTAAAGGCATACACCACCACTGCCTGACCTAAAAAGTTTCTTGATGAAAGAACTTCCCCAACTCAGAGCAAAGCTTTCTTAGGCAGAATGCACAAACTTAAAAGCAAATTAGTTTGAGGATTAAAACCCTTAACTCTACTCTTGAGGAGGAAGATTTAGAAAAGGACAGTTAAAGATAAGACAGTCATCTACATAATACATCTTATAATGAACCATATTCCAATAAATAAAGTCATCTTTAACATTTAATATCAGATTACCAAATTACACTTTTATCAGACATGTATACATTCAATGAACACATATAAAATGATGTGGGAAATGATGTTTTCAGTGATTATTTTGAAATAGGAAGAAATTGCCAACCCAAAGTATGCCATTACTTTAAAATAAGGATCATATTAAGTTTAAAGTACTTAAAAATTAATGCACATAAGCATTTAGCTCAATTCTTGAGGTCATTATTTTCCTATGAGGTCCCCATGGACATAAAAAATCCTGTACATTTTTACAGATTGCTCTCTGGAGAGTTTTTCTTCTGTTTCATCTCTTTTGCAGCCCTTTAATTCTCTGTCTCAGCTGGAGATTCTAAGTGGGTGGAGGTGAAAGGCTGGCACTTCTCCGATTCCATAAGGACACTACCACACTCATACAAAGGTCCATCGTGAACAATGAGAAGATAAAGTAGGGTCACAATGTAGGACAACTACATTGCAGATAGAGAAGTGAAGAGTGTGCTTTTGAAAACAACAGGCAGATTTTTCTTAAAAATATATGATGACAGAGTATGAAGCAAGCCAACTTCTGTGCATCTCCACAAAACAAGCGTGTACAAAGGTGTCCACATTCAGTATGAGTTTTGTTCAGAACTGCCTAAACAGAGCAACCCATATGTGTGCTGAAGATGATCCGGGTCAATCCGTTTCTATTGTTGCATAATGCAACAGTACACCCTCGGTGGCTTAAAACAGCCCTCTTAGGCTAGTTTATAGTCCAGACATCCTGGCAGCTCACAACTCCCAAGACAAAGACAGAGGTAAAGGCCAGGATAGGCTCTTTTCCTAAGGTTCTGTGGAAGAGTCTTCCCAGTTTCTTCACATTATTCGCAAACACAGCTTCTTGGAGCTTTATCATTGGATGGCAATTTTCCTCCCTTAGCATTTATGTGGCGTTGCGCTCAAATGTTATCAGTCGCTGTAGCGCAGAACATGGTCCCACTCCAACTTTAAAGACAGCAATAATAAGCAATTACATTGAATGTTTTAAATCTCTGACTTCTGTATGGACCAGCTATTTAGAACTCCCCCTTATTTCAAAGGGCTCACATATTTTAATTGGCCTCCCCTGGGTTAATTCTCTTTTGCCATGGGATATAAGAGAACTGTAGGACTGACTGATCCACATTATGTAGAGAAGCTCTTATGCTCAAGCACCATGTTCTCTCTCTCTCTCTCTCTCTCTCTCTCTCTCTCTCTGTTTCTCTTTGTTTCTCTCTCTGTCTCTCCCTTTCTTTCTTTCTTTCTTTCTTTCTTTCTTTCTTTCTTTCTTTCTTTCTTTCTTTCTTTCTTTCTTTCATAAGAAGTCTATCAATCACACTGGGCAAACCAGTGATGACTCCATCGCATCAATTCTGATACAGACACAACACATCCAAATAGTACTGCTAATTAAAGTTGGAGGTATTTTATAATTAATAAACACTATGCTTGATGAAAAGTATACACACACACGCACACACACACACACAGAGCCTGTATGATTATATTTACATGAAATTCTACAAAGGAAAACTAAGTCTATAGTGAGTGACTATCAATGGTGGCTCATAGTTTCAAAAAAAAAAACAAAGCAAAAGCAACTCAAGAAAAAAAAAACAAAAATGAAAACAAATTAAATCCACTAAATATAAGAGAGTCTGTAAGTGATGGATTGGCCTATAGATAACTTTGATTCAGTATAATTATATTTAATTAACTCACTAATATCTTTATTTGAACATACATTTAGTTATCTCCCATGTTTAAGAAAGAATTGTCTACTGCAAGTCACCATTATTTTCTTCAGTATTTTCTCATAGGGGTTTTGCCATTCACATTTAAGGCTTCACTTTAATGGTTCATTTGCACCATTGAACTCTAAGGAGTAGCTTTGCAGATGACTGCTAGCGTTTCCTAAGAACACAAGCTTTTTATCTTTAATAGCATGTGATCTCATTTTCTCCTCTCCATTCTCATTGCATTTTATAGACCTTCCAGGACACTATATAATGGTAGTGTCAGCAAATACCTTTTTATGTTCCTGAGTGTATTCAAAAACCTTTGACTGAATAGAATTTATTACTTATGCATTTATACACATGCTATAATACCAAAATAAATGGCCATGAATGTGAGAGGGAGCAAGCACGGTGTTGGGGAAGGTTAGGTAGAGGAAAGGAAAGAAAGATGATTTGATTACATTGTAGTTTCAAAAAATTAAGTGGAAGTATAAAGATATTTAATAACCTCTATTAAGTAAATATTGTGCTCCTATTGGCTGAGAACATGGAAAACAGTATTGGTTCCTTTTAAATAGAATTAATAAGCCTAATAATTAGTGAGCCTATAGACAAATGAATTCTGTTAAAGATTACCTGTTAACCTTAGTGTTGGCTACAGTTGTGGAACAATCTTTATCCATATTCTGTTATCCGTGCTTTCTGGTCCCAATGAGGCACATACCTATCTTATGATCACTATTATTACAAAAGAGGGATTCTTAGTGTTCTATGGCTTCTGAGTGGCCTCTACTCAGAATTCCTTGTCAGGTCCTAGGTTATTTAAAGACTTCTCTATCCATTATGGGATTAGGACCGCATCTCTCTTTCCTTATCCTGGGACTCTCTTTTCCTCAATCGGCTCACCTGGCTCTGTGATGTCTGTTGTTATCTGAGTTACTTTGGGAAAGAAGCATGTTCTATGCTCATCTTTCATCTCCTTTAACTTCCCCAGTGTTTTTTTACTGTGTCTTAAAAATCTAGTTTCCTTAGCTCTAAGTTTCCTGCTTGGATAATTGAACAAACTCAGCTTTTCCTTGTTCTCTCTCCCTTCCTTTCCTTACTCCCCATTTCTCTTCCTTTACTTCCCTCCCTCCTATTCTCTTTCCCTTTTGCTTCCCAGTTTTCTTTTGAATTTAAAACAGTTAGATCACCATTTCATTTCTATACTTTACATTAAGGCTGTATGACTTTTTACCATGTTACATATATCCTGACTTTTGTTGCATCTAGCATGAATAAGTACTTGTGAATGAAACAATAAATGGACCAACAGTTTTGAAAATGGATCCTTTATTTTTGTCCTGTTTCTTCCATGTTTTATTTACAGTTGATACTTGCATTATCTACAAAATAGAGGTAATGATTCTTAGCTGCTATATTAGATAATATAAGAAATGAAAAACTGCTTGATAAGCTACAGGTCTATATAAATGGCAGTTTGTATTAGTTTTATCCCATGCTAACTATCCCAATAGAATTATATTTGCTTAATAACCCAAAGAGGTCAGTCACTAAAAATAGAGGACAGGATTCCAACAGAGGTGTATGAAGCCAAAGGCCCTTTTCTGGCTGTCCCTAAAGCTTGTGTTATATATCATCTTCTCTGTGGTGGTCTAGACCACAGAGGCTATAGCTGAGCACAAAACAGCAGGAGGTATGGAGCAAAAAGGGTTGAAAACACCTCAGAAGGAATAAGCAGACTAAATTGTAACAGCACCACCAGAATACAGGCCATATTCGTCCTCTGATCCTCTGTCTCAGTTTTTATTCTTCTTCATATTATGCAAAATGGACATTAGCACAATGTCTTACTGGTCCTCCTTCCTCTCCTTACTTATTAATTTCAGATCCTGTTTGATATGGTCTATCTATCTATCTATCTATCTATCTATCTATCTATCTATCTATCTATTTTGGTTTTTCCAGACAGGGTTTCTCTGTGTAGTGCTGGCTGTCCTGGAACTCAGAAATCCATCTGCCTCTGCTTTTCAAGTGTGGGATTAAAGGTGTGTACCAACACTGCCTGGCTTATGATATGGTTCTTATCGCACTGGCAAGAGCAATTTTCATGTTCAGGGTAAGGTGTTTGATCTGTGGTGTTTTCTACAGAAGTTTCCTGGAATTTCGGACACCCTAGTTGTATTCAATAATAATAATAATAATAATAATAATAATAAACAATAAGTATTATATAATAATACTTATATAATAAGTATTATTATTATAAGTATTATTATTATATAATAAGTATTATTATTATCATCCTTGCATAAAATGTTATAAAATCTCATTGCATTATAAAATTATAGCTTCTTCTATATTTACCTGACTCTATATTTTCTAACATTTGTATCAAGATGTGTTCTTAATCAATACATACTTAAATATGCTATCTTTGGTGTTATGGCTAAGATGCTAAAGTCATCATATCTTTCTGATGCGCCTGAGCATTGCTTGATAAAATGAAAGCTAATGGAGGACTTAGACCTCTAGTATTTTTGCATGGAGGGGATATTACTTCCTCAAGAAGACAGGGGTAATGAGAAAATTTCATTGTTATGCATTGGACACTTTCTACAAGTTATTAATTCGGAAGTGTTAAGCAATCCCCCAAACAACCCAAGCTATTGCCTTTGCTCTTGGTTTCCCATCAGAACTAGGTGGTAAGAGTCTCCTGATGAAAATACCCCATTTTGGTTGCACAAGTAATGAACACATAGAGAAATAGAGTCAGAACTGACCCCAAAGTTGCTCCCTGTGCTCCATGCGTGATAATGCCATGGTCACCTCTGGAGGATAAAGATCATTAATGATGTTATCCAGTGGCAAGCCCTGAATGCTATAATACCTTCTGTTCAGACAAGATATACCCACCAGTTGAACAGTGGCATGAAGGTTATATGTTAACTAACCACTTTTGGATTGATTGAGGCCTACTGAACATGAGGCAAGTCTTACATGGAACTTTAAACCTGGTCACATACTCATGACTCAGGAAGCCATAGGCCCTACAGGAGAATCTTTTTATGCTGACTTGTTAAAAGGACATGTATTTATGTTTATACACATAGATTAATGTCACCTTCAAACTTGGCCAGAGAGGTTTCTCCCTACAGCAGTTAGCAAATAATGCAGAAACTCAAAACTAGTCAGTGTGCCAAAAATAATAAGTCTTGAGTGCTCAACCGTAAATGGGACATCTGTGTCACATCTCATACCTAAGCCCCTCTGCAGGTCAGAGAAACCTAGGAAGAGGGAGTAGAAGCAATATGAGATCTGGGAGACGATAAATGGTGCTATGATGTGCTTTCTTCTTGACATTACAAGGTCATTCCACTCATGGACTCCCTGTAGCTATATGGTTACCTGAACAAAACCTGCACAAGATTAAACCAACAAGATCAGTCAATATCCCAACAGACACCACTGATTGAACTCAGCGGGTTACTTCCATCCAAAAAAAAAAAAAAAACAGGGAAGATGATATAAAGTGGCTGGGGGGGTGGGGGTGGTATTGGAGGTTCCTATGGGGAGCATGAAGAATGGACTAGGGTAAAATATGATCAAGACACTTTTTAGGTGTTTGAAATTGTCATAGAATAAAAGATATTCCTTAAAAAATAAGGTAGAACACCATTAATAAAGACATCTAACATTGACCTCTAGTCTCCAAATGCACCCACTCATGTACATATGTGTGTATACATACACATGCACGCACACACCAACACATTCACAAAGAGAGGGGGTGGGTCCATAATCTATATTTTTAATAAGTGAAAATGCAGCTTAATTCGTGAGCTCCATATTTGACAATGATTTTAGAGGCTGGGTGTTTGCATTCTGTATTCTCCCTGATGCATTCCGACTTTACCACCCATGAACCACTCTGAAACAGAGATGCTGAAAGAACTCACCTCATGGGCTAATATGGCTTTCAGACTTCACTCCTTCCTGTTTGAGGCAGGGCCCCTGCATAGGAAAGGCTAAACAATGCTCGCTGGTATCACGGCTCTAACAAAAGCAATGAAAGTAATTTTGTAAAGTGAATGAATCAAGGATGAAAATGGCTGTAGAGAACAAAGAATAATCCATGAAAGCTTAAGTTCTTTGTTCTAACAAACCATGCTGCTATGAGTAGCTGATTCACAGACAATGCAAAGAACAGAAAGGAATGAACCAGGCTCTGGGCTGTAAGAAGAGAATGCAATCAAACGTGAGGTGCTTATGTTTCCTGATATTCTAATAACCAAATCATTAAGAATGTGGACAGGAAAGACGCATAGAGAAAATAAGACTGATTTATGACTATATTTTTTTTTAACTTTTAACCCGTCAAAACCATTGTTTTTACTTAATTTCTTTTTATAAGTGTTCTATACAAAATGTGTTCACAGGGCGGGGTTCCTATTAAGGTATGTTTTAATACATGCAGTAAGTGTTGAAATTAAGATAGGCATATCTCTCTTTTTAAATGTTTTTTTTTTCTTACTTTAAGGTGAAAACATTTTACATCTTTTCCTCAGGCTTTTCAGAAATACACAGTATGCTATCATCACATATAATCATTTCTCTTTCAATAACACAACAGAAGTTCTAATTCCTGTCTGGTAGAGGCTCAATACCCAGAGATCAGTATTTTGCTATACTCTGAGTGGTTTTCTTTCCCCACCTTCTGTATACTGCCGTACTACTGTCATCTTTAAGGGGATGAGTCTTCCCACAATTCACATGCGTGAGATCACACAAGTGAGGTCATATAAGTGCAACCATGAACTTAGCCTGCACCTGCCTAACTTCACTCTACATAATGATCTACTGTTCCATCCATGTTGACATGGATAATGGGATGTCCTTCACTGACCATTGTACTGTGTATTTACCAATCACATCTCCAACAAATCATCAATGTTTAAAAGAACAATAAAGTGCAGTAGCTGTTCTTAGCATCCACTGCATATTACCATCAGGAAACTCAATGTTCATTGAGAGCCACTTATATTAGATTAACTCCAGAGGGGAATTATGAAATTCATGATGTCTGCTATATCTTAAAGTTTCTTATAAACGAAGAAAGATCCCTATTTTCCTTAGACAATAGCTGACAAGTAATTGCTCCGTAGTCAGTAATTAAAGGTCAAGATAAAACTGATTGACAACAACAAATAAGAAAGCCCCCCCCCCCCATTTTTCAAGGAATTATATCATCCATGTATTGTTATGAAAAAAAATGAATGCAATTGAAATTTTCTAAGCCATGTGGTGGCTATATTTTATCTGAGTTAAGCTTAGGGGGACTGAATCAGTGGTCAGCAACATATGTAGTGCTTTCTGAAGATCTAAGTTTGGTACCCAATCAGCTCACAACCACCTGTAACTATCACTTCAGGGGAATCCAACCACTTGCAACTCTGATTCCAAGGGGGATTGAATGTCTCTTGTCTCTTAAATACCTGCACACACCTGTACATACTTACAAACAAATATACACAGAGATGATGTTAAGTCTTTAAAAAAGAGTAAGACAGAAAAATAAGCAAGGAATTTTGAATGATTCAGACCTGAGTTCAAGTCCATTCTCTGACATTTGCTTGTGGTAGGCTCTTGGAAAAATTATTTACTCCCTCACTTTTCAATATGCTCATCTGTAAAATGTTTATAGTCCTTCCTTCAAGATGGCTAGTTAGAAGGCAACAGATGTGTACATCTTCAGTATGCCAGGCAATGATAAATTCCACTAAATATACATTAGTTTGCTTCATTGTCTTCTAATAATTTTTTGATTTTATTATTTAAAAATACCCCCAGATGTTTAGAATTATGCTAAAACTGTACAACATCATAGGAAGAAAATGAAATAGTATAATGCAAATGATTCATTTCCTTACATTCTGTCAAGTTTAATTGAACACTTTATGTGTATATATAAATTTAATGAGTATAGGAAGAAAAACCAGACCAATAGAGAGAGCAAAAGAGAGCAAGAGAGGAGAAGAAAAAAAAGTAGATTAGCTTCAGAGTCTAGTTATGACTAAGTATGGCCATTCATCATTAATAAAAATTATATAGTAGTGTGAAGTCATCATACACATTTTAGATTAAGTTGACTTACAGCAGCAGAAAAAGATGCATAGCCCAGGTAGGATATTCTTGTTCAAATGTTTAGCATCCCAAGCCTTAAATAAGCCTTATCTTGCCCCCACTAAAAAATTGTCATGCCTCACTTGTCCATAATATGTGATCCTGCAAAAATGATACCATCCTCCATTAGTCCTACCAATATGTTATAGTTTTCTAGGCTTTTATTTTCTGTAATGTTTAATTACCTTGACCTGAAGTGTCTTCTAATCCCACCATGGATGGTCAAAAGGCTAATATTTAAAAGAAAATAAATTTATTCTGTCCATAAAATCATACTAAATTGCTTTCAACATCAGTTTATTAGGTTTTAAAGCATATTAAACTTTCGAAAACATAAGAAAATAAAAATAAATCTCTTCTAATGGTCTGGGAAGAAAAAGAACTGAATAGGGAAGGTTCCAGATTTCATCAGTGGTGGTAACCTTTGCGTTTCCAAATGATTTTGAGATTAGGTTCTAGGGGAGCAATCTAATTTCCAATATCTATTTGTTGTCCGTACAAACCATTAAAATATCCTGCAAATTCCATCACGGCAGCACGAAAACTGCCTCTCCCAGATGGCTTCTCATATCCAATAATGGAACCAAACGAATTGTTGGAACATGAGTCTTGATTTTGGTTTTGTAACATATGGTCTTACATTTATATCACACAATAAAGCACTTAAAAATAGATGGAACTTGTGGAATTTGCAGAAAATCCCTTGCCTGTGTGCCAATATATTTGAGCTCTTTTTTCTTATTCGCCTGTGCAAATTAAAACTGCACTGTTTAGGAACCATATCTAGTATTTACCTGCATTGGAAAGTCCCCTAATTCCTGCTTAATGATACTTGGATCTTTTACCTGAGTTGATATAAAAAGAGAATGAGATTTTCATGAGAAAAAAAAAAGCTTTACAAAGTGCATGATTTCATTAGTATATACTTAATAACGTAAACAATCCTGAAATACCAATTTAAGATGAGTCTTGCATTCCTAATGCAAATTTTCTTACAGTTCTAAGCATCCTGATCTATCTATCTATATCTGTATCTATCAATACCTACAATGACATCATGAAGGGGACCATTTGGGATCTCCACCCATGAAAGCAAACTTAAAATGGGCAAGCTAGTCACACACACAAAAAGTTCTTGCCTAAATGGTTGTAGCTGACACATTTCTTTCTCATTTCAAACACAGAGAAAATATGACCTAGAAAAACTCCTGTAGAGGTGAAACAACAAGACCTCTGTTTATGAAGAAAAAGACCAATTGTGTAATCCTCTTGCCTTGCCCTGGGCCAAACATGCTTCTGTGTTGAAAGGGATGAATCTTCTTGTTACAGTTCTGTGCATGTGCCCTTTTGAGCATCCCCTTGGGTAAGAGCAGCCTCCAGCAGCTCATTTTGATGTTGCACTCTGCTTCCCATTATTTATATTTCAAAAAGCCAAAATATTTGGTGCATAAATATTCTGTATTTTGTTATTTGTGTTAAATAACATTATTTTGTGTTTATGTTAAAGAGGAGATTCAGCATCCATTCCTTATGGAACTGCATAGACTGATTTCCAAGTTCTAAAATGCTTACAAAAAATATTGATATACTTTTCTCCCAAATAATTTTTTAAACTTGAAGAGACCCTTGACTTCACTTTTAAAACCAAAATACAATGATTTGAAATTAGACTTGAATCTCAAAGTGAAGACTCTTAAATGGAAAATACTTTAAGAAACTACCTTAGAAATTTCCCTACTAAGGATGATTTTTATAATGGCTTTTCCCTTTAAAGCCCTGCAGGAATGCTTACCATATATTTACATTAGGAGAGACATTGCTTGGTTGCAGAGAAGCTCAAATATTGTTTATTAAGTTCATGTTTCACACAAATATTAAAATGCATGTTGTTTTGTCGTAGAGTTCAATAAGAGTTTTTAATTATTATAAGTGTAGAAGTTAAGATGTAAACAGTATTAGTCAATTACATTAACCCAATTTATTATAAATATTTTGGTGACCTCTTTTATTCCTGTTGAGAAAAAGAAGAAAAAAAATTGTAGAAATTCTATACTGAAAAAAAAAGTCAAATATCATGCCTGGAATGTACAAACCATACAGCCGATTCCAGCAAAGCTCATACTTCATACATACACCTGCAGGTTAATCTTAGAATAGAATGTATAGCGCCACGGTTTAAATTTTATCCTAACCTTACCTAATTGATTAAAATAAAATTAAATGCAGGAATTTAGCAATTAGAGAGAGAACCTCTCTGTTGAATTTTAAAGAAGTAAAGATTGAATTATCTTCATATTCAAAGGAGGCAGCAAAGCTCTTGTAAAGTTCTTGTCTCAAGAAATGACAAATGATAAAGAAAGAGAACGGTGAATTCCTCACGATCTCTCTGATCTCTCCGAGTGAAGGAAAGGAAGCTGCTTCATAAAATGCTAGAAAGAAGCCACATTCTTTGTAGAGTTTAAGAATAAAAGCATAAAGTAATACACAGGTTCAATGTCAAAGTCAAATCAAAGCATTGTGGGTGATAGCTCGTATCTATGGGAGGCTGTAGCTAAAGTTGAGCTATGAGCTTCCATAATACACAGTGAATTTAAAGTTACAGAGTGAAAGCTTGTCATAAGAGAAAGCAAGTTGGTCAATATTTGTCAATTTATGTGTGATATTATATGGTATCACATTCATGCTTTACAGAAATGAGTGTACATCACTCCCCCCACGGCTCAGGTAACATCAAACAGGAGGGAAGAAAAAGAACATAAGAGCCCAAAGGAGAAGGGACCATGAAGCACTATCTTGTAGCTGTGACATGGCTTGGTCATGACACTCATGTACTCACAGCAGGTGTGTTTGACTTCCACAGGGCTGGCAGGACACTGAGGCCAGGACCAATCAGTTCTAGGTGGTTGGCACTCATGGGATCCAGCCCTTCCTCTCCAGGGGAGCTACAGGCGATGGAAGGCAGCTGTGGAAAACCAAATGACTGTCTTCAATGATATAGACACTGGTGAATCATTCCTGACATGTGGATAACTCAACAGTCACACTCATGCCAGTTGCTGTAGATAAGTCCTGCGAGTCACAAAGGCAAAAGAATAAAAAGAAACACAAAAGACATGAAGGGGAGATAGGGAGTTGGTACAAATATAGAGAGTAGAGAGAATGGATGGGAAGGGAAAAGGTGGATGAGTATAGTGAAAATGTGTGTGTATGTATGTGTCTGTGCATGGATATATGTATATATGTGTATGCATATATGTATGTGCAGAAAACTGTCAAAGAATAAATTAATTTAATAACAAAGGAAAAGAAAAACAAACTATAAGAGACATAAGCCTTTTCTCTATTTATATCCTTTGTTCTCACTCAAACATGAAAATATGAACCGTTATACCTTTTCTTCTCCAAGGATATAATAATTAGAATAGTGTGCACAGAGAAAAGAAAAGAAAAAAATAAATATGAAGGGGGTTACAATACCTTCACCCATGTTTTCATTTCATAGAAGCTTAAGGATTGATTTAGATAAACTATTTATCTACATTATTATCAATCAACACCATTAAGGATACTGCCATATACATCCCCAGCAAAGGAGATTGACAGTCTTATCCGTAGATTTATAAATGAAATATTCATGTTTTCAATCAGAAATGTGTATAATTATAATCAGAGAAATATATTGTCTATGTACATATTATATACCCTAGTTCATTTTGACTCCAAAACTATGAACGATTACCAAATAGCAAGTTTGTCTCACTAAATGAATTTAAGTCTTTCGATGTGACAAGTTTCTAATGTTTGTGGGCCCTTGGATCATCAGTGATTTCGAATCTCAGGACTCCAACTCAGCTCCAGTTTGGCTATGCATGCTATTGTTTTGGAATAGAAGAAGACATCAAGGAAAGCACTCTTCAGAATCCCAATGAAATCACAATGGGCTTGCTTGTCAGTATTTCCCTCTCCTTTGCCTGCTCTGCAGCCATGAAGCTTAAACCATCATGGCTGTGCACAGTTCTTTCTTTGAGGTCCACTGAGTTGATATTTTACAACTCCGTCCTACTCCTTAGAATCTCTTGCAAAGGCTTATTCTATTCTACCTTGCTTTTCAAGATTGAGGTTGCTGGGGTTTGGAATATGCCTCTTTGTATATTTTTGTCTGCCATTTGTACTTACCATAAAACCTGACACATTTTAAGAATAAAAGGTCACCTACTGCATCACTAAATTGTGACCTCTATCTGGGACACCAAGGTTTGTATTGGAGAAGAACAAAGTGCTTATAAATATTTAGCAAGGGAGTCACCAGATAGATGGTAAAATCAGTCTGTTCAAAAGAATTAGACAATTCTTATGTTTTAATGGCCATTTATTTAAAATTTCTCAAGAGGGTAGCACCTAAGGTCAGATTCAAATGGAGGTTGGGAAGAGCACATGTAGGCTCAAGGATATATGAGAGACTAACTGAAAACATTTTAATCCTCTTTCAGTTTAATTAGCATAATCCTGCTAAATTCCAATATTTATTACTTCCATTATCTTTGTTTTCAGCTACCTGTGTTTATAATCGCTTATTAAATTAGCAGAATTCTACAATTTAGGAAGAAAGCCTAACTTCTTATTGGACTTTACAATGCAATATATTATCACTAAATGTACAAAGCATCCAAACAATATGTTTTTAAAGACAAACTTTATATAAACTTTGCAGATGCCCTAAACATTGGTAAAATAATACAGTTGATGTGTCCAGGTTAATCATTATTATCAACTTGACAAAGGAAGACTAAAATCACCTGAGAGGCTTGTCTTTGTTGGTGTTTTGAGTGGGGATTAACTGAGGGGAGAAGACCTAATTTAAATGGAGGCTTTGAGCCCCAAGTGAATAAAAATGGAGAAAAGCACAGAGAAGTTTAAGGATCATCGACACTTATCTCTCTAGGGTTATTGAATACAGAAGGAATATGAGCATCTGTCTCTCATTTCTGCAGTGTGCCTTCCTACCATCACAGGCTAGGCAAAAATATATTATTCTTTCCACGGTCCTTTTGGCAAGTATTTTGTCACAGCATGAAGAGAAGTGAGTCATAGAGTATACAATTTGAAATATTCGGCCAAGGAAAACAAGAGTTATATGTATAGAAATCAAAACGTAAAGACTGTTTTAAAACAGATGTAATAAATATAGATTTTGGTGTAAAGAAACCTGATGGAGAAAGAAGCAAAAATATAGATCCCAAACTTAAGGAAGCAATAGGAACTTATTAGAGAAGAGTCTGTACCTATTGCTAAGCAAAAGAGCAAATGCTTGAGTAATGAGGAAGGAATAACGTCTCAGGATGTAGCAACCGCTGAGATTAGGAACACAACCTGAACCCCTTACTGTTGATGTCATATGGCCCCTACCTCTTCATGCACAGCTACATAAAATCATTCACTTAAAGTGAGAGGTGGGAAAAGGGAATACATTTCCGGAAATTGAGTAGAGTGGAGATTAGCAACATATGGCCCTGAGAAGCCTCTTGGGAGTCTGACTGGCTGGAGCTTCAGGCTGGCTGCCAGCCCCTATTAAGTGGGGGAGTTGATTACAGGAGACAACAGGAGCCTTTTCTTGATTTAGGAAAATTGATTTCCAAACAAATTAATGACAGTTTAACCATGAAATCCTCAAACTTGTAAATCTATATGCCGACAGATATTGCAACGTTCAATGATTGGGAACCAAACCTTGTTTGCTTTTTGTTGTTGTTGTTTTATTTTTACATGTTTTCAAAACCTGTGCAGGATCTTCATAACCACAGGTTTTACTTTTCTTCATGTGTGTAAGTCCCATATGAATTTGAAAAGGAAACTCTTGAATGTTTAACCCCTCCTACAAGCTACTAAGCCCTATTACTCACTTCTTAAACTGGTCTTGAAATTCACCCAATGAGACTAAAGGTTTCCCTTGGTAATCAGATTCTTGACTAATGGAAGATTAAAGATTTAGAATAGAACATTTATCCAAAAAAAAATATGCTTTGCAGACAAATACCTCCATATTCAATTGCAAAAGGGAAAACGAAAAGGATAAGGCTCTGCATTGCTTTGATATGATGCATACAGATGCTCTATAAGGAAATAGATGGTCTTCAGGACAGCTGAATTGTTCAGAATCAGAGTTCTGAACATACATGCACTTGTGTGTGAATACATACATACATACTACATACATACTACATACATTCATGCAGCTATTCTGAATAATTCTTTTTTACCAGTGAAACTGTAAAGAAGGGATCACTGGAATACTTGAGGAGTCGATCCAATTCTTTAATGATATATGATCACCATTTATTGCTTCCACTGAATGTCAAATTGTAGAGACACAGCCTCAGCAGGATTAAACACCAAAATAGGCTTCACATGAATTTTTGACATTTCTCTCCTTGAATGCTATTAAGAGAACTGACAAGTACTTACTTTTGGGAGAACTATTCAACTCTTATGAATAATCAGGGAATTGGATGAACCAGAGATCACATTAATATATTTAAAAATGTTTCTACCATTTCTTAGAAGTTGTGGATAGTAACTTTTTCTATACAACTTCTAGTTATTCTAATCTACCATAAACAATTAGAAAATGAGAAATTAAAATTTACTGAATTCTAGCTGGACAGTTGTTTCCTCTTGTAAGAAATAATAAAGGGTAAAGGAATAAGCATTTAATAAGAACTTGCTGTATGCATGCCAGGAATTTTGTCAGGTTCTTTTATTTAATATTGATAATTTATTTGATTCTTATTCTTTCAAAATAAATGGATAAACATGTGAGACATAGCACTCAGATTATGTAATTTCCCCGTTCAACTACTGATCCACAGCTGGGATTTAAGTTCCCCATTCAACTACTGACCCACAGCTGGGATTTAAGTTCCCCATTCAACTACTGATCCACAGCTGGGATTTAAGGACATTGAGCTCTGACTGTTATGCCTACAGTCTTGAGTACTTTATGGTGTTACAATTATTCAGCTCATATCTTAAAAGTTAAAACTCAAATTGAATATATATGGATATATGGATATATATTATATGGATACACATATATGTATATGTGTGTATACAAGTATACATGTATACATGCACATATATAAACATATATATGAACACCTTCTATGGCCAGCAAAGTCCTAAAAATACTCCAACTTCAGTGCAAAATAATGAAGTAGAACAAAATAATTGATCCATTTCCTGATGGATGTGGAATTTTGGTCACTGCTTTTAGAATATTAGGATTGGATCCTCTCTGTTCTTGGGACCAAAACACCTTCTCATATTCATATATTTTCCAACAAAAATAAAATCAATCTTTTGAAGGCTATGCTATGAAAAGACCATTGGGAGATAAGATTCATTAAAATGCATTTAAAAGCATATGACATTGTCTAGCCCTTTCTTTTGCTTTCATTTGGAAATAAAATCCATTCTGATGCAGAAAATGCAGAGTAGAATATTCTAAAACATGCATTTCCCTTTTCCTAGAAATGACTTAGAAATGGCAGCAAATTATTCCAGGAGAGCAGTAACTGCTGTAAAATTTGAAAGGAAGTTAGTAGTCCTTATGAGACCAACTTAGGCTCTGGGCCATCTTTCTGGTTTGCTGATGGATATCGGGATCAGAATGTGTGCTTATTTCTGTTATTTGATGTGGGATTTCTAAGAGCACAGTTGTTTTTTTTGTTTTTTTTTTTTTCTTTTGGAAGGAGAAACAAAGTCTTAGGGTTGGGCTGTGACTGCATTGACAGGGACTATGCAGTAAGAAACATGGTACATAACTGATGGTAAGTTCCTCCTTTTCAGGTAGGGAGCTAATATTTTATTACTCCAGTGATATAATTAAAATGGAGTATAAATTAAAAGCCTGCCTGTGCACCAAGCCAGGATCTTTGGGTGGTTCAGTCAAAGAGGTAAGTCCTCCAGCTGGCTCACAACACATACATCCATTCCTTGGCTCTGATTTTGAAATATTTCCAGCTTTGAGTTCATCAACAATTTCTACAATATCCTTAGTTGGCAGATCAGCATAGTAGTCATCATTTATTTGAACCATTGGTGCATTTACACAAGCTGCTAATCATTACTTTGCAAATGCAGCTCAACATTTCAAGCCTGGGAGTAAAAGATAATTTTTAGAAATGTTTTGTGATGCATTTTTAACTCTCAGAACATGCCTTTCAAATGCTTTAATATACATAGATATTACTTCTTTTCCTTCCTTCTCCTCCTTCTTCTATTTCTTCTCCTCCTCCTCCTTCTTCTTCAAAAATAGAACAGCTCTTTATTAAGGGAGAGCTTCCTTAAAGAAAAAATATAAGCTACATTTGGGAACACATTTACCTACCATATATATTTTCAAGAAAGTATTCATTTGTATCTAAACCATGTAAATTATGTACATGAAATTATTTATATATAAATTTAAAATAAAAATTCTCATTTTATGAGTGAGAAAAGTTTACATCTCACTGAAAACATGAGTAAGAGAAATCATTAAACTACTGAAGAAAGAGTAAGCCCAGATTTGCCAATAAATATTTTGTAGAATTTTTTTCTCTCTTAAGTTTGAAGTAAGGGAAAATAAATTAAAACATGCTATGTCATCTCCACAATGCTGACATTTAACAGCACGGAAGCTGGTGAGGATGTAAAACCCAGTAATCTTCTTCTGTACAAGGTCTAGTTTGCTCCGCCATTTAAGTCTAACCTTTCCCATGACAATGTGTTCCTACAGCAATTTGCTAATTTTGTTTTCATGGTGACATTGATGGAGTTCCCACCCCCCATGGCCATCTCTCTCAAAGGCTCCTTCCTGGAAAGTTGTCAATGCATGTGTTCCATGTTGCTTCTGTCAGAAAACTCACTCACCATTTGCGTCGTGTCTACACTCGAGGCAACCTGCAGCTAGTGGAAACTATTTTCCTCAAAGATGTCACCCAAAAGTAATTAGAAGAAAAAAATTTAACAAATCATCTGGGAGTGAGATTAGCTTTAGAACGCATAGAACTTTAGAAGAAAATGTGAAAATATAAAGTCTGGATGGAGTTGTAAAGAACAGATATCATCACTAGAGTTCTAGAAACTACACATGTGCTTGATTGTCTGTGATGACCCATACTTAGGCTGTGTTCAGGTATCCTAAGAAATTCCAAGTCCTAACCTCCTAATGACCACAGGTCTTTTCTAAAGGCAGGAATTAATGCTAAGCCAATTTTAAAGTGTATATAAAGCCAGTCAGCAAAGACTGAGAAAATTACTGGCTACAGTAATTTATGGTCAATAAGTCGATGACCACTAAATAAGTTGATTGACATCAGTGGTACTTGCTGGGAAAAAGTACAAGCTTTGCAGAATTCATCATGACAGTCTCAGATGTGACAAGTAGTAATAACTGTAGAGTAATTTTAATTCAGTAACATGACTGCTCTGACAAGGGATCACAACCAAAGACCTGGATTTGTATGATCTAGCTAGAATTATATACCTTTATTCTCTCTGTCTGGAATACAGTACACACCTTTCATCCTAAACAATGAAGGTACAGTTAGTGTGTAGAAGGAAACATCTATGTTTAAAAACGTCATCTAACTGAGGGACAAAGTGATGAATCAGGGAAAGATTTGACAGGATGAGTCAGAAATAGGATACACCCAACTCTCATAAAGACAGACAGGACTTAAGAGAGGGGAGAGAGAGAGAGAGAGAGAGAGAGAGAGAGAGAGAGAGAGAGAGAGAGAGAGAGAGAGAGAGAGAATGAGAAAAAGCCAGATTGGAACATATTGCCCAAGTTGGTATCAGGACAAGCAAAATCTAGAAATTCAGTAAGAAGCTGGGAGAAGTCAGATTGAATCAGTCTGGAGAGGAATTTAGGTCAGAGAAGTTGAGTTGAACCAGCCAGCCAGAATTCAGAAAGAGCTAAAAAGCGTGAGTTTATTTAGCAGTAAGCATCTGAGGCAACAATTATATTTGGCAAATAAAATTGACATTTGCAAATGACAATCTGTCTTCATCACCAACACCTTCAGTTCCATCATGCTCTCCTCTCCATCCCTGTCATTCTAGGGACTGAAACCAGAGTCTTATACTTAAGTGCTGTACTATTAAGCAATGTCCTCCTCAACTCAATTAATGTAAGTTATATCAAGTGTCTATATTTGTTTTTATATATTGACCTTAGACCTTAATTCTACTTCTCTTTCTTAATGACCATAATACATTTCTCAGGATATTACCTCCTCATAGGTTATTTATTTTTTCAAAATCAGATCCTACAGCATGGCATTTAGATGATGGTCTTGCTTCTTTAATAAAAGAAGAAAATATAGGCTAAAATTGTTTGTATGACCTAGCAAATATTATGGAAAACAAAACAAAGTAAAAATTCTATTACAGTAAATTGCTAAGCTCATCTTTACTTGTTTCTGAAAACAAAACAAAACAAATAAAAACTGCCAAGTAATGACAAGGAGTCAGGTATCAAAATATGAAGAAAGTGGCTATTTAGCTCTGACAAGTGTATCTAACTTTCCTGTGCTGTGATATGCTATTGCAGTCCAAAAATTCCACACCCAAGAACTGTGCAAATTGAGACATTAAAACTTACAAAGCAAAGTCCCCATAATGCTTTAAGTATGGTAGTATTTTGTTTTGGGCTGTGTGCCTTGTTCTCCTGGACTGTGTACAGCCCATGGGCTCTGAGGAGGAGACCCCTGAAACTTTAAGCAAAGGTGGAAGCTAAAAGTAAGCAATGTGGAGATGCTACAGACAGGTGTATTATTCATCCAGAAACACAAATTGGTGTAATTTTGTCATAGTGAGCAGGGCAAAGACCTGTAAAGGACAGCCACTGGTTATGGTGATGGCAATGAGGATGAACAACTGAACTGGAAATATTTTACTTCTGTCACATGCATTTAATTTCAATAAGAAGTCAAGATTGTGTGGCCGCTCTTCACATCAAATGCTCCAAATAATACTTGCCGTCTTTCTCTTCACTGCCATGTCTATAGATAAAACGTAGAAAGGGCTCTAAAAACAGAGCAGAGCTTCCTAATCTCAGATCATTCGTTTTTAAAAACTACTTGCCAGACAGAAGATACATTTACTCAAAATATTTGTTTTTCACTTGTATATTTAAGTGAATAAAAAGTAAAATATTGAGAAATAGCAAAATGTAAAAGTGCAAGGGAAGAAACATGCAAAAGCTTCTTCTATACATTAAACTATTGTGAAATTCATCTGAGACATCTTTGACCTCTAGATCCACCTTCCTTTGCTTTCCTACACTGCTATTCCCAATATATTTTTCCAGGGTCCTCTCTCTCTCTCTCTCTCTCTCTCTTTCTCTCTCTCTCTCTCTCTCTCCTCCCTCCTCCCTCCATCTCTCTCATCTCTCTCCTCCCTCCCTCCTTCTCTCTCTTCTCGCTCCCTCTCTCTCCCCCCCTCTCTCCCCTCCCTGCCTTCCTCCCTCACTTTTCTGTTACTCTAAGGCTTCTATGAAAAGCTAGCATGGTTTAACATTTAAAAACTTACATTCAAACAATTCAAGCCAACTATTTAAAACTCATTACAGAGGTCAAGCAGGGTCTATGTCAAAAGCAAAGTTCTAGAGAAACACCTTCAATCACAGTTAAATGTTTTCATTATCAAAAGAGCAATTCAAGGTCTTTATTGATGAATGTTGTAGTCCTTTTATTGAATGCCATAAAAGAATACTCAGCAGCATTTTCAGGTTAAATAACCTTCATTTCATTCCTGCAGGATGTACTCACTTATCCAAAATAGCTAAAAATCTCATCTGGTTGCCTATAAAGCAGACATTCATGGTGGAGTGTGTGTGTGTGTGTGTGTGTGTGTGTGTGTGTGTGTGTGTGTGTGTGTGTGTTAAATAGAAAAATAAATTTATTCGTATCAAAATTAAAACAGATGGGGGTCATATTCATGGGGTGAGAAGAAAAAACTACATAACCTTAACCTGAGTTTTAGCTCTTGGGTAAAACTTACAGCTGAGCCAAACACTATTTCTCTGTTTAATTTTAAAAAGTACCAGTTTCTAAAAACATAGGCAATGTCGGTGAAAGCTATACCAAATAGGGTAAATTTGGGAGCATTCTGGATTAAAGCTGTCTTCATTCGCAATTTATAGGGTTTTTTTTTCTACTTAAATGTGTATCACAAATTGATCATTCTTGCTTCATAAAGGACTGTGTGAGACTTTGTTAAAAGTCATGCTTTATAATTAACACGTCTATTAAAAATTCATTTCAAAATTATTTAAGTGGATAGAATTGCAGCTATCAGTGGAAATAAACTCACTTGTGACATCAATTTTATTGAAGCATATTGGTTTCTCTCTTCACGAATTGGTTCAGCATAGCCTTAGACTCGGATTTGTGACATACATCATCATACATATATTTTCCCATCTTTTGTCTCTAACAGTACACCTTAACTGCCTTGAAATCAAGCTATTCATTCCTTCAAACTCTTACTGAGGGAGGATTTTATGGCTTCTTAGAGAATATTTATCCCTCCTTCCTTATACCATGAATATCATCTTAATATTTATTTCAAGCTCAGGATACCACAAATATGAAATCATACATTTGCTTTTGTAAACATTCCTGAGCAATGTTCAGGCAAATTCAGAAACATTTTTAAAGGTGAAACAGAGAAACACAAATGAAAATTAGAGGGAAAATGCTCCATTCAAAGAACAGTTAATGCCAATATTCCTTAAATTATTCCACAAGATAAAAACAGAGGCAAATTGCTCAATTCATTTTAAAGACCCATGAAAGAATTACATACCAGCTTCCCTTATGAACATAGATGTAAACATTCTCAATAAAACAGTTTCAAACCAAATCCAAGAATGCATCAAAAAGACCATCCACCATAATCAAGTAGGCTTCATCCCAGGGATGCAGGGATTATTCAATATAAGAAAACCAGTCGATGTAATTTGCCATATAAACAAACTGAAAACAAACAAACGAACAAACAAACACATGATCATTTCATTAGATGCAGAAAAGGCCTTTGACAAAAATCCAACATGCTCTCCTGATATAAGTTCTGGAGAAACCAGGGAAACAAGGGACTTTCCTAAATACAATGAAGGCAAGTTACAGTAGGCCCATAGCAAGCATTGACTTAAATGGAGAAATACTCAAAGCAATTCCAATAAAACCAGTAACAAGACAGGGTTGTCCACTCTTTTCATGCCTATTCAACATAGTACTTGAAGTGTTCATTAGAGCAATAAAGCAACTGAAGGAGCTCAAGTGGATACAACTTGGAAAGAAAAAAGTGGATACAACTTGGAAAGAAAAAAGTCAAAGACTGATCATTTACAGATAATACAATGCTATACATGAGTGACCCAAAAATTCTGCTGGGAAACTCAGACAACTGATAAACACTTTCAACAAAGTAGTGTGATACAAATTTTCACACACACACACACACACACACACACACACACACACACACAGAGAGAGAGAGAGAGAGAGAGAGAGAGAGAGAGAGAATATGAATAAGTAGCCCTCCTAAGTAGACAAACAGACTGACAAGTCAGGGAAACAACACCTTTCAAAATTGCCTCCATAATATAAAATATCTGTGGATAACTCTACAAAGCAAATAAAAAAAATTGTTTGTTAAAAAATGTAAGTCATTGAAGAAGGTGCCAGAACATGGAAAGATCACCTGTGTTATATGATAAAAATGGCCATCCTACCAAAAGCAATCTACAGATTCAATGCAATCCCCATCAAACTTCCAACACATTTCTTCACAGATCTTGAAAGGATAATTCTCAGCTTCATATGGAAACAGTAAAAACCCAGAATAGCTAAAAACAACCTGAATAATGACAGAACTTCTGGACCTGTCACTATTCCTAATTTCAAGTTATACCACAAAACTATAGTAATAATAATAGAAAAATATGGTATGTAAAACAAAACAACCCCCAAAATGAAACAACAACAAACAAGAAAACAAACTAAATACTTACATAAATTTTGATACCTATTATTTGTTTTTAGGAGGTTTTGTTTTATAAAGAAGCCTGAAATACACAGTGGAACAAAGACATCATCTGCAACAAATGTTACTGGAGAAACCAGATGTTGGCATGTTAAAGAATCCAAATAGATCCATACTTATCACCCTCCACAAAACTCAACTCTAAGTGGATCAAAGACTGCTCCATAAAGCAAGGTACACTGAACCTGATACAACAGAAAGAAGTGACTTATTGGCACAGAATAAGTAACTTATTGGCACAGAAAGACACTTTCCAAACAAAACACCATTAGCAGAGGAAATTGGATTAATGATTAAAAATGGGACTTCATGAACCAAGAAGTTTCTTCATGGCAAAGGACACTGTCTTTCAGGCACACTACAGTATGGCAAAAGATTTTACCATAGAGGGCTAGAGGGCTAACGTCCAAAATACATAAAGAATATATATATATATATATATATATATATATATATATATATATATATATATATATATATATATATATATGTAGTGGATATGTGAATATATGTGAATATCAAGAAAACAAGTTGCTGGGCATGGTGGCACATGCCTTTAATCCCAGCACTCGGGAGGCAGAGGCAGGTGGATTTCTGAGTTTGAGGCCAGCCTGGTCTACAAAGTGAGTTCCAGGACAGCCAAGGCTATACAGAGAAACCCTGCTTCGAACCCCCCCCCCCCGCCAAAAAAAGAAAACGAAAACAAGTAGCCCAATTTTAAAAATGGATCTAAAGAGAGAATTCTCAAGAGGAAACTTAAATTGCTGAGAAATACTTAAAGGGATGTTCAACATCCTTGGCCATAAGGGAAACACAAATCAAAACTCTTCAGATATTTCTAAATAGCTAAGATCAACAAAACAAGGTCAGCTCATGCTGGCAAGGGTGTGGACTCTCTGAGAAACAATAGGACATTGCTAGTGGAAATGCAAACTCATTCATTGATTTTGGAAAGCAATGTGGCAGTTCCTCAGAAAGGAAACAATTGATGTACCTCAAATCGAGCTATACCACTCTTGAGCATACACCCAAAGAGCACTTCATCTTAGCATAAGGAAACCTACTTGCTCAACCATGTTCATTACTCCTTTATTTATAAGAGCCAGAAATCGGAAGCAAGTTAGATGTCTCCCAGCAAAAGAATACATAACCAAAATGTAGTACTTTTACACAATGGAATATTACTCGGCTGGTAAAAAATGACATCATGAAATTTTCAATCAAGTCAATGAAAAAAAAAGTTACTCTGATTGAAGTATCTCAGACACAGGAATGTGAATATGGTATATACTTCCTTATATGTAGATATTAATTGGAAAGTCAGGCATTAAATGGCAATCAGCCTTACAATGGTAGGTGTAAAGTAAAGAACTAGAGGGAACGGATAGATCTCATTGGGAAAGGGAAACAGAGTCAATAGTTATGAATGGATGGGGTGCTGGATTTAAGTGGAGAAGGATAAGTGGCTGTGAAATGGAATACAGGGAAATATAGTTAAAAATAAGGGATGTTGGAATGGGAGTATAGGCAGGAAAAACTTTTTAAGATATCTCCATGTATGAAGGAAATCTAAAAGAAATTGCTGAATATTGGGGGAGACAGAGTCTCAACCGGCCAGCTCTTGTCACCAATGTTTCTAGTACCAGGATCGGGTTATATCTAATCAAGTGCTTGGCCAAAGGGGCCACATAGGAATTCCCACACAAGCCAGTCTATTTCCAAGACTATAGATTGCTCTCCAAAAACTGACAGCAAGATCCCATTGCTGAAGGTAAGACCTACAAAGCAAATTGAAAGTGGAAATGTTGAGCTGGTGCCTAAAGATTTTATTTTACATTCCAGATCATTTGATATAGAGGCATACCCTGCACACTCTTAACATAGAAATATAAACACCAAGACATTTATCTGCGATAGTATCCTGCCTACAAGATATGCTAGGGGAATGGTGGCCCAAAGCTTGCAGGTGTGACTAACCAAAAACTGATTTGATTTAAGGCCTACTGCATAAGATGGAACCCATACTTGGCATGGATCGAGTGACCAAGAACTTGAGACTAAATAGCTCAGAGACCTAGAATAACACCAAATAATATTGATCTAAACATAACAAAAAATGTAGTGATGAAATGATTCCTAATTATATTCTGTTATACTCATAGATCAGTATCTTGCTCATCCATCATCAGAGAAGTTTCTTCCTACAGTGGATGGGAACAAATATAGAGACCCATAACCAGATATTATGTGGAAAGAGAGACCTTAAAAGTAATCTCCTCATTAAATCCCTTCCCTCAGAGTCAGGAAAGGCTGAGAAAGAAGAGGTAGAAAGAATGCAAAAGCCAGAGTGAATGGATGGCACCAAGAAAACAAGGACATGAAAGTCACCATGAGCCATAAGCCATGAGCTAAGCTCTTATGAACACACAAAAACTGAAACAGCATGCACAGGCTCTGCACAGGTTTGCCTTTATTATTTCTGTGCTTTTATTATGGCTTCCAGTTTAGTGTTTTTATGTGATTCCTGAGTGTGCGAATGAATGGGTTTGTTGGTTTGTCTCGTCCAACTTCAATATGATAATTTTTCCTTTACCTTACTGTATTTTAGTTTTTTATATTCTTTTCTTCTTTATTAAACATAAAATCTTTGCTCATAAAATATAATCTGAGAAGTTGACTCTCCTTCTACTCCTCACAGTTCCTCTCCTCTCAAATTTGGATCTGCATTTCTGTCTTTCATTGGACAAAGAACAGGCTTCTAAAAGATAAGATGAATACATAACCAAATAAAATATAATAAAATAAAACTAAACAATCATATCAAAGTTGGTCAAGATAAGCTAACAGAAAAATAAGAAATCCCTGAGAGAAGGCAGAAGAATCATAGACCTACTCATTTACACATTCAGGAGTCTCATAAAAGTGCCAAACTAATAAGCTATAGTATAGTATTTAGCTATAGTATAGTGCTAAACTAAGCTCATAAAAGCTATAGTATATATATGCAGAGGACCTGGTGTAGACCTATGAAGGTCCTATGCTTGCTACTTCAGTTTCTTTGAGTTCATATAAACTTTTCTTTATTTAGAGAACTTTGTTTTTCTGGTCTCCCTTAGTCCCTCTGTTTCCCCTACTCCTTCTGCTGTCTCTTCTTTGGGGATCCCTGAGCTCTGAGGAAATTGAATTGATAGAGACATTCTTTTTAGAGCTGTGTGACTCAAGGTCTCTTCTTTGTGTGATATCCAGCTGTGGGTCTCTGTATTTGTTCCCATCTGCTGCAGGAAGAAACCTCTCTGATGATGGATGAGCAAAACCCTGATCTATGAATATAGTAGAATATCACTAGGAGTCTTTTAATTGGTAGTTTTTGCTTGTTTGTTTTTAAACCAACAATATTTGGTATTACCCTAGGTCTCTGGTTGTTGGTCGATTAAGCAGTCTCAGTATGGGTTCTATTCTCATATTATTGAAAAAAAGGTGAATGAATGAATGAATGAATGAATGAATGAAAACCTAGTCATAAGGGTAAAGAGGAATAACTGTACTGACACATCTGCTGGGAAAGAGAAAATCATTTTTTTTTTTCTAATTGAATGACACTGAGTATATCACAACCACCCAGGACAGACCTCATGTTTAGTAGTAGATGACCAATAAATACATAATGAATACATAGTAGTGTGTGTGTGTGTGTGTGTGTGTGTGTGTTTGGTTAGAGTTGGTGCTTTATTTTTTCTAGGGTGGGAGATAGTTTGTTTTCTTGATTTTAGTGGTTTTGTTGTCATATTGGTTTTTGTTTGTTTTAGAGAAAGAACTTAAAGTTGAGAGGGTAGGGAGAGGATCTGGAAGGACTTAGGAAAGGGGAAATATGATCAAAATATGTTTAAATTTAAAATTTTTATTATATAATAAAATACTATTGTCAAAAAGAAGAAAAGGAAAAGTGTCCTATGTGCTAAATAAACAGGCTTCACAGTCTATTTTTAGCCACTGGGCATTAGCCCCTTACAGAACTAATGAGCTAAAAAGTTAATCTTCCAAGTCTTCAAAATCTTAGCATGTTTATCCTAATTTATAAAGTGTTCATGGGTCTGAAGCTATCAACAGACTATCAGAGCCAGTAACTACTTTTCACCGTGTTGAAAACATCCTGCAAGAATCAATTTTTTTTCATAACATGAAAGTTCCAGTTTATAAGAAATCTTACAAGCAACCTCAAAGATTCTCTCTACTGATAAGTCAAGGCTATCTTAGTTGAAAATATATAGGGAAACACAGGTGTTCGAATGAAATCATCTGTGTTATTTTCTCTAAATGAAATGTTAAAGCCACTGTGCTATCCTTTATAAATTATTAAGAAATATTATAACTTAGAAGGGTAGAAGAAAACGTCAGGGTGGGAACTGAGAAGGTGAACTCTGACACAGTTTCCCGCTCACATTTTGCATCTTGCTCTCCATTTTCCTCCAAGTGTTGGGAGCTGATTTGTATCCCTCAACTCAAGCCCAAATGAAGACCTTCCTCAGGATTTTCTCAACATTCTCAACTAACTCCATCATTTTCAAATCACTAATATAAAGTACTATCTTCTATCTATGCTGCTATTTCCCTAAAACAGATAATAGTGATAATTATCTAGGGAAGTTTTTAAATATACCTGTTAGGACTCCACAATAGAGATCCTGCATCCAAATGACTATGACAGGGGCCCATGGATCATTATGGCCATTAACATCCTTGATGATCCGGAAAGTCAAGGTTAGGAAAAAACTGTGCTATAGTACTCCAGCAAGGAAACTTGGTGACTGTTACAAATGAGTTTAATGTTCTATGAATTGTCTTATTTACGCTCTTTGGGATCTTGTTCATGCCAAAGGTATATGGTAATTAAGATACTTTTGGTCACGAATGTATTCATTCTTCAAATTCCTATTAAATATTTGTGTTCCAAGTTTACACAGAAGAGAGGGCAGTGAATTGAATATTATACTTGGAGTGATTGCAAAACCAGTTCAGGATAGTAACAAAAGGAAAAAGAAAACAGGTTAATGTAAAGCACAATTCAATCTTATGATATAATAAATAAATATTTAGTCTTCATCTCTGGCTTCTGGCTAGAGCCCCTAAAAGAGTAGTAATGTCCTATATTAACATATTTAAGAGCAGTTTTGTTTTGCACTGAAAGAATAAAATGAAGAAAGATTTTTTTGATATTCCTTATGAGAACATGTCAATCAATTTGAGTTTATGTTGGTAAATTGGCCATTGGAAATACTCCAAGGAAGGAAGCCTCCTAAAAAACCAAATCACGTGATCACAAAGACAGAAACTTCAGTCTTTAGGGAGGAGAGAAAAACTAGAAATTCAGTTATTAGAGGTTAATGATTTGATCAACCACACTTGTATAATAACATCTTCTTCATAGTATAAACAGGTAAGTCCATAGAGTTTCTTCACTGGCACCCCAGGGGTGCCAGAAGAGTAGAGAGGCCAGACAGAAGATGGAACCTGAAGATCTACGTGCCATGGAGCCCCTACATCCCACTTGGCTGTAACATTTAGAATAAACTGTAAGTATATTTCTGTGCTTTGTGAACCAACCTAGCAAACTATCAAACCCAAGAAATAAACCCTGATTGCCTGTCTACTAAAAGTCAGACTGAGCCCAATCTTCTAAGCAAGTGGTTCTCCACCTTCCTAAAGTTTCTTATTTTATACAGTTCCTCATATTGGGCTGACTCCCAACCATAAAATTACTTTTGTTGGTACTTCATAACTATAATTTGGCTACTGTTATGCATTCTAATGAAAAATGTGATTTATAGATAGTGTTAGGCAACCCCTGTGAAAAGGCTGTTATACCTTGAAAAGAGTTGTGACCCACATACTCAAAAGCACGCTCTGAAGACTAAAATAGGGTGCAGGCTTCTGAGACCAAGTCTCTAACGATTTGATGAAAATTTCAGACAGTCAGTGTTATAACTGACATAAATTACAGGACAGAATTGGTGTTAGTAAAGAGTTAGGAAAATTGCTTAATTCTCCATCTACATATATTTGGTATCAGAAGTATTATGAACATGACTGCAGAGTATACTACTTTCCCTTTATTTACACCCACACCCACACATATACACACACACACACACACACCCACACCCACACATATATATATATATATATATATATATATATATATATATATATATATATATATACACACACACACACACACACCCATACACACACACACACACACACACACACACACACACACATTTCCCTTTGGTCTTTATATTCTTTCTATATTTAGCCCTACCATGATCCCTAAGCCTAAGATATATATGTCCCCTTTAAAGCTGAGAACTCCAAAATCTCATATGTACTTCTCATTGATCAATTGAGAGTGTCTATGTGAAGTGCCACCTACTTCAATGAAAAGCTTCTCTATTAAGGATTGAGAGATACACTGAGCAATAAATGAGTCATTAGGTATCATTTTAATACTATGTCCATTTAAAAGAATACTAGTATTTAGTTCTCTTCTAAGACTGATCTAGTTATAGGCTCCCGATGTCATTATTAGGCCTTAGAGCCATTTAAAAAGTGGTTGGTTACTCCCTTAATATTTATGCCAGTGTTCTACCAATGGGAATAACACTGTCAGGCAAAGCATTGTTATTACTTGCAGAGTTCAAAGGTTAGTGAGATCAGAGCTTACTTTTCTTTGGTAGTATACAAAATACCTTCAAGCCAGTTAAGGATGGAGCATCCAAGTAAGAGCTGTGATATGAAACAATGCAAACTTTATCTTCAAACAAATCCTACCTGATTTCTCTGCTTCCACACCTGGACTCCCAAAAACTACCTGGTTGCACAGACTAGAGTCTTTTTAGAGTTTCTGATTCAGTAGAAAATATCCCTTTCCATGGCTTTTTAAAGTAGCCAAACAGCTACCAGTTATTCTAGGACTACATTCTCCTAGGGACTGCCTATGTAGGATGAATGTTTCTTCTCTGTCTTAATACTTTATCTTTCAAGGTTACTATTAATGTACTAACTTCAGTCATAGCTCCTCAGGGGACAAAGTACTGCTTGCTAAGTATGAGGAACAGAAATTTGAAGTAGAGAAACACTGGTGGTCATGAATGCCAAAAGTTGCCACACTTAAAGGAATTTATTTGAAGAAAAAGGCAAAAATAACAGATTTTTAAATGATAAATGTCAGAGATTAAGATATACATTTGCAACATAACTAATTCTAGCGTCAAAGTGAAGATGTGAGATTAGGGAACATTGATGGCAAAGTCAAAACACAAGACAGGTTAAGTTTAAATGGATTCAGTTCAAGATGAACAACAGCATATGAAATTAATCACACTTAGCCGGGCAATGGTGATGCACACTTTTAATCCCAGCACTTGGGAGGCAGAGGCAGGCAAATTTTTGAGTTCCAGGCCAGCCTGGTCTAAAGAGTGAGTTCCAGGACAGCGTGGGTTACACAGAGAAACTCTATCTCAAAAAAAAAAAAAAAAAAAAAAAAAAAAAAAAAAAAAAAAAAAAAAAAAAAAAAAAAAAAAAAAAAAAAAAAAAAAAAAAAAAAAAAAAAAAAAAAAAAAAAAAAGAAGAAGAAGAAAGAAAAGAAACAAAATAAAAAACCAATCACTTATTTGATATACTATTTTGGCGCTCAGAATAACAGGTTGGAGAATGAGGAAGATGGGTTGAAGCTAACTTCATGCTCAACTGGCTGATGTGTGAAATATTTTCAGGATGTAAAACAGCCTCCCCCTGGTAGTGTCTATGCTTAGAAGGTCCTAATGAGTAGATGACGAATCTCTGAAATTGTAAAGCCACTAAACCACTATGAAACCTGTGCTAATATATACTCTCACTGATACATAGACACAGAATTCTTTGGATTCTAATTCATGTGCTGCTAATTAATGCATTGCTAATTAATTAATGAGAGTTTGTGATGCTGCTGTTGCAATTAAAGCTGAATTTTTACACTGAAACTCTTAACAAAGGTGAGCTTAGTGAAGGAAAACAGTTCCCTAAATATAAAATGTTTCTGTTACTTGATTTTAGTTGTTAATAAAAATGTCATTAATTATAGAATAAGGCTAGTTTCAACAAAACAAATTCTAGCCAGCATGTAACTGTTGGTGTAAACATACTTTAAAAATTCTACTTATATACAAATCCTTAATATAAAATGTAACCCTTCTATACCACTGATTATATATCTGGGATAATCAGAGATAATTCTTTCCTCCCTCCAAGCTCTCCCATAAACCCTTTTCTTTGTGTCTTTCAAAATCATGACCCCTTTCGTCACTAATTATTGTTACATACGTATCATTTACCAAATACAGTAAATAGCACCAATCAACTGTCAAAACCAATTTCATCAGATATACTTAATCTTTTCTACTTCCTGTCTAGCAGTCCACTTCAAATCTATCCTATCAATAATGAAGCTTGATTTTTCAAAACAGAATATTCCTTAAACAACACTTAAGGCCATCTTACTTGATGGGCAATGGGTTGTTTTCGTGTCTATGTCCCTTTTGATACTTTCTCTTATAATTCTTACAATGCTCAAGTGCTGTACTTTATATTTGGAGGTTAAAAAGAAAAGGCACATTTATCTGTTTGAGGGGAAATGTTTCTGTTCTCACTCTTTTCAGAGTCCTGAAATATTATTTTTCTGGTCCTCTATGCTCTTCAGGGCACATTTAATGATTACCTGATATCGATTTCCCCCTCTGGATCTGTACCACAGCAGCTGCAACCTCTGACTCCACATTTTCCCATTGAAATGTGTGTTTTGCTCCTGCTAAGAAGCAGCCCACATGTTTTGTCTTTTGAAGCGGAAGTTTCAGTCTAAAATTTCCATTGCTATTATAGTCTCTATTCTATCAGCAAAAGGAAAGGTTCAACGAGTGAACACCGTTCTTTCGGTGGCATTATGTTCTATTGGAGCCTGTACAACATCTGAAATTGCAGGGCTCAAACAGTGGGTCAAACACATAGTAGAAGATGCTGGGCTTTGAAAGTCTTCTCTTTTTTTTTTCCACTTTGCTCAAAATATTATCTGAGAGCTTCACACTGATCTAGCTCAGTGACTCTCTCCTGAATAACTTATAATCAAACTTTTGATTCATGGTATGCTGAGAATCTCACTTATCAAATATGGTTCACATTGGTCAAAGAAATATGGAAGTATCCAAATGCTAAGACTGTTATTATAAGGCACAGAACAGTATAAATGCTGGTGTTCACCTGAAGAGAACAGCTGTGTTTTTTAAACCTATTATCAGGCTGCAGGTTTTGTGTTTTTCAGAGCTTTGAATCAATACATAATCCTATCAGAATGTTTTGTTCATTTAATAAATATTTACTAAGAATATCCCATGAGACTGTGAACCAAGCTTTCTCTTACACAAAGGTGATCCAGAAACGAGGAAGCTGGGCTTGTGCTGTTAATTAGACATTTATTTGAAAATGTATAAAGAATAACCCACAAAGAGCTTATTCATTTTTAGTTCAGGAAGTTTTCTTTTAATTCAATCCTCAAAATTGATTTTATTCTTCATTTTGTTTTAGTCAGTCACCTGCATTTGACAGAATATGGGAAAGGAATTATATTGTGTATTTCTTGCATACAGAAGAATGGTGTCATAGAAAGGGAGAGCCATGCTGCCCTGGGAATTTTGCCATAGCCTTTTGTTCACTCATGAAATCATGCAGGGAATATCACCTATGTTCCCAAAATACATCAAGCACCATGAGTATGCTGGTGTTATCAACCCCCTAAGAACCTTCGTTTTCTTGAGAGAGGCAAGGTGTCAAGGAATATCACAAATAATAAAGCTGGAAGAGTTCCGTGAATAGACTATGGATCTAGTGCTAAACAACACAAGCCATTCATAATTGCTTCACTTTTAAAATACAAATAAAAGCTGCTAAGAAGTTTGAGGGAAGTTTTACAGGGGAAAACAATCCATGCATGGTACATATTTGTCACCATGCATAGACTACATCTGAATATGTTTCTGTGACAATGAAATACATCCCTATAACCCACAAGCTTATGTCTTCTCTTCACTTTATTCCTGGGTAATTATGCTTCATTTCTTCCTTTTTTCATTGATGAAGATGTAACTCAGTGTCATATCAGAAGCACAATGTGTAGAGTAACATATGTCCCCTTGGAGAGCATTTAACCTAGAACTACATTGTATATTTCCCATCTATAATATGGGATACTACTGTCTCCTGTGGAATTATCACGACAAATGAAATATACAATTAAATTAATGAATCTACTCTTGTAACTAAAATATGAAAAATGCATCATCTTTTGGTGATGGTGGTGGTGGTGGTGTGTGTGTCTGTCTCTGTGTGTGTGTCTGTGTGTGTTATGTGCTTACTATGATTATCCCTTAATTTGACTTGTTTTGCCAATAGTTTAATCTCCAGGGCAAATCATAGACAGGTTTGTAAGATGACCTGACAGAGAAGGAATCTGCAAATACTTCATTTTGAACTCATTCAAAACTTGAGCCATTATTCTCTGTTTTTTTTTTATCATATTATCTCAGAAAACTCAGGGAAGTCACGGAAATCACTGCCCAAGCTTTGAAGTCATACTTGTTTTCTCTTTATTCCTCAAACCTCACATTTAGCAATTTAAGAAACTGTCCTGAATTTCAGACCCTAGTATGAGCCATATTATCTCTCTGCTTCTTGAGTCTTTACGACTAGCAGAGTGGCTATTCTTAAATAAGAGGTGTACCTTTCACCCACTCAAAATATGACTTTCACTACTTTATATTACACTTGCAATGAGAGCCAAAGTGTTCCCCACAACTATTGTGCCCCTGGTGATTTACGTTGTGGACTGCCCCCAATAGTGTTATATGCTAGAATGTCACTTCTTTCTTTATATTTCAGTCACATAGTCTTGCTGTTTCCAAACCATACTCAATGTCCCCTCTGCTTGCTTGTAATGCTCCTCCCTAAATGTCTGCTGATGTCCTTCACTTGACTCTAAAACCGCATCCCTAATTCTCTCTTTTTATGAATATCAAAACTTCATTCTCTTATTCGAAATTTTCTGTGGAGCCTTCTCATTTTAGACTACAGGAGATCCTTCCAACCTTACATAGGACAGGTTTTACATGATTTCCAGGGTGTAGCTATTATCTTACTCTCCATCCTGTTATTTCACTACAACTTCTTCCTGCCACAATTTCACCCCTAAAGAGAGGGGGATCTTCTTTGGTGTTGTAAGAATAATGCCTGTACTCAAAGCAACTTTCTCTTCACCCCTGAGTCTTTTTCTCCACAGTTATATCCTTTGGGGGAAAAGAAAAGAAAAAAAAAGAAAGAACAGAAGCAAAAAGGAAATAAAGAGAAGACACTTGCCCTCATTTATGTTATGTATCGTGGCTCTGATTTTCCCTGTCCTTTTCTGGGCTTCCCAACATATTTCACAACTGTGGTCTAGCATCCAACGTTGAGCTTCAGGCTTCCCTAAGGCCATTCGAAAATGAAAGCCATTTACCTCTTTCTACATTCAACTTCATGGGTGCCTTGCTCTCATCAACTCTTCACTCACCTCCAGCCAAGTGGAGCTGAGGAACAGTGGGGCTGCCTGTTTCCATCAGACAATGCCATCAAATAATCTACCATTCTGCTTCTGTCTGCTGAGTCACTACTCAGCTAGCAGCCTAAAGGAAGTCTCTGGCAGAGAGCTGGAATGTGTAGATAAATGGCAACTGATAAAAATCATCATGGCTAAATACATTCCTCTCCCTTAGGTCCATGCTTCCACTCAAAGCCATAATGATTAGTTTTTACTCAGACACGTTTCTGTTTCTGTTTATTTCATCCCTTTGGCTTCCAGCCCACAAAATATGTATTTATCACCGTTTCTATTCATGCAATTATTATGATGGGGATAAAAGGGTAAATAAAGCACATGGGCTGGAATATAGCAGGCACTCATTTGTACCTTTTAGTGATAAATTGATGACCAGGAAACACAGAATTCACCCTAGGCAATACTAAAACATTATACATAATACAAATTGGGCCATAAAATCAAACTATGTAATGTATTGACTCCCACTTGAATTAAATGATTTTAGAACATTGTAACTGGTAAATAATACGCACAATGTCATACTGTGTACTAATTATTATAACTGAAGAAATTCAAGCATGTTTTCCAGAATAAATATAGAAGGAATAAAAGAGGTTTAATCTGAAGTAAAGATAAAAGTTTGATTAACTATCTGCCAGGGGTCCCAAGGACTATAAGGCTGCTGACTATGGTACAATGTGTGTCATGGAGATCCGGCTCCATAATTCAGAGAACAAAGACTGGAATGAAAGCACAAGACAGGACCAGTACTTGAAAAGCATGTGGAGAGTCCACATTTCGCTTAGTTTTGACTAGTTACAAACATCCTAAGAAAAATTTTAAATTTAGCATATGAGAAGGAATTATACCATCTGTGCTTATTTAGCATTATCAATTTTAAGAGCATATACAATAACATGTAAATTAAGTGAAATGAAAGTAAATGAATTCTACAATTTTAATTTTTTAGTCCAATGTTTATGGTGTACATATTTTTAGTCTTTCCAGAACAACAGTAATGCTGAAAACAGCACACAGGAAAGACTCATGCTTCCATACCATAATGATCTATTATAGTGATCCCCAATTTATTCATAATTTTGTCTTTGAAAAAGTTTAAAAGAACAGTTACATATGAGCCGCCATTATGCATATGTTACATATGTCCAATTTTCCTTATGCAACTTGCCTGTCATCATTCAACTACATTGACACAAAGTAATTAATTAGAAGAACATAGCTTCTTTTTCTTTCAGTCTTTTGTGGCTCTTCTATAAGCAACCATGTACAGTAATCATAAATATGTCAAGAAATGAAATAAAAACTGTTTGCACATTTTAAAAATGAACCCTGACTTGAAAGCACAGAAAAGGAACTAGAGTGTATAGGAGATTTACATGACCCAGGTCTAGTGAAGGTACAAAGTCTGCCAAAGTGTGACGAGATAGGTAGACAAGGAGAGGTTTTCCTTTGTTGTCATAATCCCAAAATTCAGAATCAGGACCTGTACACAGGTAGGGCACCTAACAGTGTAAGGTGTGTGGCAAGCACACCTGAGTTGAACAATTTCTGTGTTTGTTTAGAAAGTTCATATCTTTTTCCTGAGCTGCATGAAAGATAAATTTAGAGTAATTCCTTTTTGGGCTGTTGAACTCTTAAGGGCACACAATACATGTCAATCATGATCACGCAGCTTCAGAACTCTTCACTTAAGCATTAGCTAACATGCATGATGAACCAGGCACTTAGCCAGTAGCAGCAGCGAGATGAGAACTTAGAAAACTGAACTATAGCTGAGAGAGGCTGTTGACCTAACTTTAAAGCAGAAAGTGAAGTCTTATAAGAGAGTTTTTAGTAGCATTCATCATGGTAACATATGCCTTTGGAAACAATCCACGAAGTACAGCTGGTTAGATTAAAGACTCATTCATCAACAAAGTAAGCTGGATGTTCTGAACTCATATACATACAAGTAAAAATAGACAGACTGAGCAAGTTGTCTTATTGTGTGTGTGTGTGTGTGTGTGTGTGTGTGTGTGTGTGTGTGTGTGTGTGTAGTGAGAGGTGTACATGAGAGGGATTAGATGGAGGAAAGGGAAAGGAAAAGTTTTTAAACTTGAAAGGAAAGATTAAAAATGGAAACTAGGTAATGGTCAGTTTTACTGTCCAAACAGTGCCTTTCAGATGTATTACACAAAATCTTTGAAAATGTAATTAATTATGATGGGCTCTCTGTAAAATAGAATATACAGTGATTATATAGCATATAGTTTCATATTCCTCTTGGCCATGTAAAAAAGTGACTTGTCCTTAGAGATGACTCAGTTTTGAAGAGTATTTCCTGTTCTTTAAGAGGATCCGAGTGTGACTTCAATACCTATATCTTGCCCCTTACAACAGTATTCAACTCCAAGTACAGCTGGATGATACCCCTGCCCTCTGTAGGCACCTCCATTCATGCACATATACCTATACAAACACACACATGAAATGTGGCCGAAGACAGATGGAAGTCTATTGCATGTCATGATTGATTCAAGTTGTGATAGGGTACACACTGAACCAACAAAAATAATAACTTCTTTTCTCTTTAAAAATCATCCTAAATATTTTTATTGAATGTTTCTGGTGAAAAAAAAAGACCTTTCCTACATACAAATAAATACTCCTGTTAACAAACAAGCCAATTTACATATATGGCCTACACCTATCATCACTAAAATCACATAAGAATAGCTATTGAAATCTCTCTTTAAACTTCTGGTCAATATCTAATTTTAAAATACTTATTTTGGGTCTGTTTTTTTAGAGCTCTATTTCATTTTTACTTTTTAAAACAAGATTTATTTATTTATTTACTGATCATGGGTGCTCTATCTGCATGTATACCTGTGTGCCAAAAAAGGGCCTTAGATCCCACTCTAGATGGTTGTGAGCTACAATGTGGTTGCTGGGAACTGAACTCAGGACATTTGGAATTGCAGCCAGAACCCTTAACTGCTTAGCTATTTCTCAAGGCCTTAATTTTACTTTTAATTGGGTATAGTGTGTGTGTGTGTGTGTGTGTGTGTGTGTGTGTGTGTGAGTGTGTGTGTATGTTATACGTGGCACTATGTGGAGGTGGAAGGCCACAGACAACCTACCTACAAGAGTTGGTTCTCTCCCGTGACCATATGGTTTCCAGGGATCAAGTTCAGGTCACCTGGCTTGGCAGAAAGTGCCTTTCTTTACTTAGTAGCTGAGCCATCTTGCCAGTCTTATAATGAACTAGCATTTGTTTAACTTGTAGGTAAAATTAGCTTCTCAGGACAATGTTCCCTTCTTCTCCTCTTTGGCTTGCATAATTGTTCTCACTTTCAACTACAGACTAGCTTATATGCTTTGTGGTTTTATATTGTATACATGTATCTGATTGGATTTTATCTTAGAATATACTCACACCACACACACACACAAATTAATTAATTAATTAATTAATAACCCTCTAATTACCACCAGGTGACCATCATCTAAAACCAAGCATTTGACTAACTAGGTAACTGGTTGAGTAAAGAAACAACCTTTGTGGTTTAATTTTGGATGTCTTTATTTTTCCAAAGAGTTCAGGGTGGTTTTCCAGAATGTAAGCAATTACTCACCTGATTTCTAATCGATTAATGTCAGAGTGAGTTAATATTTGANCCTCTAATTACCACCAGGTGACCATCATCTAAAACCAAGCATTTGACTAACTAGGTAACTGGTTGAGTAAAGAAACAACCTTTGTGGTTTAATTTTGGATGTCTTTATTTTTCCAAAGAGTTCAGGGTGGTTTTCCAGAATGTAAGCAATTACTCACCTGATTTCTAATCGATTAATGTCAGAGTGAGTTAATATTTGACTGAGAAAACTTTCTACAGCTTGCGTTCCTCAGGCAGGAGAAAACAAACGGAAGTAAAACCAGCTTATTTTCTAAAACATGCACCAAGAATAAAAACCCAGATGAATGAAAAGGCACATTATAGCCAGACGTGCTGCCTTAACAGAGTATTAGCAATGGCAACTACAAACAAATCAATCTAGAGGGCAGCAATTATTCATTCATTCATTCATTCATTCATATCCCCATCCTATCAGCTTCTGTTTAATCTTATCAACTCTGTGAACCATTCCTACAACCTCCATCTTTCTCAGTTAAAATTAATCATGTGTGAATCCAAACATCTATGTCTACTTATATCTATCTCCCTTTAGAGGATAAAAGTCCACTTAACTCTTCTGATAGCTGGCTCTTCTATAATATTGAGTCATTCTTTTGGACTCATATTATGCTCATTTACCAGCCTAGTCCTTGTACCTATTATATAAAAATAATCAAATATTTTAATAAATATATTCTTTTAAGCTAAAAATAAAATGTCCTCATCTGACTCAGTATATATATTGACATCCATCACAAGCCTTGGCGCCTGCCAATCATAGTTGTAAAACAACAATTGGCATACTATGGTCTTTCATCTGAGTCTTGTGATCACAGACTAAGAGTGATCTGTATGTTTGTGAATGATAGTTTTTGAGATTGTAATTTGATTATGGTATTTCTCCTTTTCCTTTCCTCTCTCCAAACACCCCTATATATTTCAATTTAAAAATGACACACAAGGAGAAACATTCAAAATCATAACAAAATTCTATTGAAACTTACAGGGTTCTAGATACACCTACCCTAAAAACAGGAGCCTAGGTGCCTAAACTGACAGAAAGCAGCCAAGGACAGGATTGTTTTATTAGCCAGGGTTTTCTCAGTAGAAAGCAAAGAAGTATATGTCTCTGTAAATTTTATGGGGAAAAAAAGCCCTCTTCAAAATATCTCCATCTGCTCCATCCCCTACTCTACAGTGTTCACAGATACTTACAGGAAAGTGCACTTGGTATGTAATTCTACCTGGGTTGTTTTCAAACAATGCCATGGCTTATGGGGCCAAACCAACATCTTTCGTAATCTATTGACACTTGTAAAAATGTTCCAGTGTCACTCCAAATTGACTTTAAAAATTGGGGACACGCTTCTCCTGTCACTTTATGAATTTAACTGATTTCTCATGAAAATGTGCTCTGTGGTGAAACGCATTGAAGAGCACTAATATTTTTCTCAAGTGGTGTGCTGTTGCTCTGCTCAGTGATACATCTTGAAATAAAGTCAATATTCTTTTTAGTTTAATAGACAGAAATAAAAAAGAAGAAGAAGAAGAAGAAAAGGAGAGAGGAAGGGAGGGAGAAAGAGAAGTAGACTTGTTCTTAGACTTCGTAGCTTACTGGAGTGAATAAGTTGCCATTTTACTTATTTGATGATAAATTACAGAAGTAATAAAAATAAAATATCGAGAAAATATAAGCATGCCATTTTTTTTTGTACCAAAGAGCTTTCAGGAGATATATCTGTCCTTTATGTGTTCTTTTTATCTCTTAACTTCCTCACCTCCATTTTCAGTATCCAACACAAGCCTAGAGGCAGAAGAGTGCACCAGGAAAGCAACTTCCCATTTCTCATTTTCCAAGTAATCAACAAATATGAATGGCTGACAGAGTCTGTGAATTGCTACACAACAGGACTGCCCTCAATTAACATCTCCTCTGGGCATATCCGCAGTGAATGAAGCTCTCTTTGTCTCCAAACAACACCTTAAGGAAACAAGATATAAATTACAAAAGAGGGAGAGAGAAGTTTGAGACCAAGCCTGTTAGGATCCTATTTAAGCAGTCTTCTATTTGGGTCATTTCAACACTTACAAAAAAATAAAACACAACATAACACAACAAAAGAAACAAAACAAACAAAAAACCCCCAAACCAACTAACTAAACAAACAAGCAAACAAGAAAACAGAGAAGGGGCCTGAAATAGTTCCTATTTGTACTGAAGTAATCACTCTCACAGGATAATTACAAATAATGTTCAGTGAATACTTTATCTTGTCTCTGAAGTGAAAGTGAAGGGAAAGAGGAGCTCTCTCCATAGTTTGCATCTTCTCAAGATTAAAAAAAACCAAAAGGAGTTAAATGGCTCTGTCCTACACCCTTAAAATACAAATGAAAAATTCATCTTCCATGCACACACAGGACCCAAAACACATGACTGAATGTTTAACAGGAGGGTCCTAGGTATTCGATAAATTCCTTTCTACTTAGTGGAAAAATGAAGAAAACTACAGGTAAGTTTCTTTCTAACTATTTTGCTTCCCCTGTAAGGAAGAGCATTTAGGTATTCTTTACCACAGCCATGGGGGCACAGAAAAGGATTTTACAATTTCAAAGCTGAAGAGAAGAGCTACAGAGGAGAGATGTAACAGCTGATAAAGGTAAATGCCGACCAGGAAGCTTTTAAATTCCTTTCAAAATCTTTTATCAAGCCACATTCTATTACAGAATATGGTAGGTTTTAAAATTGGATTTTCCTCTAGCTGTAAAAGTAAGTTTGTTGTCTGTCCCTTTTGTGGGAGCCCCGGGACTATTAAACCGCTACCCTTGTGAAGACAGAACATGGCCCAAAGCCTTAGGGAGAGATTGAATCTATGGGTGTTTAAAAAAGGAAGAAAACTCAGAAACTAAGAAGTACGTGTCTGTTGACCATTGGTATTTATTGAGTATTACTATGTACTAACAAAACAGTAAAAAATTCCTGCGATTAATGTGTTCACTATGTAGCTGTGAGAAACAGACAGCCAGCAGGTAAGAATTACATTACATAACTGGGTGACTTATGAACAGTGTATTAAAGATTATTGCTATGGAATAAAACCCAAGCAAGGGACAGAAACTTGAAGAAAGAGAGAGTTTTACAATTTGTATTAATTACCACACACTTTAAGTCTCGGGAAGAAAGTGATACTTAGGTCTCTGAAGAATGACTACTCAAGGACAAAGTTTCAAGTCCTGAGTTGGACTATGCCTAGCGTGAGTGTCGAAACACAAAGACTTGCGGGCAAGATCATAGAGGACTGAAGCCAAATCTAGGTAATTAACGAGCGTGAGGGGACAGATCCTAAAGAGACTGAGTCATTATTTGAAAACTACTTGGGTACCTAAGAGCATATTTGAGGACCAGCATGAAGATGTTATACTCAAGCTGTGTGATATGTACTTGCAGATAGCGTGGACATTTTAGAAACTAAAAGGCATTATCTTTATGAAACAGGCTTTGCCTCGTATTAGATGAGGTAGCATGTTTAGAGCACAAGAGAATTGACTCTTTCCAGGTTTGTGATCTAATTAGTGAGTTGCTGCACTTCTAAAGGGCGGTGAGCACCAGTGTTAGCTTCCATGCATAAATAACTCTTGATGGGCTGAGAACTGGGAAGATAATGGCGGAAGACTAAAGATTTTAACCAATGTGGCTGGTCTTAGAGCTGAAGGGTTGATGATGATCTTCAGATGTTTTAGTTGTCACGGTGATTATACTCCTTTCTATCTAAACCAGAATGTATCTGCTGAAGCTATATAAAAAAAAAAATCAGATGGCTATTATAACTGAGAGAATGACAGGATGGAAGTATATGTAAAATTTGTACTGTTATAATGTAGAGGAGGAGCTGACAGGAACCCCTTATGATGAATGTCAGATAGATGTAACAGATAAGAGCTCAGGAGTAAGAAGTAGAAAGGGGCTCAGTCTCACTCATGCCACCAATGTTAAATGACAATAAAGACGAGCTCAGTCTCAGCCATGCCACCAATGTTAAATGACAATAAAGACGGGCTCAGTCACAGACATGCCACCGATGTTAAATGACAATAGTGACTGCTTAGCAAGAGAAGACGATGTGTCCTAAGTTTGCCTGGATACCAGAACTTACTGCCTCTAACATTATACCCATTTCATAGCACATAGTACAGTGTACATAGCATGGGTAGCTTAGGGGACTCACTGTAGCAAGAAAACAGGGTTTTGAATATACTCACCATAAAGAACTGATAAATTTATGATAATAGATATGCTAATTATTCAGATTCCATCATTACTTACTACACAAATGAATCAAACAACAACATTGTACTTCATAAGCAATACAAAAATATCTAGTATGGTCTGTCACTACCAAGGCAACAACAACAACAACAACAACAACAACAACAAAATCTCATTGGCTGAATGCTTAATAGAATCATATTTGCTACATGTAAAAACAATGAGATTAAAATTTCTAAGATAATTTTACTATAATTATATAGTAAAATAACAATGTACATAAGTAAAAATGGCAGTATGTTGTATATCTACAATCCAAGTCTTTTGTATGAACAGGAAGTCCAAGCTTATCCAAATCCCTACTATTGCATTACACAGATATGAACAATTAAAAACAAATTTACGCCATTATGATAGCATATCTAGGAGGCATGTTGTTTTTTTTTTTAAAAGTAAAATAGAATGAACTTGTCTTAAACATTAGCATTTCTTCCTCTGGACCACAATAAAAGGAATAGGTGTAGCAAACAATTTCCTTGTAAATGAGGCCTAGCAGGATAAAAATGTAAAACAGAAAGGATTCATGAGAAAAAATAACACCATTGGCCTTCTATATTTTATGAAAATGATCTTTGATTAAATCTATCTCGGAAATTCTTACTATCTATAAAGGGGGAAGCAAAAAATCAAGTGAGGATACTCATTAAAAATAGCATATTACACAAAGCTACTTCCTGCACTTTTGCTGTGTTGATAAACCTGCCATAAACTGTGAAAATTGTTATGTGTATGTTAACACTACTTTTTAACTTGGAAGGATCCCCCCAGGGTCCCTGATGTCCATTTTCACAGCTTTTCTACCTGACAGCCCCCAAATTTAGTCTGAAATTTATGTATCAAATCAAAATAATATTCTTTGTCCTCAAAACATCTAAATCTTCTGTGATCAAAAGAACGAAAAATGCTTTAAATAGTGTGCAGTGTTCTTGTTGCTGTTTTGGGTGAAACACTTCTGATGGCTTTTACCATAAGAGTGAAATTCTCCTTTGTCAGACAATCTCCAATTTTAGCAAACACTGAATCACCTTGAGTGCTTATCAAGTGCTCTATCAGTCCAAGTGCGCTGCATAGTTTAGCTTCATGTTTTAATTCCCTGTCATCTTCTTATCAACAATCAATTCTCATTAGCACTTTCAGCTCTAAGGAAGTTATGGGGATGATGTAATGAAGACGATATCACAAAGTAGTTCATAAGATGCTATGAGATAAAATGAAATAAATTCTGGGAGTCTAGATAGAATACAAAATTTCAAGTTAACCACATTAGCAATTCTAAAGGAAAATCACACACACACACACACACACACACACACACACACACACACACACACACACACACACCAGACTGTATAGAAACAGCAAATTATTTTAAGTCAGACATTGAACTCAGTCATAGAATCAAGGCAGCTAGTTCTGGGATCAATGCTCTCAAGAACTAGAGCCTTCTACCCCTCACCCAATGCAAAAACAAAGAAGCCAATGGAGATCAGGCAGTTGAGGGAATTGCTATCAGTAACAGCAGTGGAGTTACTGACAGAAGCCATTCAGTCTATTTTCACAACTGCACATTACCATTATTAACCAAAACAAACCAAAACAAACCCCCAAGAACAAAACAAAACAAAATCTTTGATTAGTACCAAGAAAATGCTGGGCAGTGGTGGTGCATCCCTTTGATCCCAGCACTTGGAAGATAGAGGCAGATGGGTTTCTGAGTTCGAGGCCAGCCTGGCCTACAAAGTGAGTTGCAGAACAGCCAGGGCTACACAGAGAAACCCTGTCTCGAAAAAAACCAAAACCAAAACAACAACAACAAAAAAAGACAAACAAAAAAACCCCAACAAAATGGTTCATAAAGTATCAGGAAATTTTTCACTTTGTTATTTTCATGTTTTACTTTTAATGTAGATATAACGGGGCCCATAATTAGTGCCCACAGTACGTATCCCATGCAGGTAAGATTATACATTTGTCAGGGAAAGACATTTCCATTCCCTTCCATCCCTTGCTTTTCTCTCGCGCCTCCTGAGTGAATTGCTTCCTTGCCTCCTGGACAAAGCTGATGCTACATCTAT